>JAPEVW010000528.1:0-83149 GCA_027921565.1 Artemia sinica | reverse complement strand
GCTTGCCCCATTCAGGTGCTGGAGCAGAGAGACAGTTCTCGATTTTGGTCCGTCATAAACAACAAAAAATGGAGGTGGATTCCTATTGAGTCAGAATTCGACACTGTCGATGCTTTAAAAGTTCGGATAAGGACGAGGACGAGTAAAGCCTTTTAGTGCGCTTTTTATTATGCCTACATGTTTTTCTTTTTACTATTAAATTTGTATGATTTCACCTTAGCTGAAGACTATTGACACAAATTTGTAATTTTTACACTAATTAGCCTATTGTATTTTGTATACGTTTTTCTTTTCCTGGCAGCCCTAGTCCCATTTGAAGGCGTACTTTTTGACTTACATAATTTCACCAACTATAACCGGTAGCCGATTACGTCAATTTTCCATTTTGAAGTGACTATAGATTAAATTGGTTGTTGATTCTTCTAGTATACGATGATAGAACTCAATCCAGAACAAAATCCGTTAAAAAAAAATCATAAATTAATTGCTTATTGAAATCTGCCAGACATCTTTGTAAGTCAGCTTATCCCGAATTTCAAGACCAGCCCAAATAGTGTTTTTTAAAACTTGGCAATTTCCTCCTAAAAATGGTAAAATTTAATGGGTTGAGATTTCAAACCGTAAAAAACGGAAACTGGGGGACCAATTTTCAAAAGCCCGTCCACTTTCAAACACACCTCAGATTCCTAGCACTTCATCGCCTGAATTGCTTCGTGATGAGTTGTAGCTATTTGTGCTTCGTTAATTGTTTTTTTACTTGTTTTCATATATCCGAATTTTATGACCCGACGAAACATTGATAAATTTAAAGCCGGGCTTCAACAAGCAGAATTTTCCAGAAGCCAATATTCTAGACTATTGGTTTTACGTCTTGCAACACACATCTGGAATATGAACCCTATCCAGTAGTACATCAAATAATCCAAATAGGATTTGTGAAACTTGTAGTTTCCGGAAATTTTAAGTCATACTATGAAAACGAAAGAAAAGAGGAAAAGCGAAAAAAAAGAGAGAAAAAAGGAAAAAAAGAAGAAAAAAAGGAAAAAAAAAAAGGGGTGAAAATTGTACTGATTATCCTCCTATAGTAAAAATCGATGCTTGATGGTGCGCGTGCGGGCGTATGCCGCACGCGCAAAAAAAAAAATTTTTTGAGCATTTAGTAAAAAAACAGATACGATTCTAGTAATTTTTCCTCTCCGATTTAGGAAATTCTTCGAGCTCAGGGTGGCAACCCGCTGATTGTTCAATTAGTGATGGAAGACGTCACTATAATTACGTGCATTAGGTAGCGTATTAACATCTCCCACTGGTTCAGTCTAACTAAATATGGCGTCAGGGTTGCTACCGTCAGTAGGATTTTATTAGAATCTAGTAAAAAAAAAAAAAAAAATCTAGTAAATTTAGAGGATCTAGTATAATTTCCCGAAATTTATTAAAAAGTTCATGATTTATAGTAAACAAAATGTTTTTTTTATTTTAACATGAATTCAGGAAAAAAATTATCGTAAACATATGCAAGATTTTATCAATTTTTTGACTTGTATGTTTTAACAATTTTGCTTGTTCTGTCCTCAGAGACAGACAAGCAGTCACCTATTTTTCATAAACAGAAACTTCACTTTCCGGCGCCTAAAAGTCCGACAAAATCAGCTTTCTGGTGTATCAAATCTTACCAACATAAAAATGAAGCTATAAAATGAATACTGTGGATTTTGTAATGGATTGGGAATCCTTATTGGAATCAAAACAAAAGCCAACCACCCAAGGGTTATTAGGTGAATCTCCGTCATTTTGATATCTATATATATAGAGTATATATAATATATCGATATAATTATATATATATATATATATAGATTCTATATATATATCTAATGATATATATATATCATATATATTTTTTTAATATATTATATATATATATATATCGTATATATATACATATATACTATATATATATATAATATATATATATATATATATATATATATAAATATATATAAATAATCCAAAAAAAGATTTTTTGGACCTGTAGGTTTTGCGGCATTTTTCAATCGTCACGATGAAAACGAAAGAAAAGAGGAAAAAAGAGAAAAAAAAAGAAGAAAAAGGTAACAAGATTGTGAAAAATGTGTTTGATTATCCTCCTATAGTAAAAATCGATGCTTGATGGTGCAAAAAAAAATTTTTTTTAGCAACTTAGTAAAAAACAGATGCGATCTAGTAAATTTTTCCTGTCAACGCTTTAAGTAAATTCTTTCCAGGTCAGGGTGGCAACCCTAGTTTGGGGTAGCGTGGTATAATTTTTGATTTTGTACTACCGCCACTGTTAGAGGTTCCAAGCTCCTATCTATAAAAATGAAATTTTAAGTGTTTTCCAGAAGAACAATCACGGATTTCGTGTTTATTTGGTTGTTGTTGCTTTTTCCAGGTTTTCTATATCGAAACCAATAATACTAGACTTTTCGCAAGAGGGTCGCGTTCAAACGAAATTGGAAAAGATCTAGTGGCCCCTTTTTAGGTGACCAAAAATTGGAGGACAACTCGCCCCCGTCCCACAGCTCTTTTTTTCCTGAAAGTCGTCGTGATCCAACATTTTGAGATAGCCGATTTTGTTCAGTTTATTGTGTGAAAGGTACAATAGATGTGTCTTTTGGAGATGGACATGAACCACCGTCAGAACCAACCATAGGAAAAGGCCGCAGAGTTATGAAATTTGCCCATTGTTTACACATAGTATTTGTTATAGGGAAGTATACCGACATTTTCCATCGTAGGAAAGAGATCTTCTGGGGATGGATTTTCAAATGTGGAGAATTTCCCATTGGGATGGAAAGTTTTCTGAGGGTGAGACTTTTCAGGGGAAATTTTACATAGAGAGAATTGTACCAGAATTGGTATAAAGAATGTTTGTTATTATGTCTTTTTTCCCCCGGCTTCGTTGTTTATCCCATTGTAATCATGAAGAGACACTCTGAGGAGAACTCTCAGGGGGAAGTTTTCACAACGGAGTGTAGAATTCCTCTTTGGATCTTTTTTTTTTGGGAGAGGAGGATTTTCCACGGGAGAAATTTCCATGGGGAAACTCTCATCACGAGAGAATTCTCCATGGAAAATTTCTGGGTGATAAAGTTTTCCAGGGGGGGGGGGTGGTTTTCCAAACAGGTATATTCCCCAATGGACCTTAAAAAGGATCAGAAAACTAAATTGATACAAGTCTTTCTTCCAATAAAAGTATGGTTAAGGAGTAATTTTTCAGTCCATGAAATCGTAAGCAAAACATTTTTTCTGGGAAGGATTCGCATCAGGATGGAATTGTCCGGGGGTATTTCCTGGCTGAAGAATGTTTACATGGAGGAACTTTATATAGAGGAGTTTTCTGTGGGGAAAATCTTCCACGAGGGGATGGAGTTTCCCTGGGATTATCTGAAAAACGATCGGAAATAATATAAAAATTAGTTTTTTTTTTTTTTTTCTACGAAAGTAAGAGTGACATTAAAACTTAAAACGTACAAGAAATTATTCCGTATATGACGGGGGCTACTCCCTCTTCAACCCCCGTAACCCCCCTCTCTACGCTAATGTTCGACCTTTTGTCTAATTTTTTTTTCAAGAACGATTCTTGAAACACAGGGGCCGTGCCACAACCTTGGAGTAAAGCACACACCCCCTCCATCCTTGGGTGAAGAGGGGCGGAGCCACCCCCCTCGACCACGACGTGTTGTTTTTCACTATAGATATGCATCAAAACGAAATTTTTGAGATAGAAATTTTTGTTAAAAAAATGGTCCAAGAAACATATAACAATACCCTCCAGCGTTTACAAAACCCATAAGAGAGCCCTGGGAGGACAATGGTTGTAGTTATGCCCCAGGGGCGCAATAGGTGTTTTATGGAATGGGTAGTCCTGATATGACTTCAGATGGGCTCATTTTGATATGAAGTTTTAGTGCCCTTTATAAGAAGTCAAAAAAGTGATGTTGAGGGCAACTCCCCCCCCGTGCCTATCAGTTCCGAAAACCAGCATCCAATCAGAATTTGTAGACATCTCTAGTTTGGTTCAGCATTGTTCAAAAGTCCAGTAATTATGCCTTTGTGGGATGTCACCCCGCCCCCCCCCTGATTTGAAGGGCAACCCAGCTTACCTAGCGCCCCGCAACGTCACTTGACTTTCAGGATTGTACCATTATGACATGCGCAAGAAATACTCTGATTGGCAAAAAGCTACCAAAAGAATGAAAATGCTGACCCTCTTACCGACCATACCTGTAAAGCGTAACTCTCGTAGGAAGATGAGCCTTAAGCTCCGACACTATTAGTTGACAAATTAGTCGAAAGTTTACAATTATAACAAAGCCTTTTGACATTAGTTTTCTTACTGTTTACATGTTTTTTATGACTTTTTGTGCTTTCACCACTAGTTTATTTTTTTATGGATGAACTAAATGAACCTTTTTCGTTTTTCATTATATTCGATGTTAACTTAACTGACGCACTTTGAAAGAGGTTTACATGTCGTAAAAAAACAAGTTTTTCTGAGATTTCAAGATGGACATATTATGGACATATTATAGACAAAATAAAGACATATAATTTGGCTAAAAAGGACACATTTTTTGGTTGCTCAAGGGACATATTCATTGACCAAAAAGTCGACAACCCTGGCAGGCAAGCAGTCACCATTTTCCTTTTTTCTTAAACAGACCACTTGTCTTCCGGCGGCGTCCAAAGGTCGACAAAAACAGTTTTTCTGTGTATTAAGCAGGGCTTCCACTTTCGAATCTTAAAATTCGGGGACAAGTCTTCAATATTCGGGGAATTTTTGTTTGGAAAAAACACAAAATGAAATTTTGTTACGAAATTCGGGAGCCAGAATTCGTTTTTAGCTTGGTTTCAGGCTCAAATAGGGCTTGGATCCGCGTAGTAAAATCAAGCCTTTTTACAGAGTAGGCTTTAGAGACAGAGCACGGGATTCGAAACTATAGCTGAAAACACTTATTGCTGATACTGCAGCAAAAATTGTGAAAAAAAATAGTGAACTGTAAATACCAGGAGCAGTTTTTTCATCAGTCATTAATCTCAGCAATTCCTTAATAATATTTAAAAACAAATATTATTTGCGGTTTCTTTCTAGATATGTAAATTAAATAGACAAAATTCAACCTATAAGTATGGGGCAACATTAAACTTAAGACTAACAAGAACTAAAGTAAACAAGTAAATTTAACTTAAATTAAAAGGGTATTTCGACAACAATTGACACATTATTGGTTTTTTCATGCTGATTCTAAGGTTTTATGTGTTTACCCCCCGGAAAGTCCCCCCGCGGGAAAAAATGGAAAGTACCCCTCCCCCTCACAAAAATACCCCCGCAGAAAATCCTCTCCCGCTGAAAATACTCCTGGCGAAAAATACCCCCACGGAAAGTACCCGCGCGGAAAAATACCCTCCGCAGAAAATACCATCGAAAATACCAAAATACCCCCCCCCCCCGGCAGAAAATACCCCCTTGACACATTTTTTTTTTCATTGTTTGTTTCTACTATGCTTTCCTTTCTTTTGGTTACCTCATAATTACTATATAGTCACCGATTAACCTCCCACCAACCCTGCAGCCATCCATGTTTCAAAAAATAGTACTTATTGCAGGCTCATTTTTATAAACAGGGCACTTCGTAACGAAGGAGTTGTCGTGGAAGCTTGGAAAAGGGCTCATTCCATTGGAAATTGGAATGGCTAATGCCCTTTTTAATAGTGGAAAGCGATTGGAGGGCAACTAATCCTCCTCCCACGCCCACCCTCCCATCTTTTGCCCATTATGTTTAAAATTTAAAAACTAAATTTTTGCCCTAAGATTAAATCAAAATGAACTGTGTTAATGCTAGTTCCAAAAAAGGCATCTCAGCAGTATCCCAAGAACAACTGAGGGTACTATGTTCAAACTTCTATGGCTACTTCTGCTCTTAAAATTAACCAAATCAAAATAGCGTAAGTGTATCCAAGCTATCAAAGAAAGAAAACAGATTTTTTTGCGAATGGAATCAAGTTTTCTATTTCAGGTCAACTAGAGGAGGTATGAAATTAAGTTAAACACTACTATTTGTGTCCAGATTTTTAAAAGGGTGTATCTTGTTAAAATTGTTGAAAATTTTTCTCCGTCATACAAATAGCAGGCCAAACTATAAAGTCTTTAAAAAAAACGAAAAGATTAAAACTAGTATTTTTCTTTTTCCCTGAAAAGGACTATGTCAATATAAAACGAAGATAAATTAATTAAAAAAACTTTTTCCACAAAACAAGTTTTTCAAAGAAAGGTAAAGAACTCCATTAAACCAAAATTGAGCAAAAGTAAAATCAAATAACCTACCAAACGTGAAACTACCACAAAATCAGCATCGATAAATAAATGAAACCCAAAACGAACAAAAATTACAATAATTGAGCGAGTCAAACTCAAAGCGAGCAGAAAATTAACATAAGTAGGGCTCAAAATTCCTATGTCTTCCTAAGCCTAGAACATAATTTACACTTACTGAAAAAAATATAAATGAATGTGCATTGTCAGTTTCATATACATATCATTTAAAAAAAAACGAAGTTTTTCCGAGGGAAGCAAAGAGCAAAGTTGAAACTTAAACGAACAGAAATATTACTTCACAGCCCATCTAACATATATTAATAAAACTAGTACAAATAAAACAACTAATTATGTTTTCCCTATGCTTTTAGGATTATACAAAACTAGCGCTTTACTGAAAACACAAAAGTAGGGAGGCCCTATCGACAATTTTGGGGGGGAGGTGAGGGCACCATATATGGGCATGTCTTATGGTTTTTTTCTCACTGAGGATGTATTTTCATGGTTTTTTCTCACTTTTATGGTGTGTTTTCTTGGATGTCAACAACAATTGCTGGGTGTTTCTTGGATGTCAACAACATTTATGCATGTTTTTATGGTTTTTCGCACTGAGAAGAAAAAAAACATGGTTTTTTCCTCACTTTGATAGTTGTTTTCTTGGATGTCAACAAAAATTGATGGATATATCGACATCTGGTTATTGTTTGATGGTTATGTGTGTTGATCAATTTATTTGTTGTTTTCTTGGATGTCAACATAAGTTCAACAACAACTTGGATGTAGACATCTGGTTATTGTTTGATGGTTATGTGTGTTGGTCAATTTTTTGTTTTTTCATGGATGTCCACATAAGTCCAGCAACAACCTGGATGTCAACAACAATTGCTGTTGTTTTCTTGGATTTCATCATAAATTCACAACAACAATTGCTGGATGTTTATTGGATGTCAACATCCGGTTGGAATACTATGATAACAAGGTGAAATCATCAGATAAGAAAATTATTTTATTGGATGTCAACATCCGGTTGGAATACTATGATAACAAGGTGACATCATCAGATAAGGAAATTTCAATAACGGAATATTCTTATCCGAGAGATGTAAATACAGACAGGAAAAGATAACTAATTGACACAATTTCTCCATGAGACAAGATAGATTTTATCTTTAAATTAAGTAGAGACGAAAATGGTAAACCATCTGAGAGGGAATGCTAACTCCTATTAAGAGATACATATTATTCTTTATTAGGGCGGTTCTCGACTGTGTTCGGTATAATACACAACTACCATTTGAATAGTGTTTATAAGGTCCCCAAACCCAACCCCAAATGCCCCCTGGGCCTCTCAAAGGCCCTCCGGTCCCCCAAAGGTCCCCCAGGCCCCCAAATGTCCATCCTGGCCCCAAAAGTCCCCTATTGGCCCCCCAAGCCCCCTCCCTGGCAACAAAGAGAACCCTCCCCTCCCCCCCCCTCCCCCACCCTCCTCCACTCCCCTCCCCTCTCCCCACCCTTCCCATCCCCTACTCTCTCTTCCCTCCTCCCCCTCCCCCCCCCTTCAAGAGTTGGAATATTTCAGTAGTGCTCGTCGTGGTTTACCATGTCACTTTTACATTCTCTTGATGTTTCAAAGTTCCCTTTTGGATCATTTTCGTTGAAATGCAAGAGTTGAATTATTTCAGTAGTGTTTTGTCGTGGTTTACCATGTGACTGTTACATTCTCTTGAAGTTTCAAAGTTCATTTTGTTTTTCTTTTGGTTGAAATGTAAGAGTTGGAAAATTTCAGTAGTGTTTTGTTGTGGTTTCCTTGTCATGGTACATTCTCTTGATTTTTTTCAAAGTTCATTTTGAATCTTTTTCGTTGAAATGCAAGAGTTGGAATATTTCGGTAGTGTTTTTGTCATGGTTTTAACATGTCACTGTTACATTCTCTTGATGTTTCAAAGTTCCTGTTGATCGTTTTCGTTGAAATGCAAGAGTTGGATTATTTCAGTAGTGTTTTCTCATGGTTTACTATGTCACTGTTACATTCTCTTGATGTTTTGAAGTTCATTTTGGATTTATTTCGTTGAAATGCAAGAGTTGTAATATTTCAGTAGTGTTTTGTTGTGGTTTACCTAGTCACTGTTACATTCTCATGATTTTTCAAAGTTCATTTGAAAATTTGATTTTTTTTTCGTTGAAAATGCAAGAGTTAGATTATTTCAGTAGTGTTTTGTCGTGGTTTACCATGTCACTGTTACATTCTCTTGATGTTTCACAGTTCATTTTGAGTTTTTTTTTTTGTTGAAATGTAAGAGTTGGAATATTTCAGTAGAGTTTTGTTGTGGTTTACCTTATCACTGGTACATTCTCTTGATGTTTCACAGTTCATTTTAGATCTTTATCGTTGAAATGCAAGAGTTGGAATATTTCACTAGTGTTTTCTCGTGGTTTACAATGTCACTGTTACATTCTCTTGATATTTCAAAGTTCATTTTTGGATCTTTTTCGTTGAAATGCAAGAGTTGGAATATTTCAGTAGTGTTTTGTCATGGTTTACCATGTTACTGTTACAATCTCTTGATGTTTCAAAGTTCATTTTGGATCCTTGTCGTTGAAATGCAAGAGTTGGATTATTTCAGTAGTGTTTTTCTCATGGTTTACCTTGTCACTGTTACATTCTCTTGATGTTTCAAAAGTTCATTTTGGATTTCTTTCAAAGAGTTTTGGAATATTTCAGTAGTGTTTGTTGTGGTTTAGCTAGTCACTGTTACATTCTCATGATGTTTCAAAGTTCATTTTAGATTTTTTTTTTCCTTGAAATGTAAGAATTGGAATATTTTAGTAGTGTTTGTTGTGGTTTATCTAGTCACTGTTACATTCTCTTGATTTTTCAAAAAGTTCATTTTTGATTTTTTTCGTTGAAATGCAAGAGTTAGATTATTTCAGTTGTGTTTTGTAGTGGATTTACCTTATCACTGTTACACTCTCTTGATGTTTCAAAGTTCATTTTAGATTTTTTTTTTTTGAAATACAAGAGTTAGATTATTTCAGTAGTGTTTTGTCGTGGTTTACCATGTCACTGTTACATTCTCTTGATGTTTCAAAGTTCATTTCGGACTTTTTCGTTGATATGTAAAAGTTGGAATATTTCAGTAGTTGTTTGTTGTGGTTGACCTTGTCACAGTTACATTTCTCTTGATGTTTCAAAGTTCATTTTGGATTTTTTTTTTCGTTGAAATGTAAGAGTTGGAATATTTCAGTAGTGTTGTTTTTGTGGTTTACCTTGTTACGCATACATTCTCTTGATGTTTCAAAGTTCATTTTGGATTTTTTTTCGTTGAAATATAAGAGTTGGAATATTTCAGTAGTGTTTTGTGGTTTAGCTTGTTACTAATACATTCTCTTGATGTTTCAAAGTTCATTTTTGATTTTTTTTTTTTCGTTGAAATATAAGAGTTGGAATATTTCAGTAGTGTTTTTTTGTGGTTTAGCTTGTTACTAATACATTCTCTTGATGTTTCAAAGTTCATTTTTGATTTTTTTTTCGTTGAAATGCAAGATTTAGATTATTTCTGTGGTGTTTTGTCGTGGTTTACCTTGTCACTGTTACATTCTCTTGATGTTTCAAAGTTCATTTTAGATTTTTTAGTTGAGATGTAAGAGTTAGATTATTTCAGTAGTGTTTTGTCGTGGTTTACCAGGTCACTGTTACATTTTCTTGATTTTTCAGAGTTCATTTTAGATTTCTTTCGTTGAAATGCAAGAGTTGGAATATTTCAGTAGTGTTTTTTCATGATTTACCTTGTCACTGTTACATTTTCTTGATGTCTCAAAGTTCATTTTGGATCTTTTTCGTTGAAATGCAAGAATTGGAATATTTCAGTAGTGTTTTGTCGTGGTTTAACTTGTCACTGTTTACATTCTTCCTTGTCAATGAAAAGTTAACAAATGAAACCTTTCGATTGTTGATTGGTCTCAAAATCAACAAACTAAAGAAGGCCTTGTTGTCAAAAAAAGCACCGCAGGGGCTTCCGAACGTCATACAAAAACTTCAATGAAAAGTTAACAAAATGAAACCTTTCGATTGTTGATGGTCTCAAATCAAAACTAAAGCCTTGTTGTCAAACACCCAGGGTAAATTCCTCCAGTTTTACCCTGTTTAAATTTTTCATCACGGGAAAGGAATGTTGGGTGACATAGCTCAATTGTATATATATAAATATATATTATATATATATATTATATATATAATATATATATATATATATATATATATATATATATATATATATATATATATATATATATATATATAGATATATATATATATATATATATATATATATATATATGTATATATATATATATATATATATATATATATATATATATATATATATTATATATATATATATATATATATATTATATATATATATAATATATATATATATATATATATATATATATATATATATATATATATATATAAGTAGAAAGCTATCTTTATACTCGTGACAGCACACCATATATGGGCATAGAGTCCCTAGGGAAATGGATTTCTGAGAAATTGATTGCGTAACTCAAAGTGTGTCAATGACCTCTTTTTCCAACGTCGCTTTATTTTGTTGTTGTTTTGATGGATGTCAACATCAATTTATATCTGTTTTATGGTTTTTGTCAGTGAGAAAGAAAAACAGGAATTTTCTCACTTTGATGGATGTTTTCTGGATTATTGAGTCTAATGGGGTCAATGACACTTCGTTCAAGATCAATTGATTTGTTGTTGTTGTTTTGGTCAAGTGCAGGCTAGGGGCGAATGTCAAGAGTTTCCAGGAATAGGAAAACAGTTAGATCACGTGTTTCCTTCTCGGCCAATCAGAGGGCTGGTTACATCTCCTTTCTCAGCCAATCAGAGACTTGCTTACAGATTAGCGGCGGAGGTTTGCAGAGAATATGAGAAAGGATTTTTACAATAGTTTTTATTACTCCGTGAATAGAATTCACTAAGTTCTTAGTTAGGAGTGTGATAACATGAGTGAACAAGTTGAGTTAGAAATATCCTTTTATTGCAACTGTTCTATTTTGTAAAGGCATTTTCATGATTTTGAACATTCTCATGAACCTACTGTATCTTCAGTCAGCATAGAGGCAGAGATAGATGAGAAGAATCTAGAGGAAATGAGAAGAAAAATTACATGTGATATGGAGAGAAATTTATACCTATTGGAAGTAAGCTCACATAAAACAAGGTTTGATATGAAAGAAAAGGAAGATCAAATGAAGAGACTAGGAAAATAGGGATGGCTCTATAGCGTAAAAGACAGCAGTGAAAACCCAATGAAAAATGTGTATAAAGCAAGATATAACTCTGAATATTGTGATGAATATGTTCTAGGAGAAGATAAAAAAAGTGGCCTTTTAAGAGACAACATAAGAGGTCATTCTACGAAAAGGATTTTAAACAACGAAACCGTAGTGGAAGAGTTCTCATATATGATTTAACGATAAATCTAATTATTCATATGTATAATGAGTTTTATATTATAATCATACAATAAATATGTTTGTACTATTTTAATTTTCACACATTAGTTATATATATATATATAGAGTAAGGTTATCATCAGAGACTTCTATGCATGAATAGTTCAGATTGAATAGATCAGCCTTTAGAATGGTATCAATCCTCAATCAAGTTTTTCTATCAAAGATAAAAATAAATCATTCTTCAAATATTTATTCATTTGTTATATCAATATTTTATTATAGTTTTTAGGTATACTATCTCAGGTTCAGTTATCTGAACCTCATCTTCTTCTTCAATTACTACTAAATCTAGGAGAGGAGGCATGTCAAATAATCCTCTCGTATATTCTTATGATATTCATCGAAGAGGGCAAACCATCAACCAACCGCTCATAATCTTCTATACAGAGTCGGCCCGAAGGTCCCCTCCGTACCAAATCCTCCGACGTATATGATAAGCCATCTTCGGTATAATGGATCTCCATTATATCATCAGTAGCATCTACATTACTGTTAAGAAGAAGGAATTTTTCTTCAGATTCAGAGAAAATCCATGGATTCCACATGTTCTCCTCCTCTTGAACATACTCGGGGAAGTTCTATAAATGTAATAAACAGGATTACTTAATATTTTTCATTATATCCATAATTTTTATGTCTAAAATTCATCAACTAGCTAGATATCTAAATTTAAAATCTGGAAAAACTTTTTTTTCCACAAGAGGATATTTTTCAACTAAAAGTAAAGAGCTGCTACACTAAATCAAAGATGAACAGAAATGACGGATCGAATAATTGTTCAAACGTAAATTTTCTGTAAACTTATGTCTAATGATATATTTAATAGAGTGACAAAAACTTTTTTCCACAAGAGGTTATTTTTCAACTAAAAGTAAAGAGCTGCTACACTATATCAAAGATGAACAGAAATAATGTCGAATAATTGTTCAAACGTAAATATTCTGTAAACTTAGTCTAATGATATATTAGTTAGAGTGACAAAAACTTTTTACCACAAGAGGATATTTTTCAACTAAAAGTAAAGAGCTGCTACACTATATTAGAAAGATGAACAGAAATAATGACGAATAATTGTTCAAACGTAATTTTCTGTAAACTTATGTCTAATGATATATTAGTTAGAGTGACAAAAAAACTTTTTTCCACAAGAGGATATTTTTCAACTAAAAGTAGAGCTGCTACACTAAATCAATGATGAACAGAAATAATGTCGAATAATTGTTTCAAACGTAAATTTTCTGTAAACTTATGTCCAATGATATATTAGTTTAGAGTGACAAAAAACTTTTTTTCCACAAGAGGATATTTTTCAACTAAAAGTAAAGAGCTGCAACACTAAATCAAAGATGAGCAGAAATAATGTCGAATAATTGTTCAAAAAACGTAAATTTTCTGTAAACTTATGTCTAATGATATATTAGTTAGAGTGACAAAAACTTTTTTTCCACAAGAGGATATTTTTCAACTAAAAGTAAAGAGCTGCTACACTAAATCAAAGACGAACAAAATAATGTCGAATAATTGTTCAAACGTAAATTTTCTGTAAACTTATGTCTAATGATATATTAGTTAGAGTGACAAAAACTTTTTCCACAAGCGGATATTTTTCATCTAAAAGTAAAGAGCTGCTACACTAAATCAAAGATGAACAGAAATAATGTCGAATAATTGTTCAAACTTAAATTTTCTGTAAACTTATGTCTAATGATATATTAGTTAGAGTGACAAAACTTTTTATTCCACAAGAGGTTATTTTTCAACTAAAAGTAAAGAGCTGCTACACTAAAATCAAAGATGAACCGAAATAGTGTCGAATAATTGTTCAAACGTAAATTTTCTGTAAACTTATGTCCAATGATATCGTAGTTAGAGTGACAAAAACTTTTTTCCACAAGAGGATATTTTTCAACTAAAAGTAAAGAGCTGCAACACTAAATCAAAGATGAGCAGAAATAATGTCGAATAATTGTTCAAACGTAAATTTTCTGTAAACTTATGTCTAATGATATATTAGTTAGTGACACAAAACTTTTTTCCACAAGAGGATATTTTTCAACTAAAAGTAAAGAGCTGCTACACTAAATCAAAGATGAACAGAAATAATGTCGAATAATTGTTCAAACTTAAATTTTCTGTAAACTTATGTCTAATGATATATTAGTTAGAGTGACAAAAACTTTTTTTCCACAAGAGGTTATTTTTCAACTAAAAGTAAAGAGCTGCTACACTAAATCAATGATGAACAGAAATAATGTCGAATAATTGTTCAAACGTAAATTTTCTGTAAACTTATGTCTATGATATATTAGTTAGAGTGACAAAAAACTTTTTCCACAAGCGGGTATTTTTCATCTAAAAGTAAAGAGCTGCAACACTAAATCAAAGATGAGCAGAAATAATGTCGAATAATTGTTCAAACGTAAATTTTCTGTAAACTTATGTCTAATGATATATTAGTTAGAGGTGACAAAAACTTTTTTCCCACAAGAGGTTATTTTTCAACTAAAAGTAAAGAGCTGCTACACTAAATCAAAGACGAACAGAAATAATGTCGAATAATTGTTCAAACGTAAATTTTCTGTAAACTTATGTCTAATGATATATTAGTTAGAGTGACAAAACTTTTTCCACAAGAGCGGATATTTTTCATCTAAAAGTAAAGAGCTGCTACACTAAAATCAAAGATGAACAGAAATAATGTCGAATAATTGTTCAAACTTAATTTTTCTGTAAACTTATGTCTAATGATATATTAGTTAGAGTGACAAAAACTTTTTTTTTCCACAAGAGGTTATTTTTCAACTAAAAGTAAAGAGCTGCTACACTATATCAAAGACGAACAGAAATAATGTCGAATAAAATTGTTCAAACGTAAATTTTCTGTAAACTTATGTCTAATGACTATATTAGTTAGTGACAAAAACTTTTTTTTTCCAAAAGAGGATATTTTTCAACTAAAAGTAAAGAGCTGCTACACTATATTAAAGATGAACAGAAATAATGACGAATGATTGTTCAAACGTAAATTTTCTGTAAACTTATGTCTAATGATATATTAGTTAGTGACAAAAACTTTTTTCCCACAAGAGGATATTTTTCAACTAAAAGTAAAGAGCTGCTACACTAAATCAATGATGAACAGAAATAATGTCGAATAATTAATTCAAACGTAAATTTTCTGTAAACTTATGTCCAATGATATATTAGTTAGAGTGACAAAAACTTTTTTCCACAAGAGGATATTTTTCAACTAAAAGTAAAGAGCTGCTACACTAAATCATGATGAACAGAAATAATGTCGAATAATTGTTCAAACGTAAAATTTCTGTAAACTTATGTCCAATGATATATTAGTTAGAGTGACAAAAACTTTTTTCCACAAGAGGATATTTTTCAACTAAAAGTAAAGAGCTGCAACACTAAATCAAAGATGAGTAGAAATAATGTCGAATAATTGTTCAAACGTAAATTTTCTGTAAACTTATGTCTAATGATATATTAGTTAGATTGACAAAAACTTTTTTTCCACAAGAGGATATTTTTTCAACTAAAAGTAAAGAGCTGCTACACTAAATCAAAGACGAACAGAAATAATGTCGAATAATTGTTCAAACGTAAATTTTCTGTAAACTTATATCTAATGATATATTAGTTAGAGTGACAAAAACTTTTTCCACAAGCGGATATTTTTCATCTAAAAGTAAAGAGCTGCTACACTAAATCAAAGATGAACAGAAATAATGTCGAATAATTGTTCAAACTTAAATTTTCTGTAAACTTATGTCTAATGATATATTAGTTAGAGTGACAAAACTGGTGATTTTTTTATTCCACAAGAGGTTTTTTTTCAACTAAAAGTAAAGAGCTGCTACACTAAATCAAAGATGACAGAATAATGTCGAATAATTGTTCAAACATAAATTTTCTATAAACTTATATCCAATGATATATTAGTTAGAGTGACAAAAACTTTTTTCCACAAGAGGTTATTTTTCAACTAAAAGTAAAGAGCTGCTACACTCAAATCAAAGATTAATAGAAATAATGACGAATAATTGTTCAAACGTAAATTTTCTGTAATATTATGTCCAATGATATTTTAGTTAGTGACAAAAACTTTTTCCACAAGAGGATATTTTTCAACTAAAAGTAAAGAGCTGCTACACTAAATCAAAGATGAGCAGAAATAATGTCGAATATTGTTCAAACGTAAATTTCTGTAAACTTATATCCAATGATATATTAGTTAGAGTCACAAAACTTTTTTCCACAAGAGGTTATTTTTCAACTAAAAGTAAAGAGCTGCTACACTATATCAAAGACGAACAGAAATAATGTCGAATAATTGTTCAAACGTAAATTTTCTGTAAACTTATGTCTAATGATATATTAGTTAGTGACAAAAACTTTTTTTTCCAAAAGAGGATATTTTTCAACTAAAAGTAAAGAGCTGCTACACTAAATCAAAGATGAACAGAAATAATGTCGAATAATTATTCAAACGTAATTTTTCTGTAAACTTATGTCCAATGATATATTTTAATAGAGTGACAAAAAACTTTTTTCCACAAGAGGATATTTTTCAACTAAAATTAAAGAGCTGCTACACTATATCAAAGACGAACAGAAATAATGTCGAATAATTGTTCAAACGTAAATTTTCTATAAACTTATATCCAATGATATATTAGTTAGAGTGACAAAAAACTTTTTTCCACAAGAGGTTTTTTTCAACTAAAAGTCAAAGAGCTGCTACACTAAATCAAAGATGAACAGAAATGACGGATCGAATAATTGTTCAAAACGTAAATTTTCTGTAAAACTTATGTCTAATGATATATTAGTTAGAGTGACAAAAACTTTTTTTCCACAAGAGGTTATTTTTCAACTAAAGTAAAAGAGCTGCTACACTATATCAAAGATGACAGAAATAATGTCGAATAATTGTTCAAACGTAAATTTTCTGTAAACTTATGTCTAATGATATATTAGTTAGAGTGACAAAAACTTCTTACCACAAGAGGATATTTTTCAACTAAAAGTAAAGAGCTGCTACACTAAATCAAAGATGAACAGAAATAATGTCGAATAATATTGTTCAAACATAAATTTTCTATAAACTTATATCCAATGATATATTAGTTAGAGTGACAAAAACTTTTTTTCCACAAGAGGTTATTTTTCAACTAAAAGTAAAGAGCAGTACACTAAATCAAAGATGACAGAAATAATGTCGAATAATTATTCAAACGTAAATTTTCTGTAAACTTATGTCCAATGATATATTAGTTAGAGTGACAAAACTTTTTCCAAAAGAGGTTATTTTTCAACTAAAAGTAAAGAGCTGCTACACTAAATCAAAGATGAGCAGAAATAATGCCAAATAATTGTTCAAACGTAAATTTTCTGTAAACTTATATCCAATGATATATTAGTTTAGAGTGACAAAAACTTTTTTTCCACAAAAGAATTTTTTTCAACTAAAAGTAAAGAGCTGCTACACTATATCAAAGATGAACAGAAATAATGTCGAATAATTGTTCAAACGTAAATTTTCTGTAAACTTATGTCTAATGATATATTAGTTAGAGTGACAAAAACTTTTTTTTCCACAAGAGGATATTTTTCAACTAAAAGTAAAGAGCTGCTACACTAAATCAAAGATGAACAGAAATAATGTCGAATAATTGTTCAAACGTAAATTTTCTGTAAACTCATGTCCAATGATATATTTAATAGATTGACAAAAAACTTTTTTCCACAAGAGGGATATTTTTCAACTAAAAGTAAAGAGCTGCCACACTAAATCAAAGATGAGCAGAAATAATGTCTAATAATTGTTCAAACGTAAATTTTCTATAAACTTATATCTAATGATATATTAGTTTAGTGACAAAAACTTTTCACCACAAGAGGATATTTTTCAACTAAAAGTAAAGAGCTGCTACACTATATTAAAGATGAACAGAAATAATGACGAATGATTGTTCAAACGTAATTTTCTGTAAACTTATGTCTAATGATATATTAGTTATGACAAAAACTTTTTTCCCACAAGAGGATATTTTTCAACTAAAAGTAAAGAGCTGCTACACTAAATCAATGATGAACAGAAATAATGTCGAATAATTATTCAAACGTAAATTTTTCTGTAAACTTATGTCCAATGATATATTAGTTAGAGTGACAAAACTTTTTTCCACAAGAGGATATTTTTCAACTAAAAGTAAAGAGCTGCTACACTAAATCAATGATGAACAGAAATAATGTCGAATAATTGTTCAAACGTAAATTTTCTGTAAACTTATGTCCAATGATATATTAGTTAGAGTGACAAAAACTTTTTTCCACAAGAGGATATTTTTCAACTAAAAGTAAAGAGCTGCAACACTAAATCAAAGATGAGTAGAAATAATGTCGAATAATTGTTCAAAACGTAAATTTTCTGTAAACTTATGTCTAATGATATATTAGTTAGAGTGACAAAAACTTTTTTTTCCACAAGAGGATATTTTTTCAACTAAAAGTAAAGAGTGGCTGCTACACTAAATCAAAGTCGACGAACAGAAATAATGTCGAATAATTGTTCAAACGTAAATTTTCTGTAAACTTATGTCTAATGATATATATTAGTTAGAGTGACAAAAACTTTTTCCACAAGCGGATATTTTTCATCTAAAAGTAAAGAGCTGCTACACTAAATCAAAGATGAACAGAAATAATGTTCGAATAATTGTTCAAACTTAATTTTTCTGTAAACTTATGTCTAATGATATATTAGTTAGAGTGACAAAAACTTTTTATTCCACAAGAGGTTATTTTTCAACTAAAAGTAAAGAGCTGCTACACTAAATCAAAGATGAACAGAATAATGTCGAATAATTGTTCAAACGTAAATTTTCTGTAAACTTATGTCCAATGATATATTAGTTAGAGTGACACAAACTTTTTTCCACAAGAAGGATATTTTTCAACTAAAAGTAAAGAGCTGCAACACTAAATCAAAGATGAGCAGAAATAATGTCGAATAATTGTTCAAACGTAAATTTTCTGTAAACTTAGTCTAATGATATATTAGTTAGTGACAAAAACTTTTTTTCCACAAGAGGATATTTTTCAACTAAAAGTAAAGAGCTGCTACACTAAATCAAAGACGAACAGAAAATAATGTCGAATAATTGTTCAAACGTAAATTTTCTGTAAACTTATGTCTAATGATATATTAGTTAGAGTGACACAAAATTTTTCCACAAGCGGATATTTTTCATCTAAAAGTAAAGAGCTGCTACACTAAATCAAAGATGAGCAGAAATAATGTCGAATAATTGTTCAAAACTTAAATTTTCTGTAAACTTATGTCTAATGATATATTAGTTAGAGTGACAAAAACTTTTTTTCCACAAGAGGTTATTTTTCAACTAAAAGTAAAGAGCTGCTACAACTAAATCAATGATGAACAGAAATAATTCGTCGAATAAATTGTTCAAACGTAAGTTTTCTGTAAACTTATTTCTAATGATATATTTAGTTAGAGTGACAAAAACTTTTTCCACAAGCGGGTATTTTTTCATCTAAAATTAAAGAGCTGCAACACTAAATCAAAGATGACAGAAAATGTCGAATAATTGTTCAAACGTAAATTTTCTGTAAACTTATGTCTAATGATATATTAGTTAGTGAAAAAAACTTTTTTTTCCACAAGAGGACATATATTTTTCAACTAAAAGTAAAGAGCTGCTACACTAATCAAAGACGAACAGAAATAATGTCGAATAATTGTTCAAACGTAAATTTTCTGTAAACTTATGTCTAATGATATATTAGTTAGAGTGACAAAAACTTTTTCCACAAGCGGATATTTTTCATCTAAAAGTAAGAGCTGCTACACTAAAATCAAAGATGAACAGAAATAATGTCGAATAATTGTTCAAACTTAATTTTCTGTAAACTTATGTCTAATGATATATTAGTTAGAGTGACAAAAAACTTTTTTTCCACAAGAGGTTATTTTTCAACTAAAAGTAAAGAGCTGCTACACTAAATCAAAGATGAACAGAATAATGTCGAATAATTGTTCAACATAAATTTTCTATAAACTTATATCCAATGACTATATTTAGTTAGAGTGACAAAAACTTTTTTTCCACAAGGGGTTATTTTTCAACTAAAGTAAAGAGCTGCTACACTAAATCAAAGATTAATAGAAATAATGACGAATAATTGTTCAAACGTAAATTTTTCTGTAATATTATGTCCAATGATATTTTAGTTTAGTGACAAAAAACTTTTTTCCACAAGAGGAATTTTTTCAACTAAAAGTAAAGAGCTGCTACACTAATCAAAGATGAGCAGAAATATGTCGAATAATTGTTCAAACGTAAATTTTCTGTAAACTTATGTCTAATGATATATTAGTTAGAGTGACAAAACTTCTTACCACAAGAGGATAGTTTTTCAACTAAAAGTAAAGAGCTGCTACACTAAATCAAAGATGAACAGAATAATGTCGAATAATTGTTCAAAAATAAATTTTCTATAAACTTATGTCCAATGATATATTAGTTAGAGTGACAAAAAAACTTTTTTCCACAAGAGGTTGTTTTTTCAACTAAAGTAAAGAGCTGCTACACTAAATCAAAGATGAACAGAAATAATGTCGAATAATTATTCAAACGTAAATTTTCTGTAAACTTATTCCAATGATATATTAGTTAGAGTGACAAAAACTTTTTTCCACAAGAGGTTAGTTTTTCAACTAAAAAGTAAGAGCTGCTACACCTAAATCAAAGATGAGCAGAAATAATGGCAAATAATTGTTCAAACGTAAATTTTCTGTAAACTTATATCCAATGATATATTAGTTAGAGTGACAAAAACTTTTTTCCACAAAGGAATTTTTTCAACTAAAAGTAAAGAGCTGCTACAACTATATCAAATATGAACAGAAATAATGTCGAATAATTTGTTCAAACGTAAATTTGCTGTAAACTTATGTCTAATGATATATTAGTTAGAGTGACAAAAACTTTTTTTTTCCACAAGAGGATATTTTTAAACTAAAAGTAAAGAGCTGCTACAGTAAATCAAAGATGAACAGAATAATGTCGAATAATTGTTCAAACGTAAATTTCTGTAAACTTATGTCCAATGATATATTTTAATAGAGTGACAAAAACTTTTTTTTCCACAAAGGAATTTTTTCAACTAAAAGTAAAGAGCTGCTACACTATATCAAAGATGACAGAAATAATGTCGAATAATTGTTCAAACGTAAATTTTCTGTAACTTATGTCTAATGATATATTAGTTAGAGTGACAAAAACTTTTTTTTTTTCCACAAGAGGATATTTTTCAACTAAAAGTAAAGAGCTGCTACACTAAATCAAAGATGAGCAGAAATAATGTCGAATAATTGTTCAAAACGTAAATTTTCTGTAAACCTATGTCTAATGATATATTAGTTAGTGACAAAAAAAACTTTTTTTCCACAAGAGGATATTTTTCAACTAAAAGTAAAGAGCTGCTACACTAAATCAAAGATGAACAGAAATAATGTCGAATAATTGTTCAAACGTAAATTTTCTGTAAACTTATATCCAATGATATATTAGTTAGAGTGACAAACTTTTTTCCACAAGAGGTTATTTTTCAACTAAAAGTAAAGAGCTGCTACAAAACTAAATCAAGATGAACAGAAATAATGTCGAATATTCTTCAAACGTTAATTTTCTGTAACTTATGTCCAATGATATATTAGTTAGTGACAAAAGCTTTTTTTCCACAAAGGAATTTCTTTTCAACTAAAAGTAAAGAGCTGCTACACTAAATCAAAGATGCAGCAGAAACAAAAACACACACACACACACAAAAACACAAAAACACACACACAAAAACACACAAGACACACACACACACACGCTAAAACACAGACACAAACACAAACAAAAACACACACACACACACACAAAACACAAACAAACAAACACACACACACACACAAACAAAATCCACACACACACACACAAAAACAAACACACACACAAAAAACACACACCACACGCACAAAAACACACACACGCACGAAAACACACACACAAAACACAAACACACACATAAAAACACACAAATCACACGCAAAACACACACAAAAACAAAACAAACACACACACACAAAACACAAAAAACAAAAAAACACATCGAATTCGCGTTGGAGCTAGGTATTGAGTTATTGTTTTGAAATTATTTCTTATAAACTATATCATTAGCTTAGAGCAGATCTTCATAGAAGGAATGAAATAGAATAACCCTTTGAAATCGAATTCACGTTTGAGCTTGGCATTGAGTTATTGCTTGAAATTAATCCTTATAAACTATATCATTAGCTTAGAGAAGACCTTCATAGAATGAAATTATATGTTCTAGTGTCTTTTTTAAGTGCTCGAAAGATTGGAGCTTACCCCTTACTTAAACCTCGTGATTTATACCACTAATTTTTTTGTCTTTTTGTCACAATTCTTCTTCAAAAATCTACTTCCAAAGGCTGTCGAATTTGAACGAGAAGCATTTTTTAAAGAGTTTTTAATACTATAGCGTAAAGAGTGTGGGTTGAGAAGGGGGCAGTTCCCCTAAATACAGAATAATTACTGTTTGTTTTAATTTCTATGTTAATCATTACTTACAGTTGAAAAAATGCTGTTGTTTTTAAAACTATGATGATCGGAAATAGAGTTCTAAAATGATTTAAACTTTAAAAGGTGTCTGATGAACTTAGGGCTTATGATCATATATGCTTCGGATCTTTCTTTCTTTATTGACAAACCAGGCAAAGAAGATAGCAAACGAAGCATCTAATCATTGTGTTTTATTAAAATTAAAAACAGATTTTTGTAAGTGAAAGTAAGGAGTAACATTAAAAAAAAAGATAGTATCAAACAAAAAGTCTTACAATGTTTGAGTTAATCATAGCAATTCTTTGTTTAACGAATCTTTAGTTCAATACAGACTGCTCTAATAAACAATAACATGAACTTATATTGCAAAGAAAGTAACGGTCCAACAACTAGATTAGTCCTATGTTATTAAACAATTTGAAAAACATGCAAATGTCCCCTCTCACTATCAAATAGAACTCTTGAGGATGAAACCATTATAAAAATCAGATAAAATATTATCTTTAATTCCCAGAGCAACTTATTTTTCGATCCAAATCTACGAGCCTGAGAAAATTAAAGTGTCAAATAATTGTTCAAAACGTAAATTTTTCTGTAAACTTATATCCAATGATATATTAGTTAGAGTGACAAAAACTTTTTTTCCACAAAGGAATTTTTTCAACTAAAGTAAGAGCTGCTACACTATATCAAAGATGAACAGAAATATGTCGAATAATTGTTCACCAAACGTAAATTTTTGTAAACTTATGTCTAATGATATATTAGTTAGAGTGACAAAAACTTATTTTTCCACAAGAGGATATTTTTCAACTAAAAGGTAAGAGCTGCTACACTAAATCAAAGATGAAACAGAAATAATGTCAAATAATTGTTCAAACGTAAATTTTCTGTAAACTTATGTCCAATGATATATTTAATAGAGTGTCCAAAAACTTTTTTCCACAAGAGGATATTTTTCAACTAAAAGTAAAAGAGGCTGCTACACTAAATCAAAGATGAGCAGAAATACATGTCGAATAATTGTTCAAACGTAAAATTTTCTATAAACTTATATCCAATGATATATTAGTTAGAGTGACAAAAACTTTTTCCACAAGAGGTTTATTTTTTAAACTAAAAGTAAAGAGCTGCTACACTAAATCAAAGATGACAGAAATAATGTCGAATAATTGTTTTAAACGTAAATTTTTCTGTAAAACTTATGTCCAATGATATATTAGTTAGAGTGACAAAAACTTTTTTTCCACAAAGGAAACCAATCCCGGACCACTCCCCCACAACCCTCGGGGCGCGGGACCCCCCCCCCCTATTCCCCAGGGCTGCAGGCCGAAGATCGGCCATAGGACCAGGATCCCCCATCCCAGGGGCCAAAGGCCGAAGGCCGGCCGCAGGTGTCACAGTTGGGGGCCCCCCCTCCATCCCCAGGTTAGGTTAGATTACCTAACACTTCTAGGGTTAGCAGCTTAAGTTAGGTTACGTTAGGTTAAGTGGCGGTCAGTTAGGTTTAGGTACCTAACATTTCTAGGGTTAGCAGCTTAGATTAGGTTACATTAGGTTAAGTGGCCGGCCACTCGGGGCCTCCATCAACAGGTTTATATATATATATATGATATATATATATATATATATATATATATATATATATATAGTATATATATATAATATTTATATATATATATATATATATATATATATATATATATATATCTATATATATAGATATATATATATATTATATATATATATATATATATATATATATTACGAAAACTACTATACTATATATATATACTACAAAAACTTTTACGAAAAAAGAAAGTTTTTTTAAGAAAAGTAAAGGCCATATTAAACTTAAGATCAGTAAAAATAGAAGCCTACCAATAACTCACACTCAAAACGACCAGAAATTATTATTAACGAAAAAAACGAAAGTAGAATAATTGGTAATGGCTGTAACACTGCATTTAAATTTATATAAATGTATATATAGTGGGCTGTAATAATTCAAAAGGTAAATATAACATTGGTTTAAGAATGGAAAGAAAGACAATGAATTTACAACGATAATCAAGTTAAATTCTTTATTCTTAAAGGTGTTTATTCTTTAAAGTTCAGGGAAGGTCTGCCCATTTCATATGAAAACATTGATTGAAAACGAAACTAGCTCTTATCTTGGCTCTCCCCCAAAACAGGTAATTAGCCTTTTTCAAGTCACAGTCCACAGGAACTACCAATCTGAGAAAACAAATTTCACGACGTGAAAAAAATGATAAACCATCCAGTGGAGGATCCAGAGGGGGGCGCCCCCCTAACGTAGTCTCAAGTAGTGTAATTTTAGCATTACACCTAAATTAACGAAATTTTTGCATTAATTAAACTTGCTCCTAGCGTAAGTTTATCGGATCAACCTTTTTTTTGCCCCCCCCCTAAAAAAATCCCGGATCCGCCTCTGAAACCATCACATCTATTCCATCAGATTCCTTATATTTTAACAAATTTCATCAACCCCCCGCCCCCTTTTTTTTAGAAATTCTACATATGGCCAATCAGTTAAGTCCACTGTATATAAAATAGATTAAGTCATAATTTGTATATAAAATTAGGTCATACGTGTTTAGATGGGACAGTTGCAAACCACTTTGCTGCCTCACCAAGTTTTTTTTCTGCTTTCGCAATTACGAATGATACAATTTCGAACCATTTTCTCATTGATTGACGGATACACACTAACCCGCTAATGTATGAAAAGTGGGAGGAGCTTTTTGTTCGCACCGAGAATGAAGAGCCCATAAATCATCTGCGGTAAACTTACTTATAATTATATATACAGTGGTTCATATGTTCGTTCTAATAGGTTATTTAGAAGATAAAAACCTAACTGTAAAGGCTGTATCCTTCCAACTTATAAATTTGAGATTTGGCTCGTAACAAAAAAAATATGGAAACGTATTCACCTGCAAAAACCCCACCCCAGTTCACCTTTCCATTAGCCCAGTAAAAAAAAGGCACAAAACTGTTCCCTAAGAGTACAGTTACCTATAGAACGTTTTCAAAGAGGGGACCTCCGCCCCCCTTCCCCATGACACTTCGCTCGTCTCCTCTTTTATACCTACATCTCCTATCCCGAAGACAGCAACGACTATTCTCCACTCCAAACTTTGGCGTGTACCTGGGCTGAAAATTGTGGTTCCAATTTAATTTGATGAAATCTAAAGGTTTTTTCCCCGAGCCCAGTACACCTTACGAGCCTGCACTCAGGGCAGGCAGTCCCTCCCATAGATCCACCCTGAGGAATTATTTCATATCTACTTGCCCCTCCCCACGTCAAGACTCCCTGAATGTTATAATTGGATATCCCTAGCCGTTCCAGGGGTGTCAAAGATGTACGATTTTGATAACCTGGAAAACAAAGGGTCTTATGAATTACAACACTGCTTAACTGTAGATACATTATGGATCACATTGGAGCTTGTAATACATTGAGACATACACCCTTATTAAGTTTTTCGCTAACACACGAATTTTGAAGCTATGACTATAGCAAATATAAACATTCCGAAAGAAAACAGCAGGAAAAATTTAAGGACTGTTTTCCTTTTTTCCCCAAACAGAAATTTCTGTTCTGCTATATTTTTTTTATACTTATTGTGTCACTTTTGTCAAAAATTATAGCATATTATAATTTGTGAAAAAGATTTCAGACATAAAAGAAATATTGAAACGTATAAAAATTAAAATTTTTCTAATAAAGACATATTTCTTTCAATTTGTATTTGTTTTTTTTCAAGCTTGTTTTGATAATGAGGAACAAATAAAAAGTGGCAGTTCTACTAAATTCAGGAAACTTATTAAAATTAGAATTGACGCATTTTTTTGTAGAGCTTCAGACAAGGATAGATGGATATTCCGCTCTCTCCATTGAAGCTTAAAAGTAGTTCATTGCAGTTGCTACCAACATATCACATTAATACGCCATACATTGCATAAAATTTACTATTTCCAGAATATTCCTTCGCCATGTTACGATTCGTGTAACACATCGTAGGCGAACGTAAATTACTATTTATGAATATGTTGCGACTAAAACATTTTCGTTCACTCTCTTTCTCCATTCCTTTATTTTTTCATTCTCTTCTAATACAATACATAATTACTTACAGTACTTGAAGAAATTGTTCAGATCTGGTTCAGACTAACATATATTACAAACATAAATATTTTACTACAGGCCTACAAAGTCGCTGTTTTTCGGGCCATTTACAAACTTTTTAGCAAACTCAAAACGAGCAAAAATTAACATGATAGGGCTTAAACCCCTATGCCTTCCCAAGGCCAGAACATAACTTGCACTTTACTGAAAAAATATAAATGTTTTTACTTTTTAATAAATCAAATAATATTAACATTTTGATTACTAAACATCAGTATATGTATCATTAAACTGACAATGCACATTCATTTGTATCTTTTCAGTAAGTGTAAATATGTTCTGGCCTTGGGAAGCCATAAGGGTTTTTTGAGCCATGCTCATGATAATTTCTGCTCGCTTTGAGTTTGACTCGCTTATTTATTGTAATTTTTGATTTCTTTTGGGTTTCATTTATTTATAGATGTCTGATTTGTGGTAGTTTTCACGCTTGGTAGATTATTTTAATTTTTGCTCATTTTTGGTTTAATGGAGTTTCTTTACTTTTGCCTCTGAAAAACTTCTTTTGTGGAATTTTTTTTTAATTGATTTATGTTCGTTTTTATATTGCATCGCCTTTTCAGCGAAAAAGAGAAATAATAGTTTTTAAATCTATTCGTTTTTTAAGACGGTTTATAGTTTCGGCCGGCTATTTTGTATGCCGGAGAAAAATTTTCAGCAATTTTTAACAACATACCAACCCTTTTAAAAATCTGGCCACAATATTAGTGTTTAATTTTAGTTTCATACCTCTTCTAGTTGACCTAAAATAGAAAACTTGATACCATTCGCAAAAAAATCTGTTTACTTTTCTTTGATAGCTTGGATACATTTAACGCTATTTTTGCTTTGGTTAAATTTTAAGAGCAGAAGTAGCCAGAGAAAGTTTGAACATAATAACCCTCAGTCGTTTTCTTGGGATACTCTGCTGAGATGCCTTACTGCGAATTAGCATTAACACAGTTCATCTTGATTGATTTAATATTAGGGCAAAATTTATTTTTTAAACATAATGGGCAAATGGGAGGGTTGGCAGGGAGGAGCATTAGTTTTCCTCCAATCACTTTCCACTATTAAAAACGTCATTAGTCATTCCAATTTCCAATCGAATGAGCCCCTTTTCCAAGTTTTTCTACGACAACTCCTTTGATACGAAGTGCCCTGGTTATAAGAATGAGACTGCAATAAGTACTATATTTGAACATGGATGGCTGCAGGGTTGGTGGGAGGGGTGGAGGGTTAATTGTTGACTATATAGTAATTATGAGTAACCAAAAGAAAGGAAAGTGTAGGGCTGTTTTTTCACTCATCAATGTGCTAAGATCTTACATCTCTTGTCAGAAAACGCTTAAAAGTGAAATATTTGACTATTAAGATCTTACATCTTTTGTCGTTTGATGAAACGTCTTTCATCATTCTGCTCTGATCAGCGGTCTGAGAACAATGAAGAGTATATCATCAAAGTTCTCTCATCATTGTTCTGTATGGAAGAACAGTGGCGGTCTTCAGACTTTTTTGCTAACATCAGTGAGCTGTAAGATCTTAGAACAAAGATGAGTTAGAAACGACATCTTTGCAGAAAGATGTAAGATCTTAGATGTAAGATATTAGTGCTAAAAAACGGGCCTATATTAGAAACAAACAATGAAAAAAATGTATGTGTCGAGGGGGTATTTTCCGCCGGGGGGGGGGGGGGGGTATTTTCCAATGGTATTTTCAGCGGGGGTAATTTCCACGGAGGGTATTTTCCACGGGGGTACTTTCCGTGGGGTATTTTTCGTGGAAGTGTTTTCCAGCGGGAGAGTACTTTCCGGTTTTTTTCTGCAGGGGAATTTTCCAGGGGTAAACCCTAAAACCTTAGTATCCAGCATGAAAAACCAATAATGTGTCAATTGGGTTCGAAATTCTTTTTTAATTTAAGTTTAAATTTGCTTGTTTAATTTAGTTCTTGTTTGTTTTCAAGTTTTTAATGTTGCCCCATATTTATAGGCTGAATTTTGTCTATTTAATTTACATATCTTGAAACCGCAAACAATATTTGTTTTTAAGATTATTAATGAATTGCTGAGATTAATGACTTAATGAAAACTGCTACTGGTATTTGCAGTTCACATTTGTTTACTATTTTTTTTTTTTACAATTTCTAAGTTTTGGCCGCAATATCAGCAGTAAGCAGTGTTACCAATACCTCAAAAAAAATGTACCACAAATTGCATAA
The DNA here is from genome assembly GCA_027921565.1 of Artemia sinica. Taxonomy (NCBI): domain Eukaryota; kingdom Metazoa; phylum Arthropoda; class Branchiopoda; order Anostraca; family Artemiidae; genus Artemia; species Artemia sinica. The sequence goes on along the minus strand of JAPEVW010000528.1, from coordinate 54,180 downwards.
AATACGTACCAAAGACAAAAAAAATGTACCATATCCCAAATTTTTTTCCGCGTGTTACGCACGAAAATTTTGTATAAGACATTTTCTTTCACTTTCGTTCTCCATTCCTTTGTTTTTCTTTCACTTCTAATGTTTATATTACTCCTGACAGTACTGGAAGAAATTGTTAGGAGTAACATATAGTACAACAGAAACATTTTACTACAGGCCAACAAAAGTCGTTGTTTTTTTGGTCATTTACGACCATTTTTATAAACTTTAGCAAACTTTTTCAAACTCAAAACGAGCAGAAATTAACATGAGTAGGGCCCTCAAAACCCCATGCCTTCCAAGGCCAGAACATAACTTGCACTTTACTGAAAAAATATAAGCGTTTTTACTTATATAAGTTTATAAATCAAATAATATTAACATTTTGATTACTAAATATTAGTATATTTATATTAAACTGACAATGCACATTCACATTGTATTTTTTTCAGTAAAGTGTAAATTATGTTCTGGCATTGGGAAGGCACAGGGGTTTTGAGTCCACTCATGTTAATTTCTGCTCGTTTTGATTTTGACGGGGTTATTTACTGTAATATCTGAGTAGAAAGGCCTCAATTGATCCCACGAGAACCACGTGGTTTATGGTTTTTTCTCACTCACGGAGATGAAAAAACAGGAATTTTTCTCACTTGAAAAACCAGGAAATTTTCTCACTTTTATGGATGTTTTCTTGGATGGTTATGTGTGTTGGTCAATTTATTTGATGTTTTTCATGGTTGTCAACATCAAATTATGGATGTTTTATGGTTTTTGTCAGTGAGAATTTGAAAAACAGGAACTTTCTCACATTTATGTCTGTTTTCATGGATGGCTATGTGTGTTGTTCGCTTTATTTGATGTTTTTCATGATGGTTATGGATGATTTATGTCTGTTCGTTGTCAGTGAGCAATGGACATGCTCGTAACGCGAATGTTATGAGATTGTTTGGCTAACCTAACTGAGAACTTGATTTACATAATCGGCGGGGAAATTATTGATTCGCGAAGGGGAATTAAGAAACATTATGGTTTCTTTGATCTTTAGGCGAACCTAACCTGAGAACTTGATTTACATAATCGGTGGGGAAATTATTGATTCACGAAGGGTGAATTAAGAAACATTATGGTTTCTTTGATTCTTTAGTGAACCTAACCTGAGAACATGATTTACATAATCGCTAGGGGAAATTATTGATTCACGAAGGGGAATTAGAAACATTATGGTTTCTTTGATCTTTAGGTGAACCTAACCTGAGAACTTGATTTTACATAATCGGCGGGGAATGTATTGATTCACGAAAGGGGGAATTAAGAAACATTATGGTTTCTTTAATCTTTTAGGCCTGAGGGATTTATTTATTATTGTTGTTTTGGACAAGTGCATGCTAGGGATGAATGTCAAGGTGTCCTGGAATAGGAAACCGGAAGTACATGCATCCTTCTCAGCCAATCAGCGAGTCGGATACATCCTCCTTCTCAGCCAATCAGAGAGCTGGTTACGTATGGTTTTCCCCCTGTTACATAACAATTCACCCTTGAGATTTCGTATATAACGAGCATGCAATGTGATTAAATTATCTAAGAAAGTATTGTGGACACACTGGAGACAACCATGACTGTTATTGATGAACTTGAAGTCCCCCCCCATACTCCCCCCCCCCCCCCCCCTTGGCAGCCACAATTAGCAATGTGATTACATTTTTCATTTTTTTATTTTCAAAATAAAATTGTTTTCCGTGGCTACCCTTTACTATATTTAGGTAAATCCCCCCCCCATACAATACAAACATCACTTTACCAATCTTTATACTCGATGGAAAAACGTAAATATATTCTTTTTACTCACAAAACCTAACCCCCCCCCCCCCTCACTGTTTTACAACCAAATTCTCGCAAATGGAATATTCTCTTTTTTTCGATAAATTTTAATTCTTTCTGTAAGCGTATCAAAAAGTGACATTCAACTTCTGTCTATTTCCATAGCTATTAATAAACTGTTTCCATTTAACCAACCATCGCCGCTTACTTGACTCAAAACATTTTTCCGCAATGATTTAAACAGCTGACACCCCACAATTGCACTTCATGCATGTTAATCCTTAACGTTAGTGACTTAACCAAAGGTTTCAACGATAAAAAGGATTTGTTTTTCTCTTTCTCAAATTAAAACAGTTTTTAAGCAAAAAGAGATTACTGTTTATTAAGCTTGTGGATTCGTAACCTGTATTTGACGGAGAAGCGGTGAAACGAGATTATTTCCAAAAATAATTACCAACAATATATTTAGGACATTGGTGAAGGGGGGGGGGGGTTTGACATGCCTCAATTCTATCACCATTATTGTAAGATGAAAACAAAGTGTTTGCATGAAAAGTAAGGTTAGGTTGGGATGTCTATGAATAAGCCTTTTTTTTTAATTAATTAAAAATAGCATTTGATTTCTAAGCCTAATATATATTCCTCGCGAAATTTTTACTTTTTGCTTTTTACTCAATGCAAAACGTAAAATATATTCCTTTACCCTCAAACCCCCCCCCCCCTCCACACACAAACCTAACCACCATAACAATCTTTATACTCAATGCAAAACGTAAATATATTCCTTTACCCTCAAAACAAACCCCGCCCCACTGTTTTTACAACGTATAATTCTCGAAAATAGAAATACCTTTTCAATGAATTTATTCTTTCTGTAAGCCTATCAAAAAGTGACAATCAAACTTCTGTCTATTAATATACCGTTTCCATTTCAGCCCGCCGGCTAACTTGACAAAATTTCCATTTCCGCAAGGTTATAATTAGCATGACACCCCACAATTACACTTCCTGCTTGTTAATCCTTTACGTTAGCGACTTGACAAACCAAAAGGTTTCAATGATAAAAGGATACTTTTGGATCAAATTAAAACGATTTTAAGCAAAAAGAGATTGCTGGTATATTAAGCTTGTAGATTCGTAACCTTGTATTTGTCGGAGAACCGTGAAAGAGATTTTTTCAAATTAAGTCTAACAATATATTAGGACATTATGTAAAAGGGGGAGGGGCAATACATCGCTTCTAACAGCTTCGTTGTAAGTAAATTATGTAAAAAAGCGGAGGGCAGTAAGAGAACCGACGGTTTTCTAAGAAAAAAAGATAGCTTTCCTTATGTGTAACATTTACATCCAAGATTGTTAATTTAGGCCTATAAGCTGTGTGGTTAACGATCTAATTTAAAGCCTCCCTCTGATTCTTGGGCTTATAACCTTTCGAATTTTTTACTTTTTTTTGCTTTACTGAAATGTGATAAATGCTTTCTAGACAAAATTATCGCTAATAATTTCTTTCTTTAAAAAAAGGGAGAAAATTATTTTGTTACTAATTTTTTTCTCTTCTTTAAGGCAAATCATGATAAAAGAATTTGCGGTCCCTACATCGAAGACAGCTTGGGATAACGCATATAGCGAAGAATGCGCCCCATCTCCAAGTAAAAAAAACCAAGAGATGACGAGGCAGCCCCCCGACTGAGACCATCCTTATTAAGTATGCTGGCCCAACCCCAAAACAAGTGATGCCTACCCAAGCCCGTATTGGAATGTGACATTCGCTAGCACATCCACTCTCCTTGGACCTCTAATAGCTGCCCCATCAACGCTAGGTCAGGAGGTTTACCCTCCAGCATGCTATGTCTATCCATCCGACATCCAAGTCCAGGGAGACAGGATTTTGCAAATGTAAGCATTTATTCCTACCTATCATATAGAAATATCTATCAATTTCTTCAAACTTTTTTTTAGGCCTTTTCTACATGCACCATTTTCGAACACTGTGTAAAAGTATATCTCAGTGGGATATTGAAAGATTTTTTCTCCCCAAGGAAATATAATGTTTTCTCCCTTTTGAATCATGTCAAGTGCATGCATTCACCCTTTGCTAAATTAGATTAGTGAAGCCAAAAAAAAAAAAAAATGCTCTATATCCCGCTCATAATAAGTAGCAAATCCATTGCATTATCCTTTTGAAATTGCTTTATTAGCGAATGGTTCACCTTGCCTCTACAAATATTATAAAAAAAAAACTTTATATCTGAATGAGTGTGTGTATCATGAGAGGAGGATAGGCTATCCTTTTCAAATCATGTTTTTTGTTGTTTTTTTTTCCCAGAGCAGATAATGAGTATTAATATGAAATTTTTATTTGGAGGGATTGTTTGGAACAATATCAAATTGCCGTCTTCTATGTCCATGCTAAACGTTTTAGACTGTAAATATCTTATAGTAATATAAGATATGCTATGGGACCGAGAAGCGCCGCGGACCGGGGAAGCGTCGCGGGAAGCGCTGCGGGCTCGAGAAGCGCCGCAGGGATGCGCCACGGTCCAGGAAAGCGCCGCTGGATGCGCTGCGGAAAAGCGCCACGAAAAAAAAAATTGAACACTTTGAAATAAAAACGAACAAATTGCCGCCTTCTATGTCATATAAATATCTTATATTAGATTATCTTAAGTTGGAACTTTCAGTTGAATTAACCAAATGTTATTAAGCAATAATCCAAATTTTAACAGTAGGGATGATTTGAACACTTTGAAAATAAGCTATTTTCATTTATAGATTGGACGACCATGGGCCCCTACTCACCATCGAGTGAAGAAGAGGAGGAAGAGGCAATGGAGTTTCAGGACAATTCAGCCATCAGTGACTGGCACTGTATTATTAAATTCCATTGATGTACCATCTAATATTGATGATTTTTTAAATGATTTTCTTTTAAATGTAGAAGCTAGCACAGTTTGACAGGCGGACTTGAGTCCAAATACAATACAGCTTTAAATGATTTCACAAACGAATTAACTGGGAACCATCGGGGAACCCTCCTCCTCCAGCCTCCGATACCCTAACGAGTCCACTTCGAACAACTGAAGTGGAGCATTCACCAGATATTGTTGAACAACTTGGAGGAGGGGATTATATACAAGAGGGGAGGGGGTACAACTTTTCCCGATTTTCAATGACCAATACAATTTTTAAATGCAATAGTTGTTTACACTGCGACGTTTTGGAGACCCTTTAATACACTTATGGGGGAAAAAATTTGTTTTTGACCCCGTAGAAATTGTGCAGGCCTATGTAGATAAAATTCGTGCACTTCTGGAGAACCAAATTCAGTTGTGGGGGAGGGATTCAATTACGTTTCTATTGTTTTAAAAGTGTTCTATTTAAATGAGGGGAAAAGCGGAAGTTTATTATCATTATATACATTCCGAGATGTGTTTGGTTTATTCGAATTTAGAAAATTTGAGGGTGTTTTCATGGATTGGGTAGATCAAATTATAACGCATCTTGAGAACTTTAAACGAAAATGGGAGTGGGTCTCTAGTTCTTTTTGTTGAAATTTAAGTGTTAATATTTGTAAATTTAAGAAAGATTTTATTTTAAGAGGGGGCAGGGTCTGAGAGGTCAGTATTTTAAATTATATCAGATCTAGTAGGTTGTCGCGATGTCCAGCGGATCTGTTCTGAACAGGTCAAATGTGTTTCAAGTATGCTTTCCTCATATCAGCATTTCAGCCTCTAGCAGATGAAGCTACCAAGACGAATTTAGACAATTGGGCTGTACATGGGAAGGACGGGTTCCGATTTCCCCATTGTAGATTTTTCTTGTTTAGAGGGGAAATACCCAGTAACGCTACGATCCATTGATATTTTTTGAAAGGCTAATGCCCACTTAAATATTGGCGTTACTGTGGTTCAGTATGAAACTGAATTTGAAGATGGGATTCGTTTAAAAAAAAGAAGGGGGTGGTCATCCCTGTAAGGGGCCCGTCAATTGATTTGGTCAGACACTGGGTTTTTGGTTGTTATACACACCACCTAGTGACCCTGCAAATTCAATTGGCCATTTTAATCCGATTACCGACATTAGTAGAGTTCTGGGGGAGGGTAAGAAAAACAGAGTTCACGTTTCTACTGTCCAACATGCCTCTCTAGATTTTTTTGCACTGAATTAAAGTTGCAAAATCATATGAGGCATTGTAGCCCGGCATGGCTACCAGACAGTGGAAACGGTTTCAGGGGTTAGGTCCATTCTACGTTTCAAAAATTTCCAGAACACCCTTCTTCTCCAGTGCAACAAAATATCTTTGGACTGTGAAGCTAAGCTGGTGGAGGTGAACGATCCCCAATTTCCAAACCGAGTCAAAGAACATCAGGCTATTGCAGTTTCCTATGCTCACGCGCAAAGAGACAGTTCTAACACCATGCGGTTGTTAGAAATAGTAGAAACATTGGATGAGGGGGACGAGTGCATGGTCAAGGCACTGACTAAACTAATTGGCACGGCTAATGGTGCTATTTCTCGTTTGAGAAATACCCATTATCCAATGGTATTGTCTGCAGAGGATCGTCTCGCGATTAAAAATCAAAAAATATGTTGGGTTTATAAGGGAGAGTTTGTAGAGGGGGATAAGGGGACTAAAGGGAAAAGAGGGGCCAGGTGGGAGGGGGAAAGTCAGAGATCATAATCACTTGTGGCAGGAAATATCCTCGGGGGTATGTAATTTTAGGGGGGTTGCGCATCAATCGTGTAATTTAAATGTTAGCCAGCAGTTTTTTATCCCTGTTTTTTATCCACAACTCTATATTATGACTTAAAATTTATTTTACCGGCACTGGCACGTATGCATAGGGAGGGAGGGGAGTAGATTGTCCATGGGTAAATAGTTCATTTACCTATAAGATTATCCCCAAATACGGCCGAGAAGTTGTTGCTTCTCGAACTGAAAATGGCAGGCAGTGGATAATGGGCATACGTGCTGGAATAAAATCAGGTTTTAGCATTTCCTTTAGTTTTTTCCCCAAGGCATTGAGTCAATTGAATTCAAGTGCAAAAAAGCGACAATATTTTTGATAGCTTTCCCTTGCTTAAACATCACTTTCCAGACACTGAAAATGTATGACCTGTTGACCTGCAAAGGTATATACGCATACGACTATTACTTTCTGGCGCTCGCTTAAGTGAGGTGAAACTACCTCCAATTGAGCTTTTTACAATTCACTGACCACAGTGAATGCACAGCCGAGGAGTATGAGTTTTTTGGCCAAGAAGGTGTGGTCCAAGGGGGATTGTAAAAATGGTGGATATTGTAGGACTTTACTTGGCCAGTGACGTTCTTAACTCTGTTGGATATAGTCTTAAGAACACAGACCAAATCTATTCAGTTTAGGGGAGGTTCAATTTTACTATGGGGATACAGATTCTCGTGCTGTTAAAGGTAAATGGGGACTGAAGATTTATTGGGTGACACTTTAGAAAAGGGGGAACACATCAGCTCGCGGATGGATTTCACCAACTGGAATCATCACTCTCCCCCGAGTTGGTTAAACGTCAAGCCCCCCACCCACTATTAATGTTAAACATCAGAGACGGGGATGTGATTTGATATCCAGGGGGGTATTCCCGGGCCCCAAAGTTTATTGCGTGAAACTCATATCTGGGGATGAAAAGCCTTTTCGTGTAAAGGGTGCCCTACACATTTTGTAAATAGCAATCTTTTTTCACCCATGACTCCTGTGTACAGCTTCTGTGTAGAAAGTAGCTCTAAGTTGCCGAGAGCCAAGTGCTTGCAATTCGCTCCTCTACAGTATAGCAATCCCTTATACTGCTGATGTGAAAGAATCCGCAATGTCTTGTATATCTCGACAAAAGTCGATGTGCTCGAGAATGGTGTGATGTCCTACCTCATGGCACTACCGTATTTTTCATGGCACACGAGTTGAATGCATAGACTATACGCAATCAACTTGTCTGACTAAATGTAACCTACGTGTGATGCATCAACCCACCAACTTAACCCTAACCATGCCAACCACACACGGACGCCGCCCGCACCTCAGTCGCCAACCAACCAAAACCGGAAAATCAGAACGCCACAAAACACACCCACCACATGTACTCAGACTCCCCTAAACCGTGTCCACACACTGTTTTTCTTGCTCAAAACCGAACCCACATCTACCACACACCAGCGCCCTCACCTCTCCTGTTTCATAAATTAAATGCTCCAGACTAACCTGTCCTGGGCGCACCACGTTCACTAAATTAACTATACTTTTCCACTCCACCCGACCTTACCTCACACCTGTAGCTTTCGGGGGGGACAGTGACAGCGGACTTTCTATTGTCCTGTACTGCCTTTCCTTTCGACTACGCAAGACTGCTCACGGGGGAGGGTGGGGGGGGGCACTCACACCGCGCGCGCCCAGGTCGCCCCGGTCCCTTCCACGCGAGCGGTCGGCCAGACGGCCTGCTAGCGGCCCATACGGAGGGCGGGGGGGTCCCCCCTGACACACAGTTACCCCACCAGTTAATGACTCTACCAACGGACTGTCGCCCCCTCCCACTCCTCGTGTACTATTTCGACCAGCGTGACTTCTACATCTGGTCTCATTTTTGATATCCCGTCTGTGCGGTAGAGTTGTATAGCCACAAAGTCTGTTTTTTCCACGTTACGAGCTCACTGCCCCAGCAAATGTGTGTTTTAAGACACCAGCCACGGCACGTGTGTGCTTGGGTGGCCTGAGGCCCGGACGACCGCCAAAGTTTGATAGACTCCCCAGCCACCCAAAGATGTTTTTTTTTTTTAAAGCCCCTCAACATTGCTGATGTATGCGTCAGCACCCCCGTTGTCTCCGCTTTCTCACTAGTGTCGCATAGAGTGTTTTATCATTGCCGAGTGATCCATGTTTGCCCACAAATGCCGCCTGGCCTAGTTTTCATGGTTGACCTGATCCCTTTTAGTCCACCGCTGATTAGCATCAGTTTGCACCACAGAGTCCTGTACTTTCTCTGCACCCCGTCCGTGCCCCCAGTTTCATGTTGCCCATCCACAATATTTTTTTTCATGCCGCCCCCCACTCCCCGTGTCCCCCCCGAAATCCAATGCATGCCATGAAATATGATTGCCTTTTGTGTTTTTTGTTGTTGTTCTTGAATAGAATAGCCTCTATGGTGGCCCGCACATATCTGCTGTCGCTGAGACCCCTGCATTGGCACTCTGGGTGCACACGCCTGCTACTCTGCGACTTTCCCGGTTAGTTGAATGTAGTGCCACGACTGTTGTAGTTCCCCCAGGCAGCCCGTGCATGTTGACGACCGCTTTATGTACCGAAACAACCCCTTTCCAGCCTGTCGGTCACTCTGTATGGGAGATCCCTTCGTACATGTCCGGACGGCACAGGCCAACTATCCCTTTAACCTCCAATAAATGCCATAAAATTGCGCAGATAAAATGTTTTTAGAGGAAAGAAGCACCGAAAAACATCTACTACACTATGCTGACTAATGTATGTTGGCACAAGCAAAGCTATAAGCCACAACCACACAGGACACATGCCAGTACACATTCATGACGGGGGACTTGATGTTTGTGTCAATAGTAATTGATAATCCGAACCTCGTGTTTGATTATTGAAATGACTTGACTGAATCCATTGAACATTTCTGCACAGGAAATGCTACAACTGTTCAGCACACTTCGCTTCCCACCAATGGAACACATTTCCGTAAAACTCTGCGTTCTACACACAATCTGTTTCATCAGAGCCACAATGTAGATGTCGAACCCCTTGCTTTTGAGATTGCACCGTCGTCTATAAGATATGTAACTGATCGAATAGTGTGTGACGTGAATATAGCTAGCTCAGCTATCAATAACACTCCTCAATAAGCGAGATATACCCCACACGGCGCCGCACTAAATTTCTGTTGTCAGCGTAACACTGCCAGGCGACTAGCAAGCCCTACGTTAGCGATTTTGCTGAGGCTCTTAATCAGAGCACACCCAAAAAAAAAAATAAGGATCTACGTGTAGTCACAACGACATTTTCAACATATGAATTACAGTATATCTTCCGGCGTGAAACAGTAGAAAAGGCTATTAGTTGGCCATTATGACCACTGAGGAAAAAACTACACGAACAACGGCATTTATTTTCCGTTTTAAGCACTTTCATCCAAACCCTTGCTTAGGAAGGCCCAGACTCATGTAAACATGGGGTTGAGACAATGATTTCATTAATGGCTTAATTCTGAACTTTGTTTTTAAATTTAAACTGAGGGCAATGTTCAACTGCCAAAAGGTGTTAGAAACAACAGACAAAGCAACATCGCTTCCACTGTTACGTTCGACGAGGTCGCCTTGGCTTGTAAAAACAAAAAAACAATGGGAAGAAAAATTAAGGAAAAAGAAAACGGCTCCTTCAAGCGTGGCGGTAGCTTTTTTCACACTTTTACTGCCAATAATTGCAGGACTTGTAAACAGTTTTCTCTAGAGAATGGGCTAAAACCCTATAAATTGACACCATTTGAACTTGTCCTCTCGCCCGTCGAACATTTTGAAGACAATCTAAGCAAATTCATTAATGATGAGAATATTGGGGGCGGTGGGATGACAAAAAACTGATTTTACTGTTCAAGATGCATTGCGACGTGTGGACAAACATAAACCTTATCGTGAGAGACCCACCGCCCGCCACTGATCCCTCTAAACAGGAAACATCCTCCTCAAGATTCAGCAGTGCAATCAAAGGAGAAGAATTGAATTCAATTGTATCAAAAATTGGAAACCTATTGCCACTGACTATCGAGAACAGAGTAAAAGAGTATTATTTTTTTTTATCTTATCTTATCATCTTATCTCAATGTTGGAAACTGCTGATGAACATCAAGTTCAAGTCGATAGCACAGAAAAACGAATTATAATTCAGGGATAAAAAGTTGATAATCTAGTTGATTTAATTTGTGATATGGTGACGAATCGTAAAGGACTTTTATCCTTTGACAATAATCTATACACCTTTCTGTGTGTATCAGAAACTTTCCCAAAAAAAGTCTTATTGGCAATAAGCAAATTCTAAAGAAACTAAGAGAATATAGTCGTCCTCCAACACCACATTATTTACAAAAGAAGAAGAAGATTCATATTTTGAAAATACTATCAGCGCCACTGATTTTTACAACACCTGTGGCTGCTAGTCAAAAGCGAAGACGAATTGATTCAGCACCTCCAGTGTGCAAAAGGGGGAGTGGACATTACACTACATTGTTTACGCTTCAAAAATGGATGAAGTTCTGAAAGGTATCTATGAAAATATTGGTGAAGCGGGGGGGGAAGTTTTAAGTTCTCCCAAAACGCTTTCTAAAGCTGTCTCCGGCACCACATTGAAAAAGGCAAAAAGAGTATCTAGAAAATAAGCGACCGAGTTACACACTGCAATCGGAATCACAGGGCTTCGCAGCAAACAATATCGACAAACTAAAGTAAAGCCTTTTTCCCTCTGCATATAATGCAAAACGGAATCTTTAACTTAGAGCGCAATTTCAACAAACAGCGTCACAATGCACCCCACAAATATATTCTGGTGGCAATCAGTGTCTTTAGTCGCTATGGCATATGCCATTCCCACTGCGATCAAAGAGAGGTGTTGAAGTTGCTCGGGCCATTGAAAGTATTGTCTAGAAAAGGATTCACCGATAGAAAAATTCAATCGGATCGTGGCAGGCAGTGAACTTGTTAATCCCCATGTGCAAAAGGTTCTTTTGAAATATAATACAACATTTTATCATAGTCACAGCCCGATAAAGGCTGCATTGGTCTGAACGATTAATAAGAACGATTCGTCTATTAATTTCAAGATATTGTACCCTGAAAAATACATCGGCTTTTTATTCATGATTTAGATAAAATCATGTCAGATATACAACCATCGACCCCATCGATCTCTGTCCAACTCAAGCCCTCGGGATGTTCACTACAATGAAAAATACATTTGATGTTTTTCTAAATAAAGCAATACTCCAATGGTGAAAAAGAAAAAAAAAAATGTGAAGAAGAAATTCTAATGTTGGTGATACTGTTCGAATTAATAGAACCACCAATATATTTTTTGAATAAAAAGGGAATTATTTATGGACGCACTGAACTTTTTAAAGTGTCCAACTAATCCTGGACAAGCCGAGCGGACCCACGACATATCGACTGCGAGACACCAAAGATGACGAGATTCTCGGGCGGTTTTATGAATATGAACTGCAAAAAGTTAGAAACACTAGTGAAATTTATCAAATTGAAAAGAATATTTAAAGAGTCGCATAACACGCCATGGCAAGAGACAGTTGTTTGTTCGCTGGGCTAGGATACAAACTCAGATTTTGATTCTTGGGTCAGTGCTGAAGATATTAACGAGAATAAAAATGCCAATGATTTCTATGTGACTTTCATGTCCAATGTTTCCGATCCTCTCTACAATGATTTGAATAGAACAAGTAGGATTTTTGGACGAAACTCTCCCCCACCATCAAATTCGACGACGATAGAAAGTATGAAGTGGCTCTTGTCGACTGTATTTCAAAAATACCTACGACATCCTTGAGAAAAGATCGTAAATATGATATAAAAAATTAGACCCTATGATTGGCCGCCTCCACCATCCTCAAGTGATCAAGAACAAATTCTAAAAAAAAAATCAATTGGATGAATTATCCATACATTGAATTACCCTACGAGGACCTCACCTGTATGAATGATTTATGTCGTTCCATTAATAAAAGAATTTCCGCTCGTAAAAAAAGGAGCTGTTTCATTTCAACTATTCAAAGGAGGAGGGTAAGATCCTGACTAGCATTATTTCCACACCTATTGCCAGTGAAAAGGTTATTCTCAACGATAATCTAAAGGTACGTTCTTGGTTTTTAAGCTCAATATAATCAATGGTAAAAGTGGCCGGAAACACTAATTTCATTTTTGCTGACTATCCGCCTGCCTTCTCCACAGAAACACCTGTATATTTCTGTCTACGCTTCATTTGTGGGGAAACATCTCGGGTTGTAATTCTAAATGTTCTTTTTTAACCCTCCTACGAGTTCTTAGGAACCGAAAAAACCAATAGCAGAACATATTCACCACTACGTAAATATAAAGCATCTTCAGTATATTCCCGTAAAACACTTCCTATTTGGAACTCTGTCAGTTAACACTAGAAACCGAATTGGGCGATCCCATAGCAATTTCACAAAGGTTTTTTGGCTGTGATTACATGCCACTTTTCGACCCATCGTTCAAAGCAAGATGTCTAATAAAAAAGTGGTATTCACGGTTGTCGCTGATATTGACTGCTATGTTAATACTCTTGGCCAAAGACAACAGGGCAATGGAAGAATGGACTACTACAAAGGTCGCTCGTCAATGTCTGGTTAAGGTACGGTCTTGGCATTATGGTTTGCTAAGCTCTTTCGCTCTTCACTACCATTGGCTAGAAAATATCTTGTACCGGCTGCGACAGATTTTGCGGCATCCTAGCCTAACACTATACGAATTGGGGCTCTGGCAAGGATTTTTAAAAAAGTGCTTCGGAAAATCTTAGTCCAGTGCGGCGCGAACCCTTGGGGCGAGAGATTAACAAGAAAATGGACTAAAGGCTTAAAAGGTCAAGAAACAATGCAATCACTCATCAGAGTCTCCACTCAGGTCGGAAACGAAAGACATCATCCCTCTTGTCAAAGAAAAGAAGGAAAAGCCGACACGTGCTGTAAATCAGAAGAAGAAGTCCAAGGAAAGAAAGAAATTGTTTAGATCGAAACTAGATTTCTTCTCCTAAAATGTCCTACCTACCGCATAAGGATTCTCAACCTTCAATCACCGCCTCATTGATATCTATTCAATGCTGAAAATGTTGATGTGAGTGTCAAGGCATGGATACTATGAAACTGAATTTTATGGCCACGAACAAACCCCTCTCCGATATAATCATCCACTTTCAAATTTATTCCAATGAAGACTACTTTATGGACATGGTCTTCAACATTTATAGATTGGCAAATGAAAGTCCGGAAATCCGATAATACAATGCCAATTCGGGCCGATGGAATATCCTATGAAAAATTGTATATTACATAATTTATTTCGTCAAATTAGTGTCTACATCAATGGCACGTTGGTGAAGCACAAGCAACAATCTCTCAAATTATACACAGACTATATGCAAATTCATGCTGATGACACCCAAGTCATACAAGGAATTGAAGAGGCACCTCCAATGGATTATGAATAATATTACTAATACTGATAGTACAGAGATGTACTTAAAATGCTTTACAACTAGGGAATTACATCTAGTTTGGAAAAATATATCATGAAATATTTAATATACCCCCATGGCTGCCGATCCAATGTTGAAAAGTGGATATAAAACTAACGGTTGCAACCTCCAATTTCATATTGAGGGAAAAGAACTTGGGCTGCCAATCATCTGATGTAAGTCTCGTCCCTCAACTTCGGCAATACTTCATGTACGCAGCAAACAACAGGTTCATGAGTTCTGTTGCTTTGGCAGTGGAAAAACTGAGAGAGCCTAATCGGGCAACAATATTAAACTACTTGTTCCTCATTACAATCACCAATCCGCGTCATATTGCAATGGGCTCACGCACCCTTCATCACCGATTCATCCTTTATCAATGGTAGAAATTCCGTCAAAAAAACTTGCTTTGGCATTTGTAAAAAAGCGCCAGTGCAATAGATCATGGGACTGGAATGCTCACATAAATTCGAGATGTTTGGACTTTCATCTCTTGTGTGCAAAGTAAACGGCATCCCACTCTACAATCTATCTTTTGATAAATCCTATAGAACATTGTACGAGTTGACCATGCAAACCCTAGCTCATGACTCACAAACTATTTGAAAAATGGTATAAACCGAAGATATGTTTGCTAAAAACACTATGGTATCATTGTACTGGATTTGTCAGGTACACAGGATATGGGGGAGGTATGTAGTACGTACGGGATTCGGAGAGGGTTGCGTTTAGAGTGTACAGTGTACATTGCCGACACCTATATTGGCTGAGAGTATTGCACTAATCTCACTAAATGCAATATGAAACCTATTGGGAAATCACTGAGTCCCGAATGCGACGCAGGCAGTGTTCTACTAGACTTAGCGCCATGAACACCAGTCAAATAATCAATGTATTTAATATGGACCCCTACATGTCCCAGTACAAATCCTATTGTCTCTGCCCTCGGACTTTCTTGGCAAAAATTCAAAGTGTCAACAATACCTTGATTATGTGTTTAATAGCAGTCCGTTCGACTGTGCTGACGGGTCATTGGCTGCTGGCATCTTTGGGGGGAGAAACCCCCCCTCACTTCCTCATCATGTATATTGTCAAGTGTTCCCTGACAAGAGAATATCCTGCAGTTTAAGAGATAACTCGAGGAAAATCATCATCCCAAAAATCACAATGTTTTTCCATAAACACTAGATTTGTTCTAATTCTCTCTTGTCTCAAATTTATTCATTTTTTCAAACCTTTCACTCCGACTGCTGACTCTAGACTGACCCTGATTCGTTAGCCCCATAGGCCTAACCAGAAAAGAAAGAAAACACATTTTCGATTTTTCGAAACAATTTTATTGAATAATTACAACAACATCAATAATGCAGAGCATGTACAATTAGCGATACTGTTTATTGTCTTCAATATGTTCAGTTCACCAATGCCTTAAAAGCACATTGAAGTCTATTCAACATGTGCTATATCAACTTTAGCGGCAAAAAACATAATTGATCCTCGCATTTTAAATTTGCTCAAGGATATCACATATCTTGCGTAAACTGCAATCCCATTCCAGACAAAAGACGTGATTCCCTTTCGTGTATTTCCACCGCAATGCTTGGTGCTCTTGTACTATTATCATCAACATCCACTATCAACTTCTAAATAGGGTAAACATTCCACTCGTCATCAACACAAATATATATCCAAATGAGTAAAAGTCAAACTGTTCTTCTTCTTCTCACTCTTTGAATTCTATTCACAGACTAATAAAACTTTAGCAAAAACCCTTTCCTTATATTCCCTCCGACGCTAATATGTAACCAACCGAGCCCTCTGATTGGCTGAGAAGGGGATGTACCGACTCGCTGATTGGCTGAGAAGGAAATACGTGATCTAACTGTTTTCTGGAAACTCATAACATTCGCGTCGAGCATCTACATTCTCACTGACAATGAATCATAAAACAGGAACATAAATTGCTGTTGACATCTATAAATATGTGAGAAAGTTCCAATCGTGTTTTTTCATTCTCACTGACAAAAACCATAAAACAGACATGAAAAACATCAAATAAATCGACCAACACATATAACCATCCAAGAAAACAGACATAAATGTGAGAAAGTTCCTGTTTTTTCATTCTCACTGACAAAAACCAAAAAACATCCATAATTTGATGTTGACAACCATGAAAACATCAAATAAATTGACCAACACACATAACCATCCATGAAAACAGACATAAATGTGAGAAAGTTCCTGTTTTTCAAATTCTCACTGACAAAAACCATAAAACATCCATAATTTGATGTTGACAACCATGAAAAACATCAAAATAAATTGACCAACGCACATAACCATCCAAGAAAACATCCATAAAAGTGAAAAAAATTCCTGGTTTTTCAAGTGAGGAAAAAATTCTGTTTTTTCATTCTCAGTGAGAAAAACCATAAACCACGTGGGTCTCGTGGGATCAATTGAGGCCTTTCTACTACTTATCTGTTCGTTTGTGTTTCATTAGTAAAAAGCACTTAAAACTCAACAAATGAAAAAAAACCTGAAAGGGTCCATAAAGGATACAAAAACGCTATTAAAATCATGAAATCATAGAAAAAAGCACTTAAAAACCCAAAAGATACGTGAATTAAAAAAGGTGGGGTCCTAGCAGACAATTCCAGAGGAGGGAGAGTAGTAGTAGAAATGACCTAATGACTACCAGTCGACACCACTGCTGTCATCTACAATAAAGTCTAACGCCAAGCCTACATAATTTATTCAAGGGTTATCGCGCGATCGAGTCTAATGGGGTCAAGGTCGATTTATTTGTTGTTGTTCGTCTAGGTATAATGACTCCAGGGCGAAGTTTGTATATGCGCACTAAGGGGTAGAGATGTATTGATCTAGGACTCGAGGGGAAGTGGATTTCCGAGAAATTGATTAAATAAGCGGTGGGTGAAGTGGATTTCCTTGAATATTTGATTGCGTATCGACTAGGACAAGAGGGGGAAGTGGATTTCTGAGGAAATTGATTGCGTAATCGACTAGGACAAGAGGGGGAAGTGGATTTCTGAGAAATTATTTGTGTAATCGACTAGGACAAGAGGGGAAGTGCATTTTCCGAGAACTTGATTGCGTAATCGACTAAGGACAAGAGAGGAAGTGGATTTCTGATAAAATTGATTACATAATCGCGTGTGGGAATTTATTGATCCATGGAGTCTAACGGGAAACAGGATCACGTGCGATCTTTCTAACCCAATCAGGGAGTCGGAAACATTAGCGGGACAGGGATTGCGTAAGAGAATATAAGGAAAGGATTTTTGCATTACAGTTTTTATTAGTGTGTGAATAGAATTCCACCACTAAGTTTATAGTTAGCAGTGTGATAACATGAGTGAACAAGCTGAGTTAGAAATATCCTTTTATTGCAACTGTTTTATTTGTAAAGGATATTTTCATGATTTTGAACATTTTCATGAACCTACTTGCATGTTTAGACAGCATAGATGTAGAGATAGATGAGAAGAATCTAGAGGAAATGAGAAGAAAAATCAGTACGTGATACGGAGATAGATTTATATCGATTCCAAGTAAACTCACATAAAAGAAGGTTCGATTATGACAGAAAAGGAAGATCACAAGAAGAGACCGGCAAAAGAGGGCTTTCTCTATAGAGATATCTCAAAAATAGTGTAAAAGACAGCAGTGAAAACCAAAGAAAAATGTTGTATAATGCAAGATATAACACTGAATATATTTGATGAATATGTTCTAAGAGAAGGGAAAAAAGTGGTCATTTAAGAGACATCATAAGAGGTCATTCTATGGAATGGATTTTAAACAACGAAAAACCGTGGTGGTGAGAGTTTTCATATATCATTTAACGATAAATCTGTAATATATGATATGGCATATAATGACTTTTATATTGTAATCATACAATAAATTTGTTCTATACTATAGATTTATTTTCTCCCCACCTACTAGATATGTATAGAATAAGGATCCCAGCAGAGACATTCTGTAAATGAATAGTTCAGTTTGATTAGATCACCCAATAGAGTCGCTATCAGTCCACAGCCAAGTTTTCTATCAAAGATAAAAAACAAATCATTCGTCTAATTCATTTACTCATTTGAAAAAAAATCAATATTTATAATGGTTTTTAAATATACAATGTCTGGTTCAATTATCTCTACATCACTATCACAATCTTCTTTCTAATATCGCTATATTACACAGAGGGGGTGGTATAAATTCAACTCCTTGTCTTTCATCATTTATCGTTTTGTCAATCAAATGGAGGGGGGGGCATCTCCTGAAATAAATCTTCACGTACTCTTATAGATGGTAAACTTGGAGCCAACCACTCATCGTCTTCAATGCACATTCGACCCGAAGGTCCCCACCTCACTAAATCACAGATGTATACCGGCAGCGGAGGCCTAATGACGTATAATGAACTTCCATTACATTATCATCAGTAGCATCAATGTTTGTACTACAAAAGAAGAAACCCCATCCTCAACTGTGAGCTCCGCGACCCGAGCGATTACATCCTAAAAAGTTTGAGAACACTATGATCAAAAACTCTGTCGACAATAAAGTCTTCATGAATATACTGAGGGATGTTCTATAAATGTAATAAACAGGATTACTTATTATTTTTCATTGTATCTATAATTTTATATGTCTTTGAAAAATTCATCAATTAGCTGAATATGTTTTTTTACATACGGGGGTGAGATTTTAATGTCCTTGATAAAGCCTGTATGAGATATTAATGTCTGTGATAAAACCAGGAAAATAAACTTGTTACGCAAAATAAGTTTTTCAAAAGAAAAGTAAAGAGCTACTACATTAAATCAAAGATGAGCAGAAATAAAGTTAAATAATTGCTCAAATGTAAATTTTTCTAACATTTCTCTTAGAAGTAACAGGTTTTTAACAAGTTTTCTTTCAAATTTAGGACGATATTCTAAAACCATTAGCTTGATATGACATCTCGTGAGAGATAAAAAAAACTAACAAATAAACACGCATCCGTGATCTTTCTTCTGGCAAAAAAAATGTAAAATTTCGCATTTTTGTAGAAAGGAGCATGAAACCTCTTACAGTAGGCTTCTCTAATACGTAGAATATGATGGTGAGATTTTTCTTCAAGGTTCTATAACTCTTAGGGGGTCGCTTTCCACCGTTTTTTGAAAATCAGTCAAATTTTCTCAGGGACGCCTAACTTTTATGGGTAGGACTAGACTTGATGAAAACTTACATATTTGAAATCAGCACACTAAAATCCGAATTATTTTGATGTGTCTATTGGTATCAATATATTTCGTTTTCTAGAGTTTTGGAAACCATTGAGCTGGGGTCGCTCTTACTTACACTTCATTACCATCACGACCATTTATGGTAGGAAATTTCATCGGAAGGGAGTAGTAACTTGAGGGGGTGGCACATCAATCATGCAATATAAACGCTAGTCAGCAATATTTCATACCTGTTTTTTATACACAATTACAAATACGATTTGAAGTTTATTTTACAGGCGTTGGCATGCATGGCGAAGGGTGGAGTTGTAGATGACGCATGGGTAGATGGCTCTTTTTCCTATAATGTCATACCCAAATCACATGAGAGGCTGCTGTTGTTCCTATAATTCCAGTGGAAAAAATAGTAGAAAATGTAATACTTGCCTGAATAAAATCCGTTTTTAGCTATAATTCCAGTGGAAAATAGTAGATAAGGGTACTACTTGCCTGAATAAAAATCCGTTTTTTAGACTCCTTTAGTTTTTTCCTCAAGTCTCTAAGCCAATTGATTTCAGGTACTGAAAAGCGACAATTTTTATGGTTTCCCTCCTTAAACAGAGCTTTCCCAGATGATGAAATGTATAATTAATTAAACGTGTTAAGGTCATATACGCATATGATTCTACAACTCTGCCTCGAGAGCTAGACGAGGTGTCATTAACGCCTATCGAAGCATTTTACAGTTCCCTTACCGATAGCCAATGCACCACTGCCGACTAAGAATTTGCCAAGAGGGTTTTGGCAATGGGAGGATGTAAAAATGGGTGAGATTACTGTAAAATGTACCTTGCTTGTGATGTATTAACTCTTTTGGACTTTGTGTGTTAAGTAGAACACGGAAAAAATCTATGAGGAATTTGGATTGGGTTTTGGGTATTATTTTTCACTATTCATCTGATGATGGATTTAATTCTTAAAATCCCCAAAGCAGAAATAGATCTGATCCCCGTCGTGGATCAGCATTTATTTGTAAAGAAATCAATGAGGAGAGGGTAAGTCTTTCACGGGGACCTTATCTATAAGACTGATCCGACCAGACAGCACACCGATGAAAAAGTCAGATGCAGTATTTAGATATGAATTCCATTTATCCGTCGGTGATGTCTCACTACTGTTTGCCATGTGTTAATTACAACCTATATGGCTTAACGATCCTTGTGCTTCAAATTTTCCCGACATAGTAACGTTGAAGAGAACGGGACCGCAAGGATCTTTTTTTAAATTTGACGAAGAAATGCCCATCAAAATCAATGACTGTGTTTAAAAGTATTGTTTTCCCATGCATAAACAGACCGGTGGTTATGGACACGCTGAGTCCATACAATTTTATCTTTGGTAGAGGATGGGGGTATGCATTTGGTACCTTCAAAGCAAAACTTATTGCTGACCTTAATCTCAAACAGAATATCGTTGTTCATCATTAGCTATTGCGGTGAATGGTAGCCAATGGTTTCAAGGTCACAAAGATACATAGAGCGCCTCCAATTTGATCAAAAGCCTTGCATGATGAAAACTTCTGTTGACACCTTTGTCTGTAAATGTTCACAAGCAAAATGAAGGTTGAAAAAGAGTTCTATAAATTCATTTTAAACTCAGTCTTCGGTATTAAATGTGGCGAAAAGCGTACGAAACAGAAATTGATGTGACATTGTAACCAATCCCAAAAAAAGAACGCACTCGAGTCATCACCGATCCGAACTTCACATTTTTCACAATCATAGACTCTAATATGGTTCTCCTACACAGAAAGAAAAGAAACTATCATTTTAAACAAAAGTATTGCAGGTGGGAGTGCAATAACGGAAATCTCGAAAAAACTCATGCTGTCATTTTATTACAATGTGTGCAAGGTGCAATGGCCGATTGATGGACAAGTTCAAGTGTACTATGGAGACACTGATTCACTCCTCTTAAAATTTAAAACTGATAATTACTGAATGATTTGGAAAATGGAGAGTATATTAGTTCTTGGATGGATTATAGAAAAACTGGGATGAGTCCCTCTATCCGGAGCTAGTGAAACGTCAGGCCCCAATCAATGTGTTGATGTTAAGTTAAAATCATGACCGGGAAGTGACTTGATATCACAATAGTGTGTTTCTGGTCCGAAGGTGTACTGTGTGGAAGAACAAAATAAGTTTATCAAACAAGTTTTGCAAGGGGGTACCTACACATTTTGTAAAAAAAATTTAAATATGATTCTTTCTAGAAACTTTGTAGAAAGTAGTTTAGTCTCAAGAGTGAAAAATTATGGCGATATTCGCTCCTACCAATATAAAAAGTACACAGTTAAATTCGAAAAAAAAATGCCATGTCAGTCATATCAGACAAAGTTTATGAACTTGAGGATGATGTGAAAAAAAAGTACTTCCACACGGACACTATCCAATTTCAGATCGAGTTGAATGTAAAAACTACAGAAACAACTCGGTCTAGATTAAATTGATACTTAAAATTTTTTCATAATACAAGGTGGGTGGTGGTGGGTGGTGGGGAAAATGTTTTTTTTCAAAAATTTGTAAGTTATCGTTTGAATGTGCACGAGCAAGGTACAATTATTTCTTCCTAATTTAAATATCACACTTCCGGCCCGACCTAGCCTGCCGTAGCATGGCGAGCCCCCTGCGCTTTCCAGTTTAGCCTTTGGCCGCGCAGAGGCCGCCGCGCCCACAGGGGGGGATGGTGGTGGGGCGACCCTATTTAAAAGTAAAATAAAAATTTTGTTGTTGCTGTTGTTGTTGATTAAATTGTGTTGTTAAAAATATTTTTTGTAAATAAAATGAAAAAAAATGTGATATTACCTTGATTTATGTGTATTTATTGTTTAATAAATAAAAATGGTATTTTTTTCTAATACTTATTTCAATAGAAATATTAATGTTGTTATTGTTTTTGTTTGTTGTATAAAAAATTTTGTCGTAAATAAGAAAAAAATATTATCTTGATTAAGTGTGTTTATTATTAAATAAAAATTGTTTTTTTATTGTTTTAATTGGAAAGTGTTCTTATGTGAAAAATAAAATAAAATATGATTCATTTATTGGTTTTGTTAATGTTGTTCTTGAAACGGAGCTAGATAGTAACAATAGGGAATTATAATTATTCATTAGAAATCTTTAGTTTACAGCTAGTTTATGTCAGCTGTTGAAGCGAACAGCAATATGTATCAATTTAAAACACAGTTCAGATTGTTTCTGTCTGTGCACAATGTTGGGCGAAACGACACTTTAACTAAAAAGATAATAAAAATTCTGTTAAAATGTTTATGGAAATGCCAAAAAATCTACTATTGCTACAGTGTTTGGCAGGAGTCATATGATAAATAGAAGCTATTGCTACATCTGTGCTGTACAATTCATAAGGGGGAATTGATATTTTTGACATTACTGAGCCAAAGTTCCCCAAACTCTTAGCTTATTATTGACTATTTAGCTGAATCCATTGAACAATGGTCCCAGGAAATTCTACAATTGTTTACTGTTTGCTCACATCATGAACAGATTTCCGTTACTTAAGTTCTACACAATCTCTTTCATCAGAGCAAATGTAAGAGAATACTTGCTTTGAACTGTACCTACTATATTATCTACAGAGTTGTTCTTAATTCTGGTTGCTTAACTAACTCTCAATAAACAAATATATCCTGGGGCTCAAAAATTTCTACTTTCAGCGTACAATCAGGCAACTAATAAACCCTATGGTTACACTCTATTTGATCGTATCAAAATACACACCATGGATTCACGTGTTAGTCACATATATTCTAACAATGAAATTACAGTATCATCTCTCCGTGAACAGTAAAAAAGGCTATTAGTTGTCATCATGACACTGAAGAAACTACATAAAAATAAACATTTATTTTCCGTTCTAAGCACTTCAAAAAACCACCACTTAGGAAAGCCATACTCAAACGCGGTATTGAGAATAATTTCATTAAACCTTATATCTGAACTTTGTTTAAATTTAAGCGAGGTCTATGTTCAACTACCAGAAGTAGTTAAGCAACAGGCAGAGAGCAACATTGTTCCATTGTACGCGCCTGGGCTTGCAAAAAGAAAGGAAGAAATATAAAATGGAAACGTTCTCCAAGCGGGTAGTAGTAGCTTTCTTTAAATTTTTACTCTGTCAAAAATTGCATTAGTACTGGTAAATAGTCTTCCATAGATGGCTAAACCCTATAAATTGACCCCTATTGAACTCGCTATTTCGCCAAGGAACACTTTGAGGACAATTTGAGTAAATTCATTAACGATGAGAATATTACTGATGATTAAAACTACTTTTACTTCAAGATGCTCTTTGACGAGGAGACAAACATAAGCCCTATCGTGTGAGACAGTCAATGTAAGTGTGATTGATCAAAAAAGTAAACATCTCTTCAAGATTCTGCTGCTGATGCTGCTGGACCGTCAT
This sequence comes from Artemia sinica, assembly GCA_027921565.1. Taxonomy (NCBI): domain Eukaryota; kingdom Metazoa; phylum Arthropoda; class Branchiopoda; order Anostraca; family Artemiidae; genus Artemia; species Artemia sinica. Next base: position 30,326 of record JAPEVW010000528.1, on the reverse strand, counting down.
TAACACAATTAAAAGGAGGAAGAATGGAATTCAATAGTTTCAAACATTGGAAATCTAATGCCAAACTCATATTATGAACAAAATAGAAAGACTCATTAAAAATATCTCATGGAAAGTGGTGAAGATCATATTCAAGTTGATAGCAATAGGAAACGAATGATTAAATTCAAGAGAAAAATTTATAATCTACTTTATTTAGTTTATGATATGGTTACAAAATCGTAAAGGATTTTATCATTTGACAGTCATCTATACAACTTTTTAAATACATTAAACTTCCCCGAAAGTCTACGATTATCCTAGCAATAAGCAAATTCTAAAGAAATTATATGAACATAGTCCAATCATCAATCAAAATTAAAACAAGAAGAAGAAGAAGAAGATAAGAAAGATAAAATTGTATTTCTTACAAATATAAACAACACAAATAATTAAAATAAATTCCATTGTCTGTCCTGACATTGACTGCTATGTGGTGGTGCTATAAATAGGTCATGGATTGGATTATTATAAAAAGGCCGTACCAAAAATGTCTGGCTTTGGTCTTGGTAGTTAATTTCCTAGGCTATTTTGATCTGAACTACCCTTGCCAGAAAATAGCAGGTACCCTGCTGCACAAAATTTTGCTTCCTCAACACTACAGGACTAGGGGTCGGGTAAAAAATTTCACCGAGTAGTCTTTAAAGAAATAATTAGATCTTCAGCAAAGGCTGTTGGTGAACAATTAAAATCTCAGCAAAACGGAAAGGATTAAAAAGGGTACGTGATCTTCATTAGCTTATCAGTCTCTACTCAGGTGGGAAGTGAAAGACATCAACAACGCCTTTGAGGAAAAAAAGGAAGAAGAGCATAAGAAGAGGAAGAAAAAGACTGTTAGATCAAAGAAAGATTTCTTCTCAACTTAAGGTGATCTATCTTCCCCAAAAGGAATCACACTCTATCAATCACCCCGTCATTGAATAAATTCAATGGTGAAAATGTTGATGTCAGTGTCAAAGTATGGCTCTACTATGAAGAATTTCATCCTCAACAACCCCTGTCGGAAATTTACACTTTCAGATATTTTCCAATGAAGATTATTGCATCGATTTATCACCAAAATTTATTGATTTGAAATGTTTTGGTAACAAAAAATCCGACAATACAACTCCCATGTCTACCGGTGGCCTGTCCTGTTAAAACTGTATCCTACACATCTTGTTCAAACAAATTAATGTATTCATTAATGGAACATCGGTTGGCACTAGCAATAATTTATGGAACTAAGCAAGCTACATAAAATTTATGATGACGACTCCAAAGTCATGTAATGAGTTGAGAGGACAGTAACTGGGCCATGAATATAGATCAAATTTGATACTGACGATGAGCTTTAACTGCTGCAGCGCAGCCCCTTTCACTGTTATGACCATTCTTACGTCATTTATACATAATTATCAGTTATCCTTCGATCGATAAACATATTATCTTTAAAACTTTTCAATTATATTTAAAATAAAGTTAGGAAATCGACTTTAAATAATAAGCTCGGTAATGATTATCATTCTTTTTTTAGCTTTAAAAGGTGATGCTCTGCTTGAAATTTTCAGGGGTTTTGCTTTGATTGCTTAAATCTTTAACTGAACAATAGTTGACTGCATCCAATGTTTGGATTCAGTGGTGCCTCAGTGTCACCAGCAAATTCGGAAACCATTGAAGAAGAGGCACAAGCAATGTCCACGTCTCCAGATAAGGCAACATTTTGACTTAAGCATTTGAGATTTTCCAACGTTAGGTTATTGTAGTTAATCGGTTTGATCATTTGTGAGCACAATTCCCCCCAAAAAAAAATTCAGGACAGCTCATCTGGAATGCAGTGAAACCTGCTGAGCACTCAATAGGACCAGTGTTTTGCAGGGTTTTTATGAAGCACGGTGCATTCTGTCCAAACTTTATACTAAATCAAGTGCAAGAAATGAGCTGGGCTCAACCAAACTTTAAATGGATCTTGTACGCGCCCTATTTCTTCCTTTTCAACAAAGCACTTCAGAAGCAACAGATACTTCTGTCGCGAACTTTCCAAAAAGCCTGTGTAATTCGTGTTCCCTCAGCTTGAAACTCTTTGTTTAGTGCATTGACCTTTTGTAGGAGACAAATGAAAGAAAATATACTATGTAACTTTCACAGATGAATCAAGCATAAAAAACAAAAAAATTTCATTAGCCTTTTTCTTTGGCTCCTCTATTCCACAGATGAATCACGCATAAAAAAAAACATTTTATTAGCCTTTTCTTTGGCTTCTCTATCTTCAGTGGAGTCACCTTCTCCATGGTTGGTAAAGAATAAAGGAGCGGGTTCCACTGCTCAAAAATCTGTTCAATGGAAGCTTCAAGGGTGGCCCATCGCGTGCTTGGAGTCTACAAAAGCTTATGGTTTTTTACATGACAGAAATTTTGGTAGATTTTTAGTTCATCCTGTCTTTTTGGGCTATTTGCCACATATGCAACTACGATCACAAATAAAAATGTCAATTCCATCTGGGGCAACTTCTTAGCTGCATATGCAGAACAGAGAGCAAGGAAGAGGTTAGTGGAATCTAGCACAAGCAAATCTGGCACATATTTTTTTTTAACAGTACACCAAGACCTTTTAGATGTCAAATGTTAACACTGGCATTGTCAAAGGCAATCGCCATCAAAATTCTGCCAAGGTATTCCCAGGCTTTCCAAATGTCGAAGTATTAGACGTTTTTTGCCCTTCTGAACTGGCATCACGTACTGGCAAAAGCCCTAGAAAGTCTTCTTGCACTAAATCTTTGAGTCTTTGTACTTTGTTATTAAGGACTGAGAGCTTCTGCCACGATTTATTGGTAGATTCGTCAACTATTAAAGAGATATGAGCTTGTCTTCAGTTCACAAGAAAGCACATCTCTTTTCTACAGGGCCAATGACGTGTCTAATTATCCACTAGTTTTAGTTGCTGCCCTGATGGGGGACGGGGATTGAAGCTTTTACAAAGTTCTGAGTCTCCAAAAGCATTTTCAGGACTAGGGATTAAAGTGTCCATTTTTGTAATGAGGATGTCTTCCAAGACGACCCACGACATAAGATTCAAGCTTGCTTCAATTATAGACTCAGCATGTAATTTCTTGGGGATGGTCTTCACTACTGCAGCATTAAAATCTGATTGTTCTGAACCCTGCTCTTGTGGAAGTTGTTCTAAGATGGTGATTTACCACACATCCGATTTTGTCTTTATAACACACTTTATTGTAAGCTAAGTCCTGCCGTCATTTAAAAATGATCAGAAATTATAAAAAAAAATTTCTCAACTGAAAGTAAGGAGCAACAAAAAACTTCAAACCGAAAAAAAAGTACAATGCATATAAACGGGGTCGCCTGCTCCTCAACACGTCTCACTCTATACGCTAAATTTCGAATTTTGTCCAAATCTTTAAAAAAGACTCCTGAACACAAGGGTCGTTTAAGCAGAACAATAAGAAGCTTTTTAAAAGTACTAAAAAACTTTAGCGTGAAGAGCGAGGTGTTGGGGAGGGGGCGACCCTCTTCAAATACGTGGTATTTTCTGTTCGTTTTAAGTTTTAATGTGCTTCTTATTTCAGTTGAAAGCTTCCTGTTTTTTTTTAATAGTATTAAAAACCAAGGCTGAAATCAGTATGCTAAAAAGGAAAAAGGATTGGACAGAAATACTAGGCACTATTTTCTCATTGTCTCTTGCACAAGATTACTTGCTTACTGCATAAGCTCTTGGCAATGTTAAAAGGGGGGTGATTAGCCTATCTACTAATCAGCTTTGCTTAAAACTGGGAAAATAGAAGCACTTAGTACTCTTCTGCCAAACTTTGTCCATAAGCAAATGTTGGATAAGACAAAGATGTTTTAAATTCAGTCCTAGTTAACATTCAGCAAGCGAAATGATATGGGATGATTTTAATATAGCCTGGTCAGAGTTTGCCCCCTACCCCAACTGAAATTCCGAGTCTTCTAAAAATTTTATCAAACCTAAGATAGGCCGGCATAATTCAAGCATACATAGAAAAGGATCATTTTTTTTAGTATACCTGTCTTTTTTGGTACTATATTGCTCATTTTTTGGTAAATTTTGAGCAGTTCGTGTTATTGACCCGATGAAAAAAGTAAACATGCCACTCGGTGCGTTTTCTTATATTCTTTCTAAATACACTAATTGCTTTTGGCGTAAATTCACTTTGCTCCCAAACCCTAGGGGGTAAATATTTATAGGGGACGGGGGGGGGGGGGGGGGGCTTGTAAAAGTTCAATTTCTGACGCAAGGGAATGTTAAACTTGGATTCAGGGTGTAATTTTGACTATAGAGGCAGGTTTGAACTTTAGCTCCACCCCAATGTGCAAATATATACCCTGAATTGGTATACTTCGGTCGGGTGAAGTGAATTAGCACTAAAAACGATTATTGTATTCGGAAAAGAGCATAAGAAAAGGCATCGAGTGCAGTGTTTACCATCACTTCAAAAGAAAATGTACCACAAATCGCAAAGAAAAATGTACCAAAGACAAAAAATTGTACTATATCCCCATTTTTTTCACGAGTTACGCTTCGCGTAACACGTGAATCGTCAATGACGTACAGTACTATCTATGGACCATTTTGTATACGAAATTTTCGTTCACTTTGTTTCTCCATTCCTTCGTTTTTTTATCTCTCTTCTAATACAGTTCATTACTCCTGACATTAATTGAAGAAATTGTTCGGGGTCAAACATATATTACTACAATAGCATTTTAATACAGGCCAAAAAGTCGTTGTTTTTGAGCCATTTACGACCCTTTACAGCACCGCGCTGAAATCGGTCCCAAATGACGATTTATGGTAATACAAATCAGCAGGGTTAAAATCAAAATTTTAACCTTGTATTCTTACAGAATATTGCCCAAAACCAGTGTTGCTGGGACCTGTTTTTCTGTTTAATAGTTTGCATACAAATCCCCCTTTTGCCTTATATAAGGATCTCGATGGAGGGGAGGATCGCTCTTGTAGCCCTCCCCTAATATTACGCTACCGCCTACAAAACAAAACAGGAAAAATCTTCTTTTTAAATTGGGACTGATTAAAGAAGTGACTTTGGGGGTTATGATCTGGTCTTAACACGTACTGGAAATTTTTTATTTTGAAACAATATTTTTCTCCAAAATACTTTTAAAAGATCCTTCACTCACCCATTATATGGTCAATTCGGATATATAACCACAAATTGTACAATAGAGAACATATCTTTTCACTATTTCTTAATCAGCTTAAAAAATATAGATAACGACATCTTTTTATTTTAAAACTGGAACTGGTTTATAACTTTGAGTTATCTGAGGTTCCAGAACTACTCTATGCTACAAAAACTATAGTGCATCGAAAAAAAATGACCAAAAATATGACATTAAGCATCATTATCTAAATCAGAAGCCATGGCAGCACTCACAATTGCAGATATTATGTACCTTTTCCAGTATTTCGCCAGTTAGGGTGTGACACCATGCTCATGGGGGATTTCCAGTCCTTGCTAACAAATTGTTTAGCACCCAGGACAGCATTAAGAGTAGTAAAGCCGAGTTTATTTCTCAATTTTGTTTTGTTTAAATTAGTAGTTGAAAAGGCCCTCGCGGCACAAGCAGAAGAATATGGTAGGATAAGGCATTTTCATCATGAATTCACCCAAGAATGGGAAACTTTTGACTTCAGGACCATCAAATCGTTCTAGTACACTTTAAAAACAGAAATAAACTGGGTCAGAATCTACACATTTCTCGAGATCAGCGCCAAAATGGTAGGCCTTTCCCAATCTTTGACAATGTTTTCCACATCAGTCTCTTTTGCCAAAACTTAGAAACTGACAAGTTGTGGAGGGTACAACACTTAAGTTTGAGTGGTCAGGAGACATGGCTATCTTTGGTCCTGTCTGTCTAAGCTTTTTAGGCTGACGATTATTTTGCAACTGAAAAACTTTTCCTTATATTCGTCGCTCAGTTATATCATGTATTCGCGTACACATTGTTTTTTTAAGGCTAGTTGGGCAGCTTTTTTTTGTCGTTGATAAATGTAAAACTCTACACGGACTGCCAAAGTCTACTTCTTTCATGTCTCGAAAGTACTGCGGGTTCCAGAACTGTATCTAAGGTGCTTTTGTCGTCTCCACGTAGCTTGGCTTCATAGTATGGTTGATAATCACTTTATACAGCTCACTAAGTCCACTGTATAATATGTGAATTTGGGTATCCTCCAACGGAAACAAAACGATTAAGGTCACTAATAATTAGTAGGATATATGTGAGACAAGAAAAATAAAGCTTTTGAATGGCAGAGAGGAACAGTAATTTTTTAGAGTATAGCTGTGGCTTGTTAATTCTTTAAAACTTTCACTCCGAAAGAAAAGTGTCAAACAATCCCATTGTTCGAGGTAAACGCATAAATAACTAGGGAAGTCATGAAAGCCACATAGTTGTGATATGGCACAGGATCCTGTGCTTGTCAAGCTCAATGATTTTCTGCATTTTGACAAACTCACCAGCCCAGCCATTTTAGGGCTTCAATCAATGTAATTTTAGAGGTCTTGACAGAATTCTTCGACGTCTGTCAAGTAGCTTTATGACTTGCTGCACTGGCACACAAATGGGATGGAGTGGCAATGTACACCCAAGAACAAATAGGTTTGGTAAATCCAGGCGAAAAGTTTATTTCTTGCATACTCCCTTTTCCCACCCATCATCATAGATGCATTATCGCGATGCAAAACCAAACAGATTACGCTTTGGCACTCCAATCTCTTCAAACAGAATTTTTATCAACACGGTATATAGATCTTTAGTGGGCACTGCTGTACTTCAACCAATTCAAGAAAGATCGTTCACAACCTTTCTTCCATCCATCATCTTAGCTTCCTTCACTTCATCGACATGACGAAGGAACAGCAACTAGGCTTTTCGAATTAGTCGCGTCAGTACTTTCGTCAGTGATTACCGAAAAACAGTTTTTTCATCATCAGGTTACCACAGGTCAAAAATTTGCTACTTCTACTTCTCCAAGTATTTATTGATCACATGTGTAGTTTTTGTACGACCACACTGAACACTTTTTTACTATTTCCGAGTCAAGAAATGCTCTCTTTAAGGTATCTGGAAGTTCTTTCATAACATTGATTGCCAGAAGTTATGCCTCGCCAGAAAAAATCCACTTAAAATCCGTTGAGCCTGCCTGATTTTCTGACTTTTTAGAGAAGCCATGTCATTCTATTTTACACTGTCTATTGAGAAAACTGTAAACATGGGAGCAAAACTAAGCGTTGCAGACACCGTTTTAAATGAGAAGGATTGCTCAGGTGGCACCTAATACGAAAACTACTACCTGAAAAGTCAGTATTACGCAGAATACAGCGAGGCTGCCCTGTGTGCCCTTTGCTGATGTAATGTTTACCCTCAAGGTCAATATTAAAATTTGTGTTATTTTTTTGGGGTCATTCTGCTCCTTATGTGGTAGCTTATTTAGCTCAAGAAGCTGTTCCAACGTGTCATCTTATTAAAGTGTTGCTACAGCTATCAACAATCAGCTGAGGGCTATCTAACTGAATTTCTTCTTCCCTTGCTACAGCACTGCTTACAGATCGGCTCAAACTATGAATCTGCAATAATGCTCCCAACAAATCAGATTGTTTGCATATATTTATTGTCGTCGATCTAAAATTTCCACCTCAGAATACTGTTCTCTAATATTGGTCAAAATAGGTGAAGATATTTTGACATTCTTCTTTATTGTTTTTAGTACTGCTTGTATTGGCATGCTTTTTTTTCTCACTGTTTCTGGAGTTATTCTAACTAGATAACCATTAACATTCTGAGAGCTCGTCCTTGGTCGTTTTTTTGGCTACAAGAAACGCCTCCGTTTATAGGACCTGTAGGACTGGGAGAGCTGATTCTTGTCGATGCGTAAAATTTTATTCTGAGGTGTCTGTCTTCTAATAGGCTTTTGAATAAACTGTCTTTTCTTGACAATGTTGAAAGATTCCTGACCATCACGAATCTAAACTGTGTCATTATAGCTTCATTGTTAACTTTTCATTTTCTCGGTACAGACTTGATAGACAGAGATTTTTTTTGTCTGACTTTTAGAAGCCTGGAAGTGTCTTGTTACGAAAAAAAGGAAAAAGAGGTGACTGGTGACTACTTGTCATGTCTCCTTATCTTGACTATGGCAAACAAGATCAGGTTGAAATAAAATTATTTATAAAATGAAAGAAAACAAAATCAGTACAAAAAAAATACTGAATTGTGCACCACATTGTAGCCATAATTTTGCAAAATGTATGCCATATGTTGTGGGGATTGTACTAAACTGTACCATTGTAGAGGTAAAATGTACCAAAGTGGTACAACTGTACCACGTTGGGCATCGCTGATCGAGTGGTTATGTTCACTTTATTCATAGACGTGAAAAATATGAAGTGCTCAATACTTGCCGATTTTTCATTGTCATTTACAATTTGTCCGGAATATTTTTGGCTCTGGATTCATTTATGAAAGTGTCATTCACCTAACTCAACCTGCTTTGCAAAAGTAGCAAGAAGTGTCTAAAGTCTAAACCACAATTTTAGGCTACCCCATATTTTCCAAATTTACCCTTTTATATCATTTTGATAGTATGGGTCCTGTCCAAAGCAAATTCTTGGACCTCTGGCTGGTAAGATAAGTATGATTTTATTTCAGATATTAAAGCTGTTCTATTTCAGAAAAAAATGGCTATCACAAGAAGATATGGGTCATTCACGCTTTAAAATGGTGCACAGGCCACAGGCCAGTATTTTATTAGTTTGAGACTAGACTTTAGTAGGTTTATTTGCGTTGTTGCTTCTTTACATCGCCTTACTTCATGCTTCATACTCACTTTTCCATTTCCATGAAAGAACAGTTGTGCCCAACAGGTTTCAACTTCCTTGTATAAAAACTTAATTTGAATTTACCACGTTTTCACTGGTTTTCTATGCTTTAATCTACTTCTTGGTAAATGGCTGACAAAACGAGAAAGGGACGCCTGGGGGACGGCCCAGGCATAGATAAGAGAGACCAGCTAGCTGTTCTATCTTTTGCACTTAAATAGTTTAATTTTTTATTTCGCTTAATACTTTTTCTATCATCATTTCATCATAAAAGTGTGCAAAATGCAAATAATGGGCAAAAGAGTGCATTTCACACACACAAAAAGTGTGCAAGTTGGCAACTCTGTCCTCCTATATTAAAAATCTTATGCTCGAAAACTTTTTTTTGAGCATTCAGTACAAACAGAGGCGATTTGGGTAAAATTTTTCCTCTCAGATTTAGTAAATTTTTCCAGGCCACGGAAGCAACCCTGTTTATAATTTAGCTTAGTCCGTTTTAAAAAAAACTGTCGCCTTATGGATATCAAAGGCCATAGAAACAATGAAGCAATTTTAAAAAGTGCGTCCTTCGCCTAATTTTATCATTATTTATAATAGGGAGTCAGTTCGCTTCAGATTGTGTTGCTAACAAACTGAAAGCCCCAATGTAATTTCCACGCCTACAGTCATTATTCAGGCAGCATCATTCTCCTTTAATAGTCGGTTAAGCAGGGTTGCCACCTGACGACAATATTTCGTAACGTCCAACTCTTAAAACGTAACTTTTTCGTAACTTTTGATTGAAAAGCCTCTTTTCAAGGCAGGGGTACTTTAATTTCGCTATCAAAAGCGGTACTTAAAGAGGGGAGGGGACATTTGTTGCCTGTATAATTAGATAAAATATATTTTTTACCTCCCTCCAACTTTTAAAAGGGTGCCGAAAAAAAGTATACAATAATAACAATTCATGCTTCTTTACCTTCATGAAATTATTATTCATTCATGTGTAAGTGCTGCTTCGCCAGTTTACTTGCAGCACAACAGAAAGACCCCCCCCCCCGATGCGTGTATAAAACCCCTGGCTACTATTTTGCTGAATCTTGTTGTTGTTGTTTCTAATTGGCATTATTGGTGTTTTTACACCAGAAGTTGATGAGTATACGTACAAAAATAATAAGGCAGATCAATATAACACAGGACACTTTAGAGTTGTTTGAAGAAAAGAAGAAAAAAACTAACTAGATTTTTTTTTATTTATTGTTAAATTTCATATAAACGATCTAATAAATCGTCCAGAGCTTCTTAAAAGGACCCAAAAAATCATTTTAATCGCTCCCTTCCCGCCTAATATTTTAGATGGCTCAGTCTCAGTCTCAGCCTCCTCTAGCTTCAAATTTGCATCGCTCCAACATGAAGATTTAAGCAGTTCCGAGTGAAAGATTTTTTGTTTCGTTTTTATTTATAAAAAAAAAAAATTTCAATCGTTGTCTTCAGTTCCTATACGAAACAACAGTTATTTTGTATAATATGCATTTTTCGTTTTGTAATTTGAATCGTAATTCCCAACCAAAAGAAAGTAAGAAATAAAGGAAAAGTTAGCAAAATTCAGCCCAAAAAAAATGTTACCCTAAAGCTGTTTTGGATGGGTCTCACAAGTCCAGGCACGTACGAAGAATTTTTTACGGAGGGTCCAACAGTAAAAAAAAAAAATTAAACTCATTTTCAAAATGAACCAAAAAGTAGAGAATTTTTTTTTTCCTCAAGAATATATGAATATAAGCGAAACATGAGGGGCACAAAAAGCATTGGGTTTTAATAACATAAACACCAAATTTATCTAGGTTTTAAATGCATATAAACGAAAAAAAAGTCGATGAGATTGAGGAAAACAAATAAAAAAGATCAAATTATGCAAAAAACGAATCGATTTTTTGGGCCAAATTTTTCACTTATATTTAATATTTTCAAATTTTTAATTTTCCAAGATTACAACCTAAGTTAACACAGCCTCACTGGATGTGCTTCTTACCGTTGTGCTATACGCGGGAAGTACGCAGAGGGGGCCTCCGCCCCCCCCCCCCCCGAAATCTCACGATTTTTTCATGTTTTCCCATAATTTTCTGATTTTTCTCACAGAATAATGGGTTTGAAGGATTCCCCCCCGAAACAAATTGCCCCCCCCCCCCCGAAAAAAATTCCTGCGTACGTGCCTGTGCTATACATGATGAAAGTGGGGGAAAAGGTAACTTAACATTCGGAAGTGGTTGAAAAATAGTTCACAAATTAAAAAAAACAATTGTGTGTAATCAAAGAATAAAAGGAAGATGGAACAAAAAGATCAGTGAGTCAATAAAATGAACTGGAACTGGATTTAATTAAAAAAAGAAAGGGGGATAATAAAAAACCTATAATTTAATAAGAAATGCCGAGAAAATTTACGTTTTCAGGGGGTTGGGGCCCCAGTCCAGCCTGCGTGGTCCCTATAAATCTTTTTTTAAGTAAACTGTAAGCTAATACCCTATACAAATACAAGACTCTTTTCTAAAGCCAAATATTTAGTGATTGTCGTTTTTTCTGAAGAAAACATGGCTAAACACAAACAAGCAGTACCAGATTTAAATTATTTATTTGTACTATTTCCAAATATCAAGGCCCTTTTCTGAAAATACACCCCACACCCCCCTGATGGTCCGGGGATATAACCCTAGGAATATTATAAAAAAAAAATCAACCAATAAATTCTAGCTTACAATATGAAAGAACACGAAAGAATGTAACAGAGAAAAGAATGTCATCACCAGATTTGACACAACGATAAAATGTATTTATACAGTTATATATGGGACCGCAGATGGGGAGGGGGGTCTAAGTAATGTCAAAAAAGTGACCATGATATTTGGAAAAAGTTTAGTATAAAATTGAAAAATCCGGCTCAACTACCCCTAATGCTTTCAATGCTTAGATATAACAAAAAAATGGCTCATTTTTACAGTTTCATATATTTTGTCAATACCAGTTGGTTCACAATTCCCATATAAAAAGCGCAAACTTTTGTATATAACCTGATATTATGTCCAACCAATCAAAAGGGGGGGGGGTAAGGTTGTTACGGAGAAGAATAATAACATATATAATCGGTACTTGTCAATTAGCTGAGCACACGCAAGATAGATGCTAAAGGAAACTAGTCAAACGGGTATCTTGTCAGTAGAGAATTGGATCGCTAAAGCGTGGTTTGTCATTGCGTTTACAATATTTAAACTATGTTTTTTTTGGGGTTTAGGGGGGAAGAGAAAAAGTACCTAGATTAGGTTACGTATTTAATATATACTATGCTTTACCGCTCACCCTAATGTGCAAATAAATAGCTCAAATTTGGTTCTAAACTTTTATATTTTCATCATATTTTTTTTTTATTCATTAGCGTTAGCTAGTCTAATGAAACTAGCTCCTCCATATAATTTTAGTATGACTGTTGACGGAACAAGATTCAAAGTCAACTGCTGAAATTGAAAGTTGGTGAGGTGACTAACTGACTATTGTCACTTGTCACTAAACAAATGATAATCGTATGCTCATGAGAGGAATGTTATCTTAACTTACTATGCGAGTAAGGGAAGTGGGTATTTTCTCATCCTAATAACTGAGTGATTGTTTGATAAGATTAAATGACCACAATGTGAAAAAATGTCGATACTCATGTCAGTGTAATTAAAATGGGAAGAGGAGCGGGTTTTCTTCACGGGGGGAAAAAATAGATTACTCAAAAATGTGAAACTTCCTCATTTTCTAAAGCGTAACATAATTGTAACATAAATTCAAAAAACGTAACAAAAATGTACGGTTTTTACGACCGTAACGTTAAAACGTACCGTTTTTATTTTAAAAAAACGTACCAAAAATGGTACGAACGTAACCTCGGTAGCAACAAACGTTTATTTGGTTCTAGGCGTTACCCCTCCGGTGATTACCCCCCGGGATAATACCCCCTGCGGAAAATATACCCCCGCAAAATACCCCCCTCGGAAAATAACCCTTGCGGAAAATAGACCCCGCTGAAAATACCCCCTAACACATAAAAAATACCTCCGGAAACAATACCTCCACGAAAAAATACCCCCCACATCGGAAAATACCACATTTTTATTTGTAGTGTAGTTGCATATGTGGCAAATAGCCGTAAAAAAGGACAGCGATGGATATGATACATCAAAAAATCTACCATAAATATTTCTGGTCATATATGAGGGAAATGTAGAAAAACCAGATGCTTTTGAAAACCAGATTACTTCAAGTAGCGACGCGAGGCTCACCCTTGAAGCTTCCATTTAACAGATTTTTGAGAAGTGGCACCTGCTCCTTTTATTCTTTAGCATAACCATGGAGAAGGTGACTCCACTGGAGATAGAGGAGCAAAAAAAAAGGCTAATAAAATTTTGCTTTTATGTGCGTGATTTCATCTGTGATATTTAGTTGCACATAAGGAGTGGGGGGTTGGGTTAAGGCATAGCTCATATATTAAATACGTATCCTAACCTAGGTACCTTTCTCCCCCCCCTAAACCCCAAAAGCAATAGTTTAAATATTGTAAAAGCTGCGCAATGAGAAACCACGCTTTGCGATCGCATTTATCAATTGCAAGATACCCGTTTGACTGGTTTCGTGTAGTATTTCCCTCGGCCTCTACATTCTATAGCGATGTGTGACATAAAATGCATAAGTACCGATTATTTTATTGCTTATTTTTTGTTCAATGGAGTTTGTTTATTTTTTCTGAAAAAAACCATTGTGTGGAAAAAGCTTTTTTTAAGTAATTGACAAATACACACTGTCCCTCAATCAAGACTGTTTTTACTTAGCTATCCTAGATACTACGTAGCACTAGTCAAATTGCATTCCCATTGACAATGTTTATTTTTCAAAATGTACAAATAAATGATTGGCTATTTTACAATTCTATTCTGGTGAGTCTCTAGTCCTCGCAGGGGATATCAATTTTTAGACTAAATATCATGATTTAGCTTTTTATTTCCATTGAGCTACGATACAAAATCAATTTTAGGCTTATGATTAATATTGTTTGAAAAAATATGGAAAATTATAATAGAAATTCAAAACATTTTTGAAATAACTATGAAAAACAGCTCCTGTATGTTTATACTTAAAAAAGAATTTATTTTTACTGTTTCTTTTATATTGACAGATGACAGAATCGTAATCGATAATTCTATGATAATAATCGTGATCGATAATTTTTGAAAAGCTTTCAATAGATAAGAAGTGGACACCTCCCACTTCTCGTCAAGAAGCTTAAATTGCTCTCAGGGTTGCCTCATTTTAGTAGGATTTTACTAGATCTAGTAAAAAAAAAATCTAGTGGATTTAGAGGATCTAGTAAATTTCCCGACGAAATCTAGTAAAAAGTTATGATTTAAATTGAAACAAAAACTTTGTTTTATTTTTCAGGGAAGAAAATTATCGGAAAATATATGACAATTAACAATTTTTGCCTCTTAAGAGACAGAAATAAGCAGTCACCTATTTTCATAAAAAACAGACCCTTCCTCCACTTCCGGCGTCTAAAGGTCGACAAAATGCATCTTTCTGTGTATCAAATCTTACCAACTAAAAATGAAGCTGTAATGACACTTTGGATTTGAGATGATTGGGAATCTATTGGAAAAAGCCACCCAAAGTGATTTGGTGCATCTCCTCATTCTGGAAAAAAGTTATCTTTCTTTCAGAATTGCATAAAATGATTCATTTACTTTGAGATAGAAGTTTATCATCCTTTCATCCTGGGGTAGAACTAACGTAAATAGTAATATTGTGGGTTGGGGTAATTACGGGTGGGGCTTTCGTTATTAAGTTTAGGTCTAAATCTATGATATAGGTTGATACCATTAATAAACATTTTATTGTTGTCAGATATTAAATAATCGTCCCATTGTTTATATTTGAGTCTCTTACTACAAAATGGCTGATGACCACTGTGTTAGGTGAATGCCGTGAACTGGAATGCTTCTTCTCTTCTGAATGAGATGCCATATGGTTTCAGTCTGCACTGGGGCGGATCCAGGGTGGGGGTTTTTAGGGGGTGGGGGGGGGGGCAAAATAGGGTTGATCTGAAAAAAAATTTAGGGGGTTGGGGGGGGGCACAAAAACCAAAACAGGTTGATCCGATAAACTTGCGTTATGAGCAAGTTTAATTAACGCAAACTTGAGTTTGCGTTAACTAAACGGAGGAAAAACTATTCTCCGTCACGTTCACAGTCCTGACCTCCTCGAAAGTCCGTGCAAAATTTTTGGAAAAAGCTTTGTCCTTTTTAAAGATGCTGCTGGAAATGAACTGTTTCCATACTTGCCAAAGTTCTTTCTGGACTCTCTGCAGCTTGCCCCATTCATGTGTGCTGGAGCAGAGAGACAGTTCTCGATTTTGTCCGTCATAAAAACAAAAAAATCGGAGGTGGATCCCTTGAGTCACAGAATTCGACACTAGTCGATGCTTTAAATTCGGATGAGGACGAGGACGAGTAAAGCCTTTTAAGTGCGACTTTTTAATTATGACTACATGTTTTTGCTTTTTACTATTAAATTAATGTTTGATTTACCTTAGCTGAAGACTATTGACAAAATTGTATTTTTAAACTAATTAGCCTATTGTATGTTATATAAGTTTTCTTTTCTTGGCAGCCCTAGTCCAATTTGAGGTGTACTTTTTAAAACTTCCATAATTTCACAACTAAACCCGGTAGCCGATTATGTCATTTCCATTTGAAGTGACATAGATTAACTTGGTTTTTGATTCTCTAGTATACGAATGAGAAAGAACCAGAAGAAAATCAGTTAAAAAAAAAATCATAAATTAATTGCTTTAAAATCTGCCAGACATCTTTTGTAAGCAGCTTATCCCGAATTTAAAGACCAGCCCAAATAGTGTTTTTTTTTTTTTTTTAAAAACTGGCAAATTTCCTCCATAAAAAATGTAAAATTTAAGGGTTTAGATTTCAAACCTAAAAACGGAAACTGGGGGACAAATTTCAAAAGCCCGTCACTTTCAAACACACCTCAGATTCTTAGCACTTCATCGCCTGAATTGCTTCGTGATGAGTTGTAGCTGTTTGTCTTCGTTAATTGTTTTTTACTTTTTTCAATATATCCGAATTTTATGACCTGAAGAACATTGATAAATTTAAAGCGGGCTTCACCAGCAGAATTTCCAGAATCCAAGATTCTAGACTATTGTTTGACGTCTTTGCAAACACCACATCTGGAATATGAACCCTATCCAGTAGTACATCCAAATAATCCAAAAATAGGATTTTTGAACTTGTAGGTTTCCGGAATTTTAAATCATACTATGAAAACGAAAGAAAAGAGGAAAAGAGAAAAAAAAGAAGAAAAAAAGGAAAAAAAAAAAAGAAGGAAAAAAGACAAAAAAAAAGTGAAAATCGTACTGATTATCCTCCTATAGTAAAAATCGATGCTTGATGGTTGCGCGTGCGCGTAGCCGCACGCGCAAAAATATTTTTGAGCATTTAGTAAAAACAGATACGATCTAGTAAATTTTTCCTGCTTCCGATTTAGTAAATTCTCTCGAGCTCAGGGGTGGCAACCCTGATTGTTCAATAGTGATGGAAGACGTAAATATTGACGAAGACCACATCTCTGCCTTTCCATATCAAAACAAATACAACTTAAAAACAATAGGGAAATTTTTTCTTCAAGACAGTGCAAATTGCACTGTCTTGAAGAAAAAATATTCCCTATTGTTTTTAAGTTGTATTGTTGAGATGGAAGACGTACTATAATTACGTGCATTAGGTAGGCATATTACATCTCCCTGGTTCAGTCTAACTAAATATGGCGTCAGGGTTGCTACCGTCAGTAGGATTTTATTAGATTCTAGAAAAAAAAAAAAAAAAAAAAAATCTAGTAAATTAGAGGATCTAGTAAATTTCCCGAAATTTAGTAAAAAGTCATGATTTATAGTAAACAAATTTTTTTTTTTTTTACATGAATTCAGGGAAAAAAATTATCGTAAACATATGAAGATTTACACATTTTTTGCTTGTATGTTTTACAATTTTGCTTGTCTGTCTCAGAGACAGACAAAGCAAGTCACCTATTTTCATAAACAGAAACTTCACATTCCGGCGCCTAAAAGGTCGACAAAATCAGCTTTCTGTGTATCAAATCTTACCAACTCAAAAAATGAAGCTAAAATGATACTTGGATTTGTAATGATGGAATCTTATTGGAATCAAAACACAAAAGCCAACCACCAAGGTGATTAGGTGAATCTCCTCAGTTTGAAAAATTTTTATTGAGCAAAAAAGGAGCCTGCTGAGAGAAATTAAAAGTAAGTAGAAAGTGTAACATTTATATATATATATATATAATATCTATATATATATATATTATACTATATATATATATATATATAATTATATATATATATATATATATATATTATATATATATATATATATATATCTATATATATATATATATGAGTATATATATATATAATATATATATATATATATATACTATATATATATATATATATATATATATATATAGATATATATATATATATATATACCATATATATATATATATATATATATATATATATATACATATCGAAAAAAAGGATTTTTGGACTTGTAGGTTTCCGGAATTTTCAATCGTACTATGAAAACGAAAGAAAAAGGAAAAGAGGAAAAAAAAGAAGAAAAAAGGGTAAAAGATTGTGAAAAAGTGTGCTTGATTATCCTCAACTTTATAGTAAAAATCGATGCTTGATGGTGCGCGTGCGTGCGTAGCCGCACGCCGCACGCACAAAAAAAATTTTTTTAGCATTTTAGTAAAAACAGATGCGATCTAGTAAATTTTTTCCTGTCCGATTTAGTAAATTCTTCCAGGTCAGGGTGGCAACCCTGTATGGTGGGTAGGCGTGGGTATTAATTTTTGATTTTGTACTACCCCACTGTAGAGGTTCCAAGCTCCTATCTATAAAAATGAAATTTAAGTGTTTTCCAGAAGAAGCATCACGGATTCGTGTTATTTGTTGTTGTTGCTTTGTTTTCCAGGGTTGTCTATATCGAACCAATAATACTAGAGTTTCGCAAGAGGGCTCGTTCAAACGAAAATTAAAAGATCTAGTGTCCTTTTTAGGTGACAAAAAAATTGGAGGACAACTCGCCCCCGTCCCAAGCTCTTTTTTTCCTGAAAGTCGTCTGATCAACATTTGAGATAGCCATTTTGTTCAGTATTGTTGAAAGGTACAATAGATGTGTCTTTGGAGATGACATGACCCCTCAGAACCAACCAGAGGAAAAGCCGCAAGTTATGAAATTTGCCCATTGTTTTACATATAGTATTTGTTATAGGGAAGTATACCGACATTTTCCATCGGAGGAAAGAGATCTTCTGGGGACTGGATTTTCAATGTGGAGAATTTCCCATTGGGATGGAACTTTCGAGGGTGAGCTTTCAGGGGAAATTTTACATAGGGAGAATTTACCAGAATTGTATAAAGATGTTTGTTATTTGTCTTTTTTCTCGTTGTTGATCCCATTGTACATGTAGAGACACTCTGAGGGAACTCTCAGGGGGAAGTTTTCAGCGGAGTTAGAATTCTCTTTGGATCTTTTTTTTTGGGAGAGGGGATTTTCCACTGGAGAAAATTTCCTTGGGGAAACTGTCATCACGAGCAATTCTCCATGGAAAATTTCTGGGTGATAAAGTTTCCAGGGGGAGAGGGGTGTTTTCCAAACAGGGATATTCCCCAATGACCTTCAAAAGGATCAGAAACTAAATGAATACAAGTCTTGTCTTCAAATAAAGTAGTATGGTAAGGAGTATTTTTCAGTCAGAATCGTAAGCAAAAACATTCTTCTGGGAAGGATTCGCAGCAGGAATGGAATTGTCCGGGGGTAATTTCCTGGCGGAAGAATTTTACATGGGAGGAACTTTATATAGAGGAGTTTTCTGTGGGGAAATCTTCCACAAAGGGGATGGATTTCTGGGATTATCTGAAAAACGATCGGAAATAAATACAAAAAATGAGTTTTTTCTACGAAAGTAAGGAGTGACATTTAAAACTTAAAAACGTACAGAAATTATTCCGTATATGTGACGGGGCTACTCCCTCTTCAATCCGGTCCCCCCCTCTCTACGCTAATGTTCGACCTTTTGTCTAATTTTTTCAAGAACGATTCTTGAAAACACAAGGGCCGTGCCACACTTGGAGTAAGCACACACCCCCTCCATCCTTGGTGAAGAGGGGTTGAGCACCACCCCTCGACACACGGTGTTGTTTCCCTAGATGCACCAACGGTAAATTTTGAGATAGAAATTTTGTTAAAAATGGTCCAAAGAACACCACTATAACAATACCCATCAGCACTGGGCGTTGTACAAAAACCCATAGCACCCCCAAGCCCTGGGACAATGGGTTGTAAGTTATGCCCCAGGCCCACCCGTTATAAGGTTTTATGGAATGGGTAGTCGTATATACTTCAGATGGGGCTCATTTGATTGAAGTTTAGTGCCCTTTATAAGAGTCAAAAGTGATGTGAGGGCAACTCTCCCGCCCCCCGTGCCTATCAGTTCCGAAAACCAGCATCCAATCAGAATTTGTAGACATCTATTTTGTTCAGCATGTTCAAAAGTCCAGTAATTATGCCTTTGGGGATGTCACCCCCCCTGATTGAAGGGCAACCCAGCTTACCTAGCGCTCCGCAACGTCACTTGACTTCAGGATTGTACCTTATGACATGCGCAAGAAATACTCTGATTGGCAAAAAAAAGCTACCAAAAGAAGTGAAAATGCTGACCCTCTTGCCGACCATACCTGTAAAGCGTAATCTCGTAGTAGGAAGATGAGCCTTAAGCTCCGACAACTAATTTTTACTGTTTACAGTTTTTATGACTTTTGTGCTTTTCACACTAGTTAATTTTTTATGGATGAACTAAATGAACCTTTTTCGTTTTCATTATATTCGATGTTAACTGACCACTTTGAAAGAGGTTTACATGTCGTAAAAAAACAAGTTTCTGAGATTTCAAGATGGAAATATTATGGACATATTATAGACAAAATAAAGACATAATTTGGCTAAAAAGGACACATTTTTGGTTGCTCAAGGGACATATGCATTGACCAAAAAGTCGACAACCCTGCAGGCACGCAGTCACCAATTTTCCGTTTTTTCGTAAACAGACACTTGTCTTCCGGCGTCCAAAGGTCGACAAAAACATTTTTCTGTGTATTAAGCAGGGCTTCCACTTTCGAATCTTAAAATTCGGGGACAAGTCTTCAATATTCGGGGAATTTTTGTGAAAAACACAAAATGAAATTGTGTTTGTTACGAAAATTCGGGGAGCCAGAATTCGTTTTAGCTTGGTTTCAGGCTCAAATTAGGGCTTGGATCCGCGTAGTAAATCAAGCCTTTTACAGAGTAGGCTTTAGAGACAGAGCACGGGATTCGAAAAACTATAGGTGAAAACACTTATTGCTGATACTGCAGCAAAAATTGTAAAAAAAATAGTGAACTGTAAATACCAGAGCAGGTTTTTTCATCCAGTCATTAATCTCAGCAATTCATTAATAATATTTTAAAAACAAATATTATTTGCGGTTTCTAGATATGTAAATTAAATAGACAAAAATTCAACCTATAAGTATGGGGCAACATTAAACTTAAGACTAACAAGAAATAAAGTAAACAAGTAAATTTAAACTTAAATTAAAAGGGTATTTCGACAACAATTGACACAATTATTGGTTTTTCATGCTGATTCTAAGGTTTTATGTGTTACCCCCCAGAAAGTAAACCCCCCGCGGGAAAAAATGGGAAAGTACCCTCCCCCTCACAAAAAATACCCCCGCAGAAAATCCTCTCCCGCTGAAAATACTCCTGCGAAAAATACCCCCACGGAAAGTACCCGCGCGGAAAATACCCTCCGCAGAAAATACTCCTTCGGAAAATACCATCGGAAAATACGGCCCCCCCCCCCGGCAGAAAATACCCCCTTGACACATTTTTTTTTTCATTGTTTGTTTCTACTATGCTTTCCTTCTTTTGGTTATCTCATAATTACTATATAGTCACCGATTAACCTCCACCAAACCTGCAGCCATCCATGTTTCAAAAATAGTACTTATTGCAGGCTCATTTTTATAAACAGGGCACTTCGTAACGAAGGAGGTTGTCGTGGAAGCTTGGAAAAGGGCTCATTCCATTGGAAATTGGAATGGCTAATGCCCTTTTTAATAGTGGAAAGTGATTGGAGGGCAACTAATCCTCCTCCCACGCCCACCCTCCCATTGACCTTATTTGCCCATTATGTTTAAAAACTAAATTTTGCCCTAAGATTAAATCAAAATGAACTGTGTTAATGCTAGTTCCCAAAAAAGGCATCTCAGCAGTATCCCAAGAAACAACTGAGGGTACTATGTTCAAACTTCTATGGCTACTTCTGCTCTTAAAATTTAACCAAATCAAAATAGCCGTAAGTGTATCCAAGCTATCAAAGAAAGTAAACAGTTTTTTTTTTTTGCGAATGGAATCAAGTTTTCTATTTCAGGTCAACTAGAGGAGGTATGAAATTAAGTTAAACACTACTATATGTGTCCAGATTTTTAAAAGGGTGTATGTTGTTGTTGTTAAAAATTGCTGAAAATTTTTCTCCGTCATACAAATAGCAGGCCAAACTATAAAAGTCTGCTTAAAAAAAAACCGAAAAGATTAAAACTAGTATTTTCTTTTTCCCTGAAAAGACTATGTCAATATAAAACGAAGATAAATTAATTAAAAAAACTTTTTCCACAAAACAAGTTTTTCAAAAAGAAAGGTAAAGAACTCCATTAAACCAAATTGAGCAAAAGTAAAATCAAATAATCTACCAAGCGTGAAAACTACCACACAATCAGCATCGATAAATAAATGAAACCCAAAAACGAACAAAAATTACAATAATTAAGCGAGTCAAACTCAAAGCGAGAAGAAATTAACATAAGTAGGGCTCAAAACCCCTCTGTCTCCCAAGCCTAGAACATAATTTACACTTACTGAAAAAAATATAAATGAATGTGCATTGTCAGTTTAATATACATATCATTTTAAAAAAAACGAAGTTTTTCCGAGGGAAGCAAAGAGCAAAGTTGAAACTTAAAACGAACAGAAATTATTACTTCACAGCCCATCTAACATATATTAATAAAACTAGTACAAATAAAACAACTAATTATGTTTCCCTATGCTTTTAGGATTATACAAAACTAGGCTTTACTGAAAGCACAAAAGTAGGGAGGCCCTAGTCGACTTTGGGGGGGGAGGGGAGGGCACCATATATGGGAATATCTTATGGTTTTTCTCACTGAGATGTATTTTCATGGTTTTTCTCACTTTTATGGTTGTTTTCTTGGATGTCAACAACAATTGCTGGGTGTTTCTTGGATGTCACACAACAATTTATGCATGTTTTTTATGGTTTTTATCCTCACTGAGAATGAAAAAAACATGGTTTTTCTCACATTTGATAGCTGTTTCTCTGGATGTCAACAAAAATTGATGGATATAGACATCTAGTTATTGTTTGATGGTTATGTGTGTTGATCAATTTATTTGTTGTTTTCTTGGATGTCAACATAAGTTCAACAACAACTTGGATGTAGACATCTGGTTATTGTTTGATGGTTATGTGTGTTGGTCAATTTATTTGTTGTTTTCATGGATGTCCACATAAGTACCAGCACAAACAACAACCTGGATGTCAACAACAATTGCTGCTGTTTTCTTGGATTTCATCATAAATTCACAACAACAATTGCTGGATGTTTATTGGATGTCAACATCCGGTTGGAATACTATGATAACAAGGTGACATCATCAGATAAGAAAATTATTTTATTGGATGTCAACATCGCGTTGGAATACTATGATAACAAGGTGACATCATCAGATAAGGAAATTTCAATAACGGAATATTCTTATCCGAGAGATGAAAATACAGACAGGAAAAGATAACTAATTGACACAATTTCTCCATGAGACAAGATAAATTTTAAAGTAGAGACGAAAATGGTAAACCATCTGAGGGAATGCTAACTCTATTAAGAGATACATATTATTCTTTATTAGGGCGGTTCTCGACTGTGTTCGGTATAATACACAACTACCATTTGAATAGTGTTATAAGGTCCCCAAAACCCAACAGCCCAAATGCCCCCTGGCCTCTCAAAGGCCCTCGGTCCACCAAAAGGTACCCCAGGCCCCCAAATGTCCATCCTGGCCCCAAAAGGTCCCATTATTGGCGTTCCCCAAGCCCCTCCCCTGGCCACAAAGAGAGAACCCTCCCCTCCCCCTCCCTCCCTCACCCTCCTCCACTCCCCTCCCCTCCCGCCACCCTTCCCATCCCCTACTCTCTCTTCCCTCCTCCCCCTCCCCCCTTCAAGAGTGGAATATTTCAGTAGTGCTCGTCGTGGTTTACCATGTCACTGGTTTACATTCTCTTGATGTTTCAAAGTTCCATTTTGGATCATTTTCGTTTGAAATGCAAGAGTTGAATTATTTCAGTAGTGTTTTGTCGTGGTTTACCATGTGATCTGTTACATTCTCTTGAAGTTCTTCAAAGTTGCATTTTGTTTTTCTTTTGGTTGAAATGTAAGAGTAGTTGGAAAATTTCAGTAGTGTTTTGTTGTGGTTTACCTTGTCACTGGTACATTCTCTTGATTTTTCAAAGTTCATTTTGAATCTTTTTCGTTGAAATGCAAGAGTTGGAATATTTCAGAAGTGTTTTGTCATGGTTTTTAACATGTCCACTGTTACATCTTCTCTTGATGTTTCAAAGTTCCCTGTTGGATCGTTTTCGTTGAAATGCAAGAGTTGATTATTTGCAGTAGTGGTTTTCTCATGGTTTACATAGTATGTCATTGTTACATTCACTTCCCTTGAGTTTTGAAGTTTCATTTTGGATTTATTTCGTTGAAATGCACAAGAGTTGTAATATTTCAGTAGTGTTTTGTTGTGGTTTACCTGTGAGTCACTGTTACATTCTCATGATTTTTCAAAGTTCATTGTTGATTTTTTTCGTTGAAATGCTAAGAGTTAGATTATTTCAGTAGTGTTTTGTCGTGGTTTACCTGGCATCTGTTACATTCTCTTGATGTTTCAAAGTTCATTTTGGATTTTATTTTTTGTTGAAATATAAGAGTTGGAATATTTCAGTAGAGTTTTGTTGTGGTTTACCTTATCACTGGTACATTCTTTGATGTTTCACAGTTCAATTTTAGATCTTTATCGTTGAAATGCAAGAGTTGGAATATTTTCACTAGGTTTTCTCGTGGTTTACAATGTCACTGTTACACCTTCTCTTGATATTTCAAAGTTCATTTTGGATCTTTTTCGTTGAAATGCAAGAGTTGGAATATTTCAGTAGTGGTTTTGTCATGGTTTACCCCATGTTACTGTTACAATCTCTTGATGTTTCAAAGTTCATTTTGGATCCTTGTCGTTGAAATGCAAGAGTTGGATTATTTCAGTAGTGTTTTCTCATTGTTTACCTTGTCACTGGTACATTCTCTTGAGTTTCAAAGTTCATTTTGGATTTCTTTCAAAGAGTTGGAATATTTCAGTAGTGTTTGTTGTGGTTTAGCTAGTCAATGTTACATTCTCATGATGTTTCAAAGTTCATTTTAGATTTTTATTTTCCTTGAAATGTAAGATTTGGAATATTTTTAGTAGTGTTTGTTGTGGTTTATCTAGTCACTGTTACATTACTCTTGATTTTTCAAAGTTTCATTTTTGATTATTTCGTTTGAAATGCATAGAGTTAGATTATTTTAGTTGTGTTTCGTAGTGGTTTTACCTTATCACTGTTACACTCTCTTGATGTTTCAAAGTTCATTTTAGATTTTTTTTTTTGGATCAATACAAAGAGTTAGATTATTTCAGTAGTGTTTTGTCGTGGTTTACCATGTCACTGTTACGTTCTCATTGATGTTTCAAAGTTCATTTCGGATTTTTCGTTGATATGTAAAAGTTGGAATATTTCAGTAGTGTTTGTTTGTGGTTGGCCTTGTCAGAGTTACATTCTCTTGATGTTTTCAAAGTTCATTTTTTTGGATTTTTTTTTCGTTTGAAATGTAAGAGTTGGAATATTTCAGTAGTGTTTTTGTGGTTTACCTTGTTACTAGACTATATACATTCTCTTGATGTTTCAAAGTTCAGTTTTGATTTTTTTTTTCGTTGAAAATGCAAGAGGTTACATTATTTCTGTCGGCTGTTGTTGTAGTGGTTTTACCTTGCTCACTGTATTACATGCATTCTCTTGATGTTTTCAAAGTTCATTGGATTTTTTTTTCGTGAATATATAGAGTTGGAATATTCCAGTAGTGTTTTTTTGTGGGTTTAGCGTGTTACTATAATACATTGTTCTTGTGATGTTTGCAACAGGTTCATTTTTGATTTTTTTTTGGGGTTGAAATGCAAGAGTTACGATTATCGTTTAGACTGTCGGTGTTGTCGTGGTTACGGTTTTAGCGGGTCACCTGACGACTGGTTACATTCTCTGAGTAGTTTCAAAGTCATTTTAGGATAGTTTTCGTTGAGTTGGGATGTATGGAGAGTTAGACCTATTTCAGTAGTGTTTTGTCGTGGTTTACCGCATTGGCACTGTTCCAGCCATCTAGGGGCTAGTGGATTTTGCTCAGAGTTCAGATTTTCAAGATTTCTTTGCGTTTGAAATGCAAGAGTTGGAATATTGCAGTAGTGTATTTTTCATGATTTACCGTATTGTCACTGTTACTATTTTTCTTGATGGTCTCAAAGTTCATTTTGGATCTTTTTCGTTGAAAATGCAAGAATTGGAATATTTCAGTAGTGTTTTTTCGTGGTTTAACTTGTCACTGTTACATTCTTCGGCTTCCGAACGTCATACAAAAACTTCAATGAAAATTATTTTAACAAAATGAAACCTTTCGATTGTTGATGGTCTCAAATCAAAAACTAAAGCCTTGTTTGTCAAACACCGTAAGGGGAAATTCCTCCAGTTTTACCCTGTTAAATTTTCATCACGGGAAAGGAAGGTTGGGTGACAAGCCAATTGTAATATATTATAGATAATGAGATCTATATGTATATATATAACATATAGATAGAGAGATATATATAATATATATATAGATAGATATATATATATTTCTATATAGATAATATATAGTATATATATAATATATATTAATAGATATATATATATTATATATATATTATATATTAATAGTAATACTATATAGATAGATATATATATACGTATATATAGATATATATATAATATATATATATATATAGATATATAGATATACGTTATATATACTAGATATATATATATATATAAGCTGATATATATAGTATATACTAGCATATATAGCTATAAGATAATAGATATATATAGATACTCATATATATATAGTATATGATATATATATTATATATATATATATAGTGGTATATTGACTTATATATATATATATATATAGCATATATATAGATATATATATATATATATATATATATACATAGTATATATAGATATATATAATAATCTATATATATATATATATATATATAAATAGATATATATATATATTATATATAGATATATATATATATATATATATATAAGATATATCATATATATATATAATATATATCATATGTATATATATATAAGTAGAAAGCTAATACTTATACCTCGTGACAGCACACATATATGGGCATAGAGTCCCTAGGGGAAATGGATTTCTGAGAAATTGATTGCGTAATCAAGTGTGTCAATGACCTTGCTTTTTCCAATGTCGCTTTATTTGTGGTGTTGTTGATGGATGTCAACATCAATTTATGTCTGTTTTATGGTTTTTGTCAGTGAGAAAAGAAAAAAACAGGAATTTTCTCACTTGATGGATATTTTCTGGATTATTGAGTCTAATGGGGTCAATGACACTTCGTTCAAGATCATTGATTTGTTGTTGTTGTTTGGTCAAGTGAATGCTAGGGGCGAATGTCAAGAGTTTCCAGGAATAGGAAAACGAGTTAGATCACGTGTTTCCTTCTCGCCAATCAGAGGGCTGGTTACATCTCCTTTCTCAGCCAATCAGAGACTTGCTTACATATTAGCGGCGGAGGTTTGCAGAGAATATGAGGAAAGGATTTTTACAATAGTTTTATTACTCCGTGAAATAGAATTCACTAAGTTCTTAGTTAGCAGTGTGATAACATGAGTGAACAAGTTGAGTTAGAAATATCCTTTTATTGCAACTGTTCTATTGTCGAAGGCCATTTTCATGATTTCCGAACATTCTCATGAACCTACTGTATCTTCAGTCAGCATAGAGGCAGAGATAGATGAGAAGTAAATCTAGAGGAAATGAGAAGAAAAATTACATGTGATATGGAGAGAAATTTATACCGATTGCAAGTAAGCTCACTCACATAAAACAAGGTTTGATATGACAGAAAAGGAAGATGCAAATGAAGAGACTAGGAAAAGAGGGATGGCTCTATAGCGTAAAAGACAGCAGTGAAAACCCAATGAAAAATGTGTATAAAGCTAAGATATAACTCTGAATATTGTGATGAATATGTTCTAGGAGAGAGAAAAAAGTGGCCTTTAAGAGACAAATAGAGAGGTCATTCTACGAAAAGGATTTTAAACAACGAAAACCGTGGTGGAAGAGTTCTCATATATGATTAAGAACGATAAATCTAATTATTCATATGTATAATGAGTTTTATATTATAATCATACAATAAATATGTTTGTACTTTTTTAATTTCACACATTAGTTATATATATATATATATAGAGTAATGGGGTTATCATCAGAGACTTCTATGCATGAGTATTTCAGATTGAATAGATCAGCCTTTAGAATGGTATCAATCCTCAATCAAGTTTTCTACAAAGATAAAAATAAAATCATTCTTCAAATATTTATATCATTTGTTATATCAATATTTATTATAGTTTTTAGGTATACTATCTCAGGTTCAATTATTTGAAACCTCATCTTCTTCTTCAATTACTACTAAATCTAGGAGTAGGAGGCATGTCAAATAAAATCCTCTCGTTATTCTTATGATATTCATCGAAGAGGGCAAACCATCAACCTATCGCTCTCATCAATCTTCTATACAGAGTCGGCCCGAAGGTCCCCTCCGTACCAAATCCTCCGACGTATACTGATAAGCCATCTTCGGTATAATGGATCTCCATTATATCATCAAGTAGCAACTACATTACTGTTAAGAAGAAGGAATTCTTCTTCAGATTCAGATAAAATCCATGCATTCCAAATGTTATCCCTCTCTTGAACATACTCGGGGAAGTTCTATAAATGTAATAAACAGGATATTACTTAATATTTTTCATTATATCCATGAATTTTTATGTCTAAAATTCATCAACTAGCTAGAATACTAAATTTAAAATCTGGAAAAACTTTTTTTCCACAAGAGGATATTTTTCAACTAAAAGTAAAGAGCTG
This sequence comes from Artemia sinica, assembly GCA_027921565.1. Classification (NCBI taxonomy): domain Eukaryota; kingdom Metazoa; phylum Arthropoda; class Branchiopoda; order Anostraca; family Artemiidae; genus Artemia; species Artemia sinica. The sequence goes on along the minus strand of JAPEVW010000528.1, from coordinate 1,893 downwards.
CTACACTAAATCAAAGATGAACAGAAAGGACGGATCGAATAATTGTTCAAACGTAAATTTTCTGTAAACTTATGTCTAATGATATATTTTAATAGAGTGACAAAAACTTTTTTCAAAGAGGTTATTTTTCAACTAAAGTAAGAGCTGCTACACTATATCAAAGATGAACAGAAATAATGTCGAATAATTGTTCAAACGTTAAATTTTTCTGTAAACTTATGTCTAATGATATATTAGTTAGAGTGATGCAAAAACTTTTTTCCCACATAGAGGATATTTTTCAACTCAAAGTAAAGAGCTGCTACACTAAATCAATGATGAACAGAAACAATGTCGAATAATTATTCAAACGTAAATTTTCTGTAAACTTATGTCTCCAATGATATATTAGTTAGAGTGATTCATAATAACTTTTTTCCAGAAAGAGAGGATATTTTTTTCAACTAAAAAGTTAAGAGCTGCAACACTACATCAAAGATGAGCAGAAATAATGTCGAATAATTGTTCAAACGTAAATTTCTGTATTAACTTATGTCTAATGATATATTAGTTAGAGTGAAAAAAAACTTTTTTCCATTCAAGAGGATATTTTTCAACTAAAGTAAGGAGCTGCTACACTAAATCAAAGACGAAAAGAAATAATTGCGAATAATTGTTCAAACGTAAATTTTCTGTCAAACTTATGTCTCAATGATATATTAGTTAGAGTGACAAAAACTTTTCCACAAGCGGATATTTTTCATATAAAGTAAAAGAGCTGCTACACTAAATCAAAGATATGAACAGAAATAATGTCGAATAATTGTTTCAAACTTAAATTTTCTGTAAAACTTCGCGTCTAATGATATATTTAGTTAGAGTGACAAAAAAACTTTTTTTTTATTTCCACAAGAGGGAGATTTTTCAAACTAATAGTAAAGAGCTGCAACACTAAATCAAAGATGAGCAGAAAGATAATGTCGAATAATTGTTCAAAAACGTAGAATTTTCTGTAAAACTTAGGTCTTAATGATATTATTAGTTAGAGTGACGAAAACTTTTTTCCACAAGAGGATATTTTTGCAACTAAAGTAAAGAGCTGCTACACTAAATCGAAAGACGAACAGAAATAATGTCGAATAATTGTTCAAACGTAAATTTTCTGTAAATTATGTCTAATGATATATTAGTTAGAGTGACAAAAACTTTTTTCCACAAGCGGATATTAGTTATCTTAAAAGTGAAACGAGTCTGCTACACTAAATTTAAAGACGAACAGAAAATAATGTCGAAATAATTGTTCAAAACTTAAATTTTCTGTAAACTGTATCTAATGATATATTAGTTAGAGTGACAAAAAATTTTTTCACGAGTGGGTATTTTCATCTAAAACTAAAGAGCTGCAACACTAAATCAAAGATGAGCAGAAATAATGTCGAATAATTGTTCAAACGTAAAAATTTCTGCTAAACTTGTGTCTAATGAGTATATTAGCTAGAGTGACAAAGACTTTTTTCCACAAGGGTGGGGGTTTGTTGGGTGGGTTGGGGGTTTTTTTTTTTTTGGGGGGGGGGGAGGATATTTTTCAACTAAAAGTTACCAAGAGTGACTACACTAAATCAAAGAAGAAACAGAAATAATGTCGAATAATTGTTCAAAACGTAAATTTTCTGTTGTAAACTTATGGTCTACTGATATATTAGTTAGAGAGTGACAAAAACTTGTTCCACAAGCGGATATTTTCATCTAAAAGTAAAGAGCTGTAACTAAATCAAAAGAGAACAGAAAAATAATGTCGAGAAAATTGTTCCAACCTTAAATTTTCTGTAAACTTATGCCTATGATATAATTAGTTAGAGTGACAACCACTTTTGTTCCACAAGAGGTATTTTTCAAACTAAAAGTAACGGAGCG
>JAPEVW010000527.1:0-83290 GCA_027921565.1 Artemia sinica | reverse complement strand
TATAAGTTTTTTGTGTGTGTAAGTTTTTGTGTGTGTGTACGTTTTGTGTGTGTGTGAAGTTTTTGTGTGTTGTTGTGTACATTTTTGGTGTGTGTGTAATTTTTTTTGTGTGTGTGTTAAGTTTTTTGTCGCGTGGTGTGTACGTTTTGTTGTGTGTGTGTCAGTTTTTTGTCTGTGTTAGTTGTTGTGTGTGTGTAAAGTTTTTTGTGTCTCAAATGCATTTTTTAGATTTTCTGTCCTTTGAGCCACAATCGCTTTTTAACGCTGTCAGTTCAAATTCCCTATCTACTAGTTTTGGTAATAATCTTACACGCTAGTTCTTTATGTTTAACAAAAACCTCATTTATAAATTATCGCCTTATCGTTGATCACTATTTATAAAATGTTTTATTAGGTATAGTTTGTTTTTTATCTAATGATATCTGTTTTCAGTGTTTTAGCTTGGGCATATCATAAGCCTGTGGTGGTCCAATTGCTGATTTGGTTGGTGGGCCACAATTATTCTGGATTTTGTGGTTTCCTGTTAATCATCTCATAAGATTTGCTGATAGACACATTTTTTCAATGCCTTGGTAAATTAGACTTTTTTTACAATAACTTTTGGATTAATAACAATGGTTATTTTAAATCAGGAGGTTTGCATGAGTAATGTTTCCTGTCTGAGTGATAATATTGTTACTTCCCTCCATTGGAACAGTTTTTTAGTCAACGCAAATTATTTAGGAAAATAATGTACCACGCGTCAGGGCACGCATATAGATTGATGGCAGGAGAGTTTGATGAAATGTCCGCTGAAAACACAAAATACTGAAGAAGTAGCAGTATAGTAGCAGTAGTGTACCAATAAACAGCAGTACTGCAGTAGTGTGGACGTAAATGCGTAGTATGGACAAAATGTTTAGATTTTAGTAAACATTAAGACGCAAATTACAAAGTTTTTTCGAATTTCCACTTTTATTAAACACCTCTCTACAATCTAAATTGTAGTCCGTTCCGGAATATTCCCCGCTGGTACCTCATTAGTCAGTCATAGCCTGTACACGCAACGTGAATTGTACAACTTCATCTATTAGTTTTGCTTCTGGTCCTCGGGGGGGGGGGTGGGATTTGTCCGCATAACAAACTTGGCTTATATCGCCGTACGTCTTCCTACGGGTGTCCCTGTTTTCTGACACTAGAAATTTCCTGTGAATAGAACACAGTTGTTGGTGGCCCTGGGATAGCCAACCATTAATGACCCTATAGGAATGGTTTTCTTCTTTAACATGGACGTAGTAGGAGCTGAAGCTAAGTTGTGTTTTCATACAGAAGCGTAGTAGGACTGATTAATAACATGGTTATTAATCAGTAGGTTTTGGCAAGAGTAAGTGTTTCCTGTCTGATAGATAGTGTTACTTCCATCGTGTGGACAGTTTTTTAGGAACCATTATTTAGGAGCAAAACTAATGTGATCCACCGTGCGCAGGCCGACACAGTAATTGATGCAGTTTGATGGAAATGCCGCTGAACAAATACTAAGAAGTACAGTAGTAGTAGCAAGTAAAATTACCAGTAACGCTTATAGCAGTAGTTGTGGACTTAACGCAGTAGTATGGACAAAATTGATTATTTAGTAAAACATTAAGACGCAAATACAAAGTTTTCGATTACCGACTTTTTATTAAGACACCTCTCTCAATCAAAATTTAGTCCTTCGAATATTCCCCTGCCTGGTGCGCTCATTAGTCAGGTTCATAGCCTCAGGCTACGCTATCAAGGGTTAAATTACCTTAAGGGCCATATTGATCTCCCCTATAAAGGGAGAAATAAAGACAACAACTACAACTTCACCCAACACTATAAAACGACTTTACAACATATTTTGTCCCCTCTGTTCATTCAACTTCAGAGAGTTAAATCGACCGGATGATTGAAAGGCAGACGGTTGATTTGAGAGATACATCTTTCGATTATGAACAATGTCTTCAACTGTCCCCTTGAGCACTGCCTATTATACTGTGAGTCAACTATGTTGGTATTTTTGTGACAGAACTCCAATTGTGACCCCCATGGAAACCATAAAAAAAGGAATAAAAGCTATCCCTTTTGTTCCTTCTGAGAAATCTGGTATTAAAAATAACCAAAAAAGTAGCAAAAACTACAGCAATGAACCCAAGAACTTTTCCATAACCGGAATTTAGCAAGACAGTGATGAGCTGCAGACAAATGTTCCGAAAAGTCAGCGGCAAGTAAAGAATACCTTATATCTTGGCCGAGCTAAAACACGATATTCCCAGACACAGGTCCCATGATTCGATATCGTACGATAGAAACCGATTTGTTGTAACAGAAAATTTTTGGCAAAGAGAGCAGCCGTCACCTGTGTATCAGAATTTGCTAGCTTAGAAGTTGATTACTTTGTAAAACACAGTATCCCGATAGTGTTTCTATCATTATACCAAATTAAAATTGGAATTCTGGGTTTCAGCCTCTGAAATTCCGACATCTTGACATTCGATCCATAAAAGAACAACACCCTTTGTTCCAATTGCTTTTTTACTTTCACACAAATAGATCACTGCTTCGCATAAAGAGCTGCTTTAGACTTCTTATGACGAAGCAACCAAGCATCAATTCAAACCAAAATTCCTTTTGTGAGTTATATAGAATAGGTATAGATGTTGTCGAGAAAAAATTTTCCTCTAGTCAGGCTGCTCATTGCTGGCTCACTATCGGATCAATAAAAAACATTCACTCAGAAAATGGGGCCCTCTAAAGGGAAGACGATCAAGGTAGTTCAAGACGATATTCTTCAGTTGCTAAGATCAAAAAGTGAGATTGAGTACTACCAAAGAAGAACCTTCAGGCTCCGTGAAATGGCCCATCCCTGCATTCCAACCTACTTTCGAGATAATTTGGAATCTGACATGTTGAAGCATTATTGTGCCTTCATGAATTTTCCAGATTCCTGATTTTTAATCCAGTCTCCGGAATATAACAATCAATACCGAGATAGGAGTGTGCGTTTCAATACTGTGATGAATAAAGATTTATACAACACACGAGCATACCAATGGACATATCCATCTTGGGGGCTTTCGTTGTTTAGGATCTCTCGATGAATATTTATACACATCGCTGTCTCGTAGATATAAAGGAATAGGAGATTTATAGAGTCCCTTGCAAGGCAACTAAAGGAAAAAGAGTTTCTACATCAAAGTAAGAAGAAGGATCCACTTAAATCCAGGAATGAATATTTCCTGCGTATGGTCCAAGAAGTAGATGCATTATAGATTTCTTTTTGCGAAATTAATTAGGAACAAACCGAAAACGACGGCCGACAAAGGGTTTTAGTTACATAGCAGAAACTTTATGGAGAAAGTGACAAAGTTACATTTTTTGCAACGATAAAGCAAGTCGTATCTTTTCTCAAGTCTGACTAGAAAGAAGGGTTAGTGTTGGTTGACATCCATGGCAACAGAAACATCACTGTTATAAAGGTGAAATAAAATTGTTACAAAGGGGTGGCTAAGTGAAGGTTAGCTTGGTTTGAAGTTTCTATGATTGTGTTCTTGTAATTTTGAATCTCTGTTATGGTCCTTTGCAAACTAGCTCTGTTTTAAAATCTCGAGGACACTGCACTCTCAAAACTCATTATACAGCGAAAACACTCAGAAAGTGAGGGGGAAGATCTACAAAAGTTACTGGGAGGCCTGGAATAAAAAGCTTCCATTAACCATTCAGGACTGGTGTATAAGTGCATAAACCTGCAGCATGATTCTCTAGACAGCCAATTAAATTAGTCGTTCTACTGCTGATAGTGATTAATCATAATGAAGGAGAGTGTTTTTCAACACCGTCAATTGTAATGAAACTGAACCTGCAAGAGATAACTTGAGAACAAGGCAATAAGGAAAGAATACATTAGAAACGTGGTTTCAGGAAATGAGTCACAAAGATCAAATTACTGACGTAGCTTTCACTTAAAAAGACCTTCCAAACACGATCAAGAACAGCTCTGACGTGGTAAACTAATTTCAAAAGTTACAAAGGCAAACGGAAGAGTGTTCATTGTGTGAAGACTGTACAAAAAAGGCTGCATAGCCCCACTCAACTGGTGAAACCCAAAAAATGGGTTAAGGAGACTGAATCTTCGTGTTGAGCTACACAGTCTAACAATTCCTCCAGTGCCCTTTACCATGTTACGGGCAGCGGTTAAAGGTACACATAAATGACTTTGCAATGACGATCCAGCACAAGAGTATCCCATTCCAGCTTTTAAAAAAGCCTTTTTGGGAATAGTGGTAAAATCTAACGCAGTATCTGCTATGGTAAAAATCGCAGTAGAAAACTAGATGGGTGGAGAGCTAATTGTTTGATCATCATTAAGGTGGACACAGCATGTGTGCTTCCGATTTTCTTTCAAGACCTTTAATATCACTCGCTGAAGCCGAACTTGGCCCACAACTAATGGTTTCGTCCTCGTCAATCTTGTAACATTCTAACTGTGCGTCATGCAAGAACTATCGATAGTTTACTCTACTTTTAACTTGACAAATATTGATGCCGTTTCAACATACTTAACCCCAGGATAGGGCCCTAGAGAGAGTTTTAGTGTGTTTCTAATGATTGCAGTGTCTGTTTGTTCCATTGTGTGTCCATATGTGATGATATAACAAACGGAGTCCAAGAATCATTTCATTCTGGAATATGTGATTTCTTTCTCAGGGAGAACTTTCTAATCTTCTTGATAGCAAGTAAACCATTAAACCCCGCTCAGGGAGGGCTAGGTGTGTCCAACCTCAAAAATTCTGATGAGGGAGTGGATAAATGGTATATAGAACTTGAACCTTGGCTCGTGAAGAATACTTCACAAGTAGATTCTTCACAGGCTGTGGGCCTTTTTGTTTGCATATCCCCAAGACGAATAAAATGAGACTAATTTGGATAAACAGCGCGACTATCAATTGATCTTCCATCACCTTCCTTAAGTACAAGAGGTCAAAGGGAAGATGCACACTATCTAGGAAATTCTTGAAGTATGTAACCGATGATCTCCTGAAATGGCAAAATAAGAAAAAAATTTAAACTAATGAATAAATATAGAATCACATTTAGCAGTCCCAGGTACTGAATCTATTAATAATACAGACGAACAGCTAGTTGTTATAACTGTCGAGAACCGATCGACTCGGGAAACATACAGTTCTTGCAAAAACGGCTTTGTCACTAAAGAAGAAAAACACAAACAAACACGCCACAGTCAGACACAAACTAACACAAGGAGGCACAACACACAGATCCAGTACACACACACGAAAACTTTCATATCACCCCTTTGGAATCACCACAAATTCTATAACCAAAGAACAAACAAACTACGAAACAGCAGACTAAACATCCTAAATCATATTTTTAATAAACGAACAAAAAAAAACTGTTCAAACAACAATTATGAAACAGCCACAAATGCTACACAGACGAGCAAACCGCAAAACAGCGACACCTAGAGTATCCTAAATCACGTCATTCCCAACCAAAAACTTCCAAAACGCCTTGAAAAAAACCGATAAGGCCATATACAGACATGCTAAACCCAATGAAACAGCATAAATAGATAACTTCTTCAAATACCTCTTTGAACAAGACGAAAGCTAACACTGACAAGATAAACCATGGAGAGCTCAACTAAACTGCCTAAAATTAAAGTTTCAAGAAAAACGTTTCCATATATATATATATATATATATATCTTATATCAGGGATATAGATATCATATACTACTATATATATATATATATCATATATTATATATATCATATATATATATATATATATTATAATATATATATATTTATTATTCTAAGTTTTTTTTGTGTGTGTAAGTGTTTGTGTGTGTGGTAAGTTTTTGTGTGTGTAAGTTTTTGTGGTGTGTAAGTTTTTGTGTGTGTGGTAAGTTTTTTTGTGTGTGTATAAGTTGTTGCGTGTGTGTAAAGTTTTTGTGTGCGTTTAAGTTTTTTGTGTGTTGTACAAATTTTTGTGTGTGTGTAAGTTTTTTTTCGTGTTTGTGTAAAGTTTTTGTGTGTGTGGTAAGTTTTTGTGTGTGCTGTGTAAGTTGTTTGTCTGTGATAAGTTTTTGTGGTGTGTGTAAGTTTTGTCTAGTGTCAGTTGTTTTGTGTGTTGTGTAAGTTTTTGCGTCAAAATCATTTTTAGATTTTCTGTCACTTTTGAACCACATAGCTTTTTTGACGCTCAGTTTCATTACCATGGCTGTTTTTTTGTATAATAGTACGTATTTCTTTAATGTTTAACAAAACCGTAAAACATTTATAAAATTATCCCTTCTCATCATATCTATGTCTATGTTTACTCTTAGGTATGTGTTGTTTTTTATCTAATGACAATTCTGTTTCATTGCTTTACCTTGGGCATACAAGCCTGTGCTTCCAAATTGGCTTTTTGGTGTGCACAATATTCTTGGATTTTTGTGGTTTCCTGTTAACATCTCAATATGAAGGCTGATAGACCACTTTTTTCCAACAATCCTTGGAAAGAAATTTTACAATCACTTTTTGGATTAAATACATATTATTACTCAAGGTTTGCAAGAGTAAGTTTTCCTGTCTGATAAGATATTGTTCTTTATCCATCCTGGAACAGTGTTTTAGGAACCAATTATTTTAGGAATAATGTGCCCACGCGTCAGGCCAACACCATATATTGGATTGCAAGTTTGATGGATGCCGCTGAAACAAAATACTAAGAGTAAGCAGTAGTATTACAGTAAGTGTACCAGTAACAGCGTACTATCAGTATTGTGGACAGTAAATGCAGTAGTATGGGACAAAATGAGTATTTTGTAAAAGTCCCATTAAGACGCAAATACAAAGTTTTCGACTTACCAAACTTTTTTATTACGACCAATACCTCCTGTCTACAATCTAATTTGTCCTTCGAATATTCCCGCTGGTACGGCCTCATTAGACGAGGTCATCAGCCTGTACCAGCAAACGTGATGCATGTACAACATCGCTTAATTTTAAAACGCCTCAGTATCATTACCATGGCTGTTTTTAGATAATAATATGTTATCTAGTGTTTCTTTAATTTTTACAAAAACTGCGCAGTACATTTTAATAAAATTATCCCTTATCATATCATTATGCTATCATGTTTTTCAGGTATGTTTGTTTTTATCTAATGATTCCTGTTTCAGTGTTTTAGCTTGGTGGCATTACATGGCCTGTGCTTCCAAATAGCTGTTTTCGGTGTGCCACCATTTTCTGGATTATTTGTGGTTTCCTGTTAACATACCAATAATAGGATGGCTGATAGACCACATTTTTTCAACTCCTGGGAAGAATTTTACAATAACTTTGGATTAATAACATGGTATCGAATCATGAGGTTTCAAATAGATAAGGTTTTCCTGTCTGATAAGATATTGTTACTTCCTCATTGGGAACATTTTTTTAGGAACCAATTATTTAGGAAATAATTGTGAACCACGCGTCGGCCACACATAGTATATTTGGATGCAAATTTGATGGACAATGCCGCTGAAACCAAAATACTAAGGAAGTAGCAGTATAAGTATCAGTAAATGTACCAGTAAAAGCAGTACGAGCAGTAGTGTGGACAGTAAATGCAGTAGTATGGACAAAATTTATATTTATAGTAAAGCATTTCAGACGCAAATACAAAGTTTTCGCTGTGCAATTACCTACATTACTTTTATTAAGACATACCTCTCTACATCTAATGTTATCCTTTCGAATATTCCCTCGCTGGGTACGGGCCTCATTATTCGGTGTCATAAGCCTAAGGCACGCTATCAAGTTAATTAGACCTTACGGCCATAGTTTTTATCTCCCCTATAAAAGGAAGAAATAAAGACAACAACTACAACTCGACCCAACAACATATATAAACGACTTACAACACTATTTGGGGGGGGGGGTGGGGTGTACCTCATGTCATTCAAACTTCAAGAGAGATTATCAACGGATATTGAAGGCAAACGGTTTGATTTGAGGATACATCTTTCGAATATGAACAATGTGCAATCTCACTGTCCCCTTGAGCCCTGCCTATATACTGTAGATTCACTATGTTTTGTACTCTTGTGACAAAAATCCAATTGTGACCCCCATGGGAAACCATCAAACAACAAGAATAAAAGCTTATACCCATTCTTGTTCCTTCTGAGAAATCTGTATTAAAAAGACCACAAAATAGCAAAAACCACACACCAATGAACCAAGAAACTTTTCCATAACGAATTTAGCAAGACAAGTGAAATGAGCTCAGACAAAATGTTCCGAAAAGTCAGCGGCAGTAAAGATACATTTTCTTTGGCCAGATAAAAACAAGATATCCAAAGGACACAGGTAACAGGATTTCAATATCGTAAGAGAAAACACGCTTCTTGTTGTAACAATAAAATTTTTTCGCGGCAAAGAGAAGCGCCGTCACTGTGTATCGAATTTGCTATCTTAGAAGGTTCGACTTACCTTTGTAAAACACAGTATCCCGATAGTGTTCTAATCAGGATACCAAAATATAAAAATTGGAAATTACTGGGTTTTCAGCTCTGACATTCCGTACATCTGTGACTTCCGACCATAAAAACAACACCTTTGATTCCAATTGCATTTTTACTTCACACAAATAGATCAGCTGATATCAACATAAAGAGCTGCGGTTATCTTCGTATCTTATGGAAGAAAGCCCAAGTCTACAAGTCAACACCCAAAATTCTTTTGATGAGTTATAAGAGAAAAGGGTATAGAGGTTGTCGAGATCAAAAAAAATTCTGTCCTCTTATTCATGCGCTGCTTTATTGGCTGGCTACCCTATCGTATAATCAATAAAAACATGCACTTCAGAAAATGGGGGCAATCTAACAAAGTAGTACATTCAAGGTATGTTCAAGACGATATTACGTCAGTTGCTAAGAGTACAAAGTGAAGATGACTATACTACTCAAATAAGCCCTTGATTTCAGGCTCGGAAATGGCCCCTTCCCTGCGTTCACGCTACTTTTCAAGATAATTTGGAATCTGACATGTTGAAGCATGATTGTGGCCTTCAATGAATTTCCCAGATTCCTGATTTTAAATCCAGTCTTCGAATAACAACAATACGCGCAGAGTCATTCATGCTGTGGATAAAAGAGTTATACACAACAGCGAGACATACCCATGGACATATCCATCTTTGGGCTTTCTTTGTTTGACGATGAATATTATACACACGTGTCTCGTAGATAAAAGGAATAGAGATTTAGGTCCTTTGAGAAAGGCATACATGGAAAAAGAGTTCATATCGCGCGGACAGGAGTAGATCTACTTAATCCAGGAATGAAAGTATTTCTGCTAAGGTCCAGTAAGTAGATTTCTCAGATTTCTTTTGGGGGGGACGCAATAAATAGGAAAAAAGAAAACGGCCGCAGCAAAGTAGTGTTAGTTGACACCATAGCATGAAACTTTATGGAGAAAGGGACAAGTTCCATTTTGCAACCGAAAAGCAGTGTCTAGTATCTGTTTTCAAGTACTGACTAGAAATTGTAACGGGTTAGTGTTTGTGACCACCATGCACAGAACAATTCACTGTTAAAGTGAATATAAATTGTTACAAGAGGGTGCTAAGGTAGGGTAGTAGACTTGGTTGAAGTTTTTTATGATATGTGTTTCTTGTAATTTTTGGAATCTCTTATGTCCTTGCAAACCTACAGTTTTTTAAAATCTCGAGACATGCAAATGTGCAAAAATGCATTATACACTGAAAACATCTCAAGAATAGTGAGGGGAGATCTAAAAGGTGCGTGAGTGCCTGCGAATAAAGCTCATTAACATATCAGGACTGTTATATATAATAATACCTGCAGCAGATTCCTAGCAGCCAATTAAATTGTCGTCTACTGCTGAGTAGTGATGATCAGTATGAGGAGTTTTTTTTCTCACCGTCTAATTAATGAAACTGCAAAGATTAACTTGCAAACAAGCAGGGCAAACAGAATACATTAAAACCGGGGTTTTCAGAAACATGAGAACAAGAAAATTCTGAAGTGCTTCTCGCTTTACAAAGACTTCCAAACACGGATCAAGAAACTAACAACACGAAATAAAAGCTCTGACGGGGAACATAATGCAAAAGTTACAAAGCAAACGAAGCATGTTCAGTGTGTGAAGACTGTCCAAAAAAGGACTGCATTAGCTCCACTCAACTGGGATACTCCAAAAAATGGTGTCAGGAGCTGAAAGTTTCGTGTTGTGAAGTACCCAGTCTACAATTCCTACAATGCCCTTTATCATGTTACGCGTTTCAAGGTCCATAAATGATTTGTATGAGAACGAATCAAAAGCAAGAGATCCAGCTTTTAAGTAAAAAAGCCTTGGTTGGAATAGTGGGGTAAAATCTAACAATTCTGCTATGGTAGAAATCCGCAGGCAACTAATGTGGTGGAGAGCTAATGTTTTTCTCTTAAGGGACACAGAAGTGTTTTCCGATTTTCTTTTCAAACCTTTAATCACCGCTGAAGCCGAAACTTGGCCCACAATAATGGGTTCGTACCTTCGTCTATCCTATCTGTATACATCTATCTGTGCGTACAGCAAGACTATCGATATTACTCTACACTTTTTCAACTTGGACAAGCAATAAAGTTGATGCCTTAAATACTTACCCAGATAGGCCGTAGAGAAGAAGTTTTTATAGTGATGTTTCTAATGATTGTCAGTGTTCTGTTTGTGTTCCATTGGTGTCAATATGTATGAGACTATAACCAACAGGGGATCCAAGAATCATTTCATTCTGGGAATATGTGATTTCTCCATAGAACTTTCTATCTTCCTTGTAGCAAGAAAACACATTAAACCACGCTCAAAGGGAGGCTAGTGTTTCCAACCTCAAAAATCGATGAGGGGAGTGGATAAATGTGGTAGTGATAGAACTTGAACTTGCTCGTGAGACAGCTTGCACAAGTAGAACATTCTTCAAGCTGTGGGCCTTTTGTGTCAAAGTAGTAGCCGCAAGAACGGAAAAAAATGAAATAATTTGTAAAGTGCGCACAATCAATTGATTCTTCCATCAGCCGTTCTAGAGTACAAGAGGCTCAACAGGGAAGATTTCACACTATCTAAGAAATTCTTAGGAATTAAGTACGCTGACTTCTGAAATGGCAAATAAAGAAAAATATAAACTAATAGAATAAATATAGAATCAATTAGCATTCCCGGTTACTTGAATCTTTTTTTAATACAAACAGAACAGCTAGTTTTTTTATAACTTGTCGAGAAACCGATGCGGGAAAACATGCAGTTCATATGTAAAAAGCTGCTGTGTCTAAAGATAAAAAACAAACAAACACGCAGTCAAATAACAAAAGGACACAGAATATGCAAACACACAGTCCAGACACACAAACGAAAACTTTCAAATACCTTGGAACAACCAAAAATGTGCTAAAAAGACAAACTATAACTACGAACAAAGCAAGACTAAACAATCCTAAAATCATATGTTCTCATAAACGAAAAACTTTCAAAAAACAATTAGAAACAGCAACAAAGCTAACACAGACAGCTAACCAGCGCAAAACCGCGCACCTGATATCCTAAATCTCGCGACGTAAGTCCAACACTAAACTAGGCTCCAAAAACGCTTGGAAAAGCCACATAAAGCCAATACGACATGCTTAAACCATGAAACAGACAGACATAAAGTACTATCTTCCAATATACTCTTTGAAACATGCAGAAAGCTACGACACTGGTGTGTGTATAAGTTTTTTGTGTGTGTAAGTTGTTTGTGTGCAGTTAAGTTTTTTTTGTGTGCTTGTAAGTTTTTTTTGTTTGTGTGTTTTAAGTTTTTGTGTGGGTGCGTAAATTTTTGTGTGTGTGTGTAAGTTTTTTGTTTTGTATGTGTAGGTTTTTTGTGTGTGTGTAAAGTTTATGTGTCTGGGTAAGTTTTTGTGTGTAGTGTAAGTTTTGTGTTGTCAAAATGCATTTTTTATAGAATATTTCTGTCACTTTGTGAGCTACATCGGCTTTTTTGTCGCTCGGTTCATTACCAATAGGACTGGTATTGTAATAATTTACAGCAAGGTTCTTTATGTTTTAACAAAACCCTACATTTATAAATAATTAGTGCCGCTTATCCTAAATTCTATATGTATATTTTTTATTAGGTATGTTGTGTTTTTATCTAATGATTCTGTTTCGTGTTTAGCTTGGGCATACATAGCCTGTGCGTCCAAATTGGCTGGTTTGGTGTGTCCACATTATTCTGGATTTTTGTGGTTTCTCTGTTAAACATCTCAATAGGATGGCTGATAGTACCACATTTTTTTCAACTCCTGGGCATAATTTTACAATACACTTTTGGATTAATACACATGGTATTCTCAGGAAGGTTTGCAAGAGTAAGTGTTTTCCGAGTCTGATATAGATATTGTTACTTTCCATCAGTTGTGAACCAAGTGTTTTAGGAGAACCAATTTATTTACTGAAAACTCATGTGACCACGCGTCAGGCCAACACTAATGATTGAAATGGCAAGTTCTGAATGGAAATAGTACTGCTGAACCCAAAATACTTAGAAGTAGCAGTGATAGTGCGAGCAGTAAATGTTACACAGTAGACAGCAGTACATGTAGCAGTAGTGGTGGCAGTAAATGAGCAGTACGTATGGACAAAATTAGAATTTTATTTTAGTAATAAGATTAAGAAGCAAAATTACAAAAGTTCTTGTCGAATTACCTCACCACTTGTTTTATTAAGAACACCCTCTCTACAATCCTATAGTTTAGTTCCTTACGATATCATTCCCACGCTAGTAACGACCTCATATAGTCAGGTACATATCCCTGTAATAGCAACGTGATGCACTGTCAACAATCGTTGTTTGTATATCGTCTTCAGTGTTCATTATTACCATGGTCGGTTGTTGTAATAATTATCTACCGAGTTTCTTTATGTTTACAAATAACCGTACTTCTCATAAATTATCCCTTATCATGATCATATGTAATATGTTTATTAAGGAATAGGTGTTTGTTTTTATCTAATGAGTACTGTTTCAGTTGTTTAGCTTGTGGCATACAAACAGCCTGTAGCTTCCAAATGTGGCTGTATTGTGTGCCAGGAAAACACAAAAATACAAAATTCAAAAAAAAACAAAAAAACAAAAACAACACAATGAAATACAATATTCTTGGATTTTTGGTTTCCTGTTAACATACTCAATAGGATGCTGATAGGACCAAACATTATATCTTGCAACATCCATGGGACAGCAAATTTTACAATAACTTTGGATTAATAAACATGGTAATTATCAGAGGTTATGCAAGAGTAAGTGTTTCACTGTCTGGATAAGATATTGTATCATATCCAATCACGATTGGGAAAACAGTTTTTTACTGGAACCATTATTTAAGTGAAAATAATGTGACCTTACTGCGTCAGGCCACACCTAATATGGGTGTGATGACAAGTTTGATGAATGCCGCCGGTGGAGGAACAAAAGACTAAGAAGGTAGCAGTACATGTGAGTAGCAGTAAATGTGTACCATAACCAGCAGTACTAGCATTAGTGGGAGGACAGTAAAGACAGTAGTACGGACCAATTAGATTTTAGTACAAAACATTAATACGCAAAAGTACAAGTTTCGAATTAACCACTTTTTATTAGCCAACCCTCTTCTACAATCTAAATTTGAGAGTCCCTTCGAATATTCCCGCGTAACGCCTCATTAGTCCAGCATAGCCTGGTAACATCAAGTGAATGTACAACTTCATCTAATTAGTTTTGCTTCTGGTCTGTTTATTTTGTGTCCATAACAAACTTGGCTTATAATCCCGAGCGTCTTCCTAGGGACTGTCCCACTGTTTTCTGACACTATAAAAGTGTCCCTTTGAATAGAACACATTTTGTGGTGAGGCCCTGGGATAGGCCAACCCATTTAAATGACCCCTATCTGAGGGTTTCTCGTTCTTTACCATGGAACGTGTCCTAGTAGGAGCTGAAGCTAAGTTGTTTTTCACAGGAAGCGTAGTAGGATGCGTATTATACATTGGTATTAAATCAGGAGCTTTTTCATAGAGTAAGTGTTTCCTGTCCTGATAGATATTAGTTACCTTCCAGCATTGGACGTTTTTTTAGGCAACCAATTATTTAGGTAAAAATAATTGGTTGACAGACGTGCGTCAGTGCTCACGCACTGTATAATTGGACTCGCACATTTGATCGGAATGAGCCGCTGAAATACAAAATACTTAAGAACGTAGGTTCATGTAGTAGGTATTGATACCAGTACAGCAGTAGCGTGAATACATCGTGTGGACAGTAAAAATGCAGAGTATCTGGACAAAATGTAAGATTTTAAGCCGTAATACGATACAAGACGCCATACAAAGTTTTCACTCGACTTACCACTTTTTATTAAGACAAAACCTGCTCTACAGATCTAAAATTTAGTGGTCCGCTTTGAAAAAAAAAGAATAAAAGAATAGTCCCGGCTTATGGTGCGCCCTTCATTTAGTACATGGTCATAGCTTAAGGCACAGCTTAATCAGGTTAGGGCCATAGTTTTTACTCATCCCCGATAGAGGAGACACTAGAAGAACCACAACATACAACTTACGTACCAAACAACTATAAACGATCTTTACAACGAATATTTTTGTACCTCGTGGTTCAAGTCTGTACATATCGCAATACGTTAATACAACGGATGATTTGTGGAAGGCAATGACACGGTTGTGATTTGAGAGATCCATCTTTCGATATTGAACAATGTAGCATTCAACTGTCCCCTTAACGACATCAACCTGTGCCTTATTCTGTGTGGTACATTTCTATGGTTGGTATTTGTGACAGAAAATCCAATTGAGACCCCCAGGGAAACCATAAAAAAAGGAATAAAAGCTATCCCTTTTTTTTCCTTCTGAAAAATCTGTATTAAAAGAACCAAAAAAAGTAGCAAAAACCACAACAATGGAACCCAAGAACTTTTCCATACCGAATTTAGCAAGACAGTAGAAATGAGCTGCAAGCACAAACAGTGTTCCGAAAAGTAGCGGCAAGTTAAAGAATACCTTTCATTGTGGCCAGATAAAAACAACGATTATCCAAAGACACAGGTAAACATCATCGTCGTTATCGTAAGATAAAACCGCTTTTTTGTGCTTGGAATATCAGAAAAATTTGTTTGGGTCAAGTAGGTGCGAGGCTACAGAACCGTCACCATGTGATCAGAATTTGCTGATATACATTAGAAAGTTTTGATATTAGACTTTGTAAAACACATTAGTTCCCGATAGTGTTCTATCTTGGATTCACACAATATAAAATTGGATCTACTGTGGGTTTTGGCTAAGACTCTTGAAAATTACACCGACATAACTTGACTTTCGCCATAAAAGTACAACAACCCTTTTGAGTTCCAATGTGCAGTTATGACTGTACTATCACACACAATAGATCAGCTTGAATTCGTGCATAAAGAGCTGCTTATGACTTCTTATGAGAGAAAAGCACCCAGCATCAATTCAAAACCCAAATTCTTATTTGTGAGTATTGATAGAGTATAAAGGGATATAGAGGTTCGCGAGAAAAAAATTACTTGCGTCTTACTTCAGTGCTGCTCTTTGTCTGCTACCTATCGATCATAAAAAACAGGCACTTCAGAAATGGTGGGGCCCATCTAAAGAAGACATCAAGGTATTTCAAGACGATATTCTTCATTGCTAAGATCAACAAGTGAAGATGAAGTACTCCAATAAGAACCTTCAGGGCTCGTGAACATGGTGCCCATCCCTTGCATTCACGCTACTTTCGGATAATTTGGGAAATCTAGACATGTTGAAGCATGATTGTGCCTTCATGATTTCAGATTCACCTGTATTTTAATCCAGTCTCACTGGAATAACAACAGAATAACACGAACAGAGTCGTTCCCAATGCTGTGATGAAAGAGTTATTACTACAACCAGCGAGACATATCCCAATGACATATCCATCTTGGGCTTTTCTTTTGTTTTAGACGATGAATATTATCCCCGCTTGTCCTCGTAAGATATAAAAAGAGAAATAAAGAGATGATTATAGACAGTCCTTGAGAAGGCACATGAAGTGGCGCGAATCAGCAGTCATAGTCAAGAAGAAGAAGATCCACTTAAATCCAGGATATGACATATTTCTGCGTATGGTCCCAGACGTAGATGCATCAATAATTTTCTTTTGGCGAAATAAATAGGAACAAAAAGAAAAACGGCTCAGCAAGTGGTTTAGTTTTTGACCAGTAAGCGAAACTATTATGGAGAAAGGGACAAGTTACATTTTGCAACGAATAAGCAAGTGTATCTTGTTTCAAGTCTGACTACAGAAAGAAGGTTAGTGTTGTGAGCACTCTGTCAATGCACAGAAACAATCACTGTTAAAGGAAATAAAAAAATTGTTACAAGGGGTGCTAAGAGGTATAAGCTTGGATTGAAGTTGTACATGATTGTTGCTTGTCTTAATTACTTGGGGAATCTCGTTATGTCCTTGCAACAACTAGCAGTTTTAAAATCTCGGCTAGACATGCACGTGGAAAAAATCAATTAGACAGCTGAAAACACTCAAGAAGTGAGGGGGAGATCTAAAGGTAACGTGAAGGCCTGGGAATAAAAAGCTCATTAACCATTCAGGACTGTTATAATAATAAACCTGCGCTGCAGATCCTCTAGCAGCCATAAATTGTCGTCTACTAGCTGACGAGTGATGCATGCAGAATGAACGGGAGTTTTTCACCGTCATTAAAATGAACCTCGCATAAGATAAGCATCAAAAACGAAGGCAGGGAACAGATACATTATAAACGTGGTTTCAGAAATGACAAACAAAGACAAAATTGACTGAAGTAGCTTCTCTTAAACTGTGCTTCCTAAAACACGGATCAAGGAAGCTCTGACGAAAACAGGAATTCAAAAGTTTACAAAGCAAACGGAAGATGTTTCAGTGTGTGAAGACTGTACAAAAAAGGCCTGCATAGCCCCAACTCAGCTGGTGACCCCAAAAATGGGTAAGGAGAACTGAATCTTCGTGTTGAAGCTACCCAGTCTACATTCCTACAGCCCTTTATCATGTATACGCGTTTAAAGGTCCCATAAAATGATTTGCATGACGATCAAAAGCAAGAGATCCAGGCTTTTAAAAAGCACTTTTGAATAGTGGTAACAATCTACCAATTCTGCTATGTTAGAGCAATCGCAGAGAAAACTAGATGGTGAGAGCTAATGTGTGTTTTCTTCTTTAGGGACGCAGAAGTGTTTTCCGTGGATTTTCTCTTCGAGTGACCCTTTAATCACTCTGCTAGAACCAGAAACTTGGTCCCCAACTAAATGGTTTCGTATCCTCGTCAATCTTTGTAACATCTAGTGCTGTGTGGGGCGTCAGTCACTGAACTATACGATATGTTACCTACTATTTAAACTTGACAATATTGATGCGCGTTAAATACTTACACAGGATAGGCCTAGAGGAGGAGCTTTTATCGTGCTTTTTGTAATGATTGCAGGTCTGTTTTATGTTCCAATGTGTGTGTCAAATGTGAGATATAACAAACAGGGAGTCCACAATCATTTCAATTCTGGGAATATGTGGTGTTCTCCGGAGAACTTTCTATCTCCTTGAAATAGCAAAGAAACCTTAAACTGCACGCTCAAGGGAGTGCTAGTGTTTCCAACCTCAAAATCTATGGAAGGGAGATGGATAAATGTATATAGCCACTTGAACTTGGCTCGTGAAGAACCAGCTTTTCCAAGGTAATTCTTCAAGCTGTGGGCCTTTTGGTGTCAAATATACCCAAGACGAAAAAATGGAGAATATTCTGACAGCGCGCACTTATCAACTTGATCTTCCATATCCTTCTAATTACAAGAGGTCAAAAGAGGAATATTCACACTATCTAAGAAAATTCTTAGAATTATGTACGTGATTCTGATGGCAAATAAGAAAAATATTAAACTAATGAATAAATATAGAATCAATTAGCAGTCCAGGTACTTGAATCTTTTTAGATACAGAACAGAACGCTAGTTGTTATAACTGTCGGAACCGATGCGGGAGAACATGGCAGTTCATATGCAAAACTGCATGTGTCCTAACGAGACACAACCGAAACAAACACGCAGTCAGGGACACAAAAGACACAGAGAGAGGTAGAACCTACAGTCAGACACACAAACAAAACTTTCAAATACCTTGGAATCACCAAAAATGCTAAAAAAAGACAAACTAACTACGAACAGCAAGACTCAAACATCCTAAATCATTGTTTATAAACGATAAAACTTTCAAACACACTTAGAAACACGCAAACAAAGCTAACACAGACTCTCCGTCTACGCGGAACCCGCAAAACAGCGCACCTAGATATCCTCAAATCACGTAATTCCAACAAAAACCTTCCAAAAACGCTTGGAAAAACCAATAATCCAATACAGACATGCTAAACCATAGAAACAGCAGAAATAAAATAACTTCTTTTCTTCCAAAATACTCTTTGAAACAAACAGAAGCCGCTAACACTGCACAGATAAACCCATGAGAGAGCTCAACCTAACATCCTAAATTAAAGTTTCAAAAGGAAACTTCCATATATATATATATATATATATATATAGTATATATAAATATATATATATATAGATATCATAAATATATTTATATATATATTAATATATATATATATATATATATACTGTTTTGTTGTTCTGTAAGTTTTTGGTATTTGTGTAAGTTTTTTGTGTGTGTACGTTTTTGTGTGTGTAGTTTTTGTGTGTGTGTACAGTTTTTTTGTGTGTTGTACGTTTTGTGTGTGTGTAAGTTTTTGTGTGTGGTGTAATTTTTTGTGTGTGTGTTATAAGTTTTTGGTGTTGTGTGTAAGTTTTTTTGTGTGGCTTGGTCTACAGGTTTTTGTGTGTGTGTGCTAAATTTTTGTGTGTGTGTGTTTTATGTGTAATTGTTGGTTAACTTCATATAAAATGGGAATTGCTGATAGCCGACATTTTTCCAAACATTCCTGGGAAGAATTTTAACACAGATAACTTTTGGATGGTAATAACACTGGGTATTAATCAGCGGAGGTTTGCAAGAGTAAGATGTTTTTTCTGTCTGAATAAGCATATGTAATTATCTTTCCATCATCTGGAAACAGTTT
Organism: Artemia sinica; assembly: GCA_027921565.1. NCBI lineage: Eukaryota > Metazoa > Arthropoda > Branchiopoda > Anostraca > Artemiidae > Artemia > Artemia sinica. Next base: position 64,104 of record JAPEVW010000527.1, on the reverse strand, counting down.
TCTAGGACCAATTATTTTAGGAAAATAGTTGTGACACCACGCGTCAGGCCACACCTATAATTGATGGCAAGTTTGATGGAATGCCGCTGCAAACAAAATACTCAAGAAGTAGCAGTTAGTAGTAGCAGGTAAATTGTACCCAGTAACAGCAGTAACTTAGCAGTAGTGTGATGGACAGTAAATGCGTAGATAAGTGGACAAAATTAGGATGTTTACTATAAAACATTAATACGCGCAAATGACATAAGTTTGTCGCGAATTACCAACTTTTTATAAAGAACAACCTCTCTAACAATACAAAATTTAAGTCCTTCGAATATTCCCCGCATGTACACGCCACTCATTAGTTCTCGGTCCATAGCCTAAGGCACGCTATCAAAGGTTAAATTACCTTAGGGCCCATAGTTTTTTATCTCCCTATAAATGGGAGAAATAAAGACAACAACTACAACTTCCCACCCAACAACTATAAAACGAAAAACTTTACACAATATATTTGTACCCTCTGTTTTCATTCAAACTTCAGAGAGTTTAATCAACGGATGATTGAAGGCAAGACGGTTGATTTGAGAGATACATCTTTCGATATGAACAATGTGCATTCAACTGTCCCCCTTGAGCACTGCCTATATACTGTGATTTCACTATGGTGTATTTGTGACAGAAAATCCCATTGTGACCCCCCATGGAAACCATAAAAAAGGAATAAAAGGCTATCCTTTTTTTGTTCCTTCTGAGAAAATCTGTATAAAAAGAACCAAAAAAGTAGCAAAAACCACAACAATGAACCCAAGAACTTTTCCATAACGAATTTAGCAAGACAGTGAATGAAGCTGCAGACAAATGTTCCGAAAAGTCAGCGGGCAAGTAAAGAATACCTTTTCTTTGGCAGATAAAAACACGATATTCAAAGACACAGGGTAACATGAATTCGATATCGTAAGATAGAAACCGATTTTGTTGTAACAGAAAATTTTTTGGGCAAAGAGAAGCCAGCCGTCCACCTGTGTATCAGAATTTGCTATCTTAGAATTGATTTACTTTGTAAACACAGTATCCCGATAGTGTTCTACTATCATGATACCAAAATATAAAATTGGAAATTACTGGGTTTCAGCTCTGAAATTCCGACATCTTGACTTCGAACCATAAAAGAACACACATCCTTTTGATTCCGAAATTGCATTTTTACTTCACACAAATAGAATCATCTGATTCGCATAAAGAGCTGCTTATACTTTCTTATGAAGAAAGCACCAGCATCAATTCAACCCAAATTCTCTTTGTGAGTTATAGAGAAAAGGGTATAGAGGTTGCTGAGGAACTCAAACATTCTTCCTCTTATTCAGGCTGCTCATTGCTGGGCCCTACACTTATCGGATCAATAAAAAACATTCACTTCAGAAAATGGGGCCATCTAAGAAGACATCAGGTAGTTTCAAGACGAATATTCTTCAGTTGCTAAGATCAAAAAGTGAAGATGAGTACTACCAAATTAAGAAACCTTCAAGGCTCGTGAAATGGCCCATCCCTGCATTCACCTACTTTCGAGATAATTTGGAATCTGACATGTTGAAGCATGATTGTGGCTTCATGATTTCCCAGATTCCTGATTTTAATCCAGTCCCCTCTCCGGAATAACAACAATACCGCAGAGTCATTTCATGCTGTGATCGAAAGAGTTATACAACAACAGCGAGACATACCAATGGACATATCCATCTTGGGCTTTCTCTTTGTTTAGCTACGATGAAATATTATACACACGTGTCTCGTAGATATAAAGGAATAGGAGATTATGAGAGTCCTTGAGAAGGCACATAAGGAAAAAAGGAGTTCACATCAAGAAGGAAGAATGATCCACTTAAATCCAGGAATGAAATATTTCTGCGTATGGTCCCAGAAGTAGATGCATCAGATTTCTTTTGCGATAATAATAGGAAAAAAGAAAACGGCCAGCAAAGTGGTTTAGTTGACATAGCAGAAACTTTATGGAGAAAGGGACAAGTTACATTTTTGCAACGAAAAGCAAGTGTAATCTTGTTTCACAAGTCTGACTAGAAAGAAGGTTAGTGTTGTGACACCATGCACAGAAACAATCACTGTTAGAACAAGGAAATAAAATTGTTACAAGGGTGTACTAAGAGGTATAGCTTGGTTGAAGTTTTATGATTGTTCTTGTAATTTTGGGAATCTCTGTATGTCCTTGCAACTAGCATGCTATTTTAAAATCTCGAGGACATGCAACTGAAAAATCAATTATACAGCTGAAAACACTCAAGAAAGTGAGGGGGAGATCTAAAAGGTACGTGAGGGCTGGAATAAAAAGCTCATTAACCATTCAGGCTGTTATAATAATAAACCTGCAGCAGATTCTCTAGCAGCCGAATAATTGTCGTCTACTGCTGATTAGTGCTGATCAGAATGAAGGGAGTTTTTTCACCGTCCATTAATGAAACTGCAAAAAGATAACTTGAAAACAAGCAGGGAACAGAATACATTAGAAACGGGTTTCAGAAATGAAAACAAAGAAATTACTGAAGTAGCTTCACTTAAAAAAGACTTCCAACACGGATCAAGAAGCTCTGACGGAAACATAATTCAAAAGTTACAAAGCAAAACGGAAGATGTTCAGTGTGTGAAGACTGTACAAAAAGGCCTGCATAGCCCCACTCAACTGGTGAAACCCCAAAAATGGGTAAGGAGACTGAATCTTCGTGTTGAAGCTACCCAGTCTACAATTCCTACAGCCCTTTATCATGTTACGCGTTTAAGGTCCCATTAAATGATTTGCATGACGAATCAAAGCAAGAGATCCAGCTTTTAAAAAGCCTTTTTGGAATAGTAGAGGTAAAATCTACCAATTCTGCTATGGTAGAAATCGCAGAGAAACTAGATGGGTGGAGAGCTAATTGTTTTCTCTAAGGGACACAGAGTGTTTCCGATTTTCTTTCAAGACCTTAGTCACCGCTGAGCCAGAAACTTGGCCCACAACTAAATGGTTTCGTACCTTCGTCAATCTTGTAACATCTAGGCTGTGCGTCAGCAAGAACTATCGATAGTTACTCTACTTTTAACTTGAACAAATATTGATGCCTTAAATACTTACCCAGATAGGCCTAGAGAGAGTTTTAGTGATGTTTCTAATGATTGCAGTGTTCTGTTTGTTCCATTGTGTGTCAATATGTGAGATATAACACAACAGGGAGTCCAAGAATCATTTCATTCGGGAATATGTGATTTCTCCAGGAGAACTTTCTATCTTTTTGATAGCAAGAAACCATTAAACCACGCTCAAGGGAGCTAGGTGTTTCCAACCTCAAAAATCTGATGAAGGGAGTGGATAAATGGTATATAGAACTTGAACTTGGCTCGTGAAGAATAGCTTCACAAGTAGAATTCTTCAAGCTGTGGGCCTTTTGTTGTCAAATATACCCAAGACGAAAAAAATGAGATAATTTGTAAAGCGCACTATCAATTGATCTTCCATCACCTTCGTAAGTAACAAGAGGTCAAAGGGAAGATTCACACTATCTAGGAAGAAATTCTTAGAAATTATGTAACGATGATTCTGAAATGGCAAATAAGAAAAATATTAACTAATGAATTAAAATTATAGAATCAAATTAGCAGTCCAGGTACTTGAATCTATTATAATACAGAACAGAACAGCTAGTTGTTATAACTGTCGAGAACCGATGCGGGAAAACAGCAGTTCATATGTAAAAAAACTGCTGTGTCTAAAGAGAAAAACACAAACAAACACGCAGTCAGACACAAAAGACACAGAGAGAGGCAAACACACAGTCAGACACACAAAACGAAAACTTTCAAAAATACACTTGGAATCACCAAAAATGCTAAAAAAGACAAACTAAACTACGAAACAGCAAAGACTAAACATCCTAAATCATATGTTATAAACGAAAAAACTTTCAAAACACAATTAGAAACAGCAACAAAGCTAACACAGACGAGCTAAAAACCGCAAAACAGCGCACCTAGATATCCTAAATCACGTAATTCCAACAAAAACTTCCAAAAACGCTTGAAAAACCAATAAAGCCAATACAGACATGCTAAATTCCATTGAAACAGCAGAAATAAATAACTTCTTCCAAAATACTCTTTGAAACAAGAAGAAAGCTAATACTGACAAGATAAACCATGAGAGAGCTCAACTAAACATCCTAAATTAAAAGTTTCAAAGAAAAACTTCCATATATATATATATATATATATATATATATATATATATATATATATATATATATATATATATATATATATATATATATATATATATATATATATATATATATATATATATATATATATATATATATATATATATATATATATAAGTTTTTGTGTGTGTAAGTTTTTGTGTGTGTGTAAGTTTTTGTGTGTGTAAGTTTTTGTGTGTGTAAGTTTTTGTGTGTGTGTAAGTTTTTGTGTGTGTATAAGTTTTTGTGTGTGTAAGTTTTTGTGTGCGTGTAGTTTTTGTGCGTGTGTAAGTTTTTGTGTGTGTGTAAGTTTTTTGTGTGTGTGTAAATTTTTTGTGTGTGTGTAAGTTTTTTTGTGTGTGTGTGTAAGTTTTGTGTCTGTGTAAGTTTTTGTGTGTGTGTAAGTTTTTGTCTGTGTAAGTTTTTTGTGTGTGTGTAAGTTTTTGCGTCAAAATGCATTTTTTAGATTTTCTGTCACTTTGAGCCACATCGCTTTTTACGCTCAGTTCATTACCATGGACTGTTTTGTAATAATATTACAGAGTTCTTATGTTTAACAAAACCGTACATTTATAAATTATCCCTTATCATATCATATGTATATGTTTATTAGGTATGTTTTGTTTTTATCTAATGATTCTGTTTCAGTGTTTAGCTTGGGCATACAAAGCCTGTGCTTCCAAATTGGCTTGTTTGGTGTGCCACAATATTCTGGATTTTGTGGTTTCCTGTTAACATCTCAATAGGAGGCTGATAGACCACATTTTTTCAACATCCTGGGAAGAATTTTACAATAACTTTTGGATTAATAACATGGTATTAATCAGGAGGTTTGCAAAAGTAAGTGTTTCCTGTCTGATAAGATATTGTTACTTCCATCATTGGAACAGTTTTTAGGAACCAATTATTTAGGAAAATAATGTGACCAAGCGTCAGGCCACACTATAATTGATGCAAGTTTGATGGAATGCCGCTGAAACAAAATACTAAGAAGTAGCAGTAGTAGTAGCAGTAAATGTACCAGTAACAGCAGTACTAGCAGTAGTGTGGACAGTAAATGCAGTAGTATGGACAAAATTAGATTTTGGTAAAACATTAAGACGCAAATACAAAGTTTTCGAATTACCACTTTTTATTAAGACAACCTCTCTACAATCTAAATTTAGTCCTTCGAATATTCCCCGCTGGTACGCCTCATTAGTCAGGTCATAGCCTGTACAGCAACAATGCCTGTACAACATCGCTTTTACGCTCAGTTTTCATTACCATGGACTGTTTTTTAATAATATTACAGAGTTCTTTATGTTTAACAAAAACCGTACATTTATAATTATCCCTTATCATATCCTATGTCTTGTTTATTAGGGATGTGTTGTTTTTATCTAATGACACTGTTTCAGTGTTTAGCTTGGTGCATACAAAGCCTGTGCTTCCAATTGTGCTGCTTTGGTGTAAGCCAACAATATTATGGATTTTGTGGTTTCCTTTTACAGAACGTAGTAGGATGGCTGATAGACCACAGTTTTTTCAACATCCTGGGAAGAATTTTACAATAACTTTTGTGATTAATAACATGGTATAATCAGGAGGTTTGCAAGAGTAAGTGTTTCCTGTCTGATAAGATATTGTTACTTCCATCATTGGAACAGTTTTTAGGAACCAATTATTTAGGAAAATAATGTGACCACGCGTCAGGCCCACACTATAATTGATGCAAGTTTGATGGAATGCCGCTGAAACAAAATACTAAGAAGTAGCAGTAGTAGTAGCAGTAAATGTACCAGTAACAGCAGTACTAGCAGTAGTGTGAACAGTAAATGCAGTAGTATGGACAAAATTAGATTTTAGTAAAACATTAAGACGCAAATACAAAGTTTTCGAATTACCACTTTTATTAAGACAACCTCTCTACAATCTAAATTTAGTCCTTCGAATATTCCCCGCTGGTACGCCTCATTAGTCAGGTCATAGCCTAAGGCACGCTATCAAGGTTAAATTACCTTAGGGCCATAGTTTATCCAATATCTCCCCTATAAAGGGAGAAATAAAGACAACAACTACAACTTCACCCAACAACTATAAAACGACTTTACAACATATTTGTACCCTCTGTTCATTCAAACTTCAGAGAGTTAATCAACGGATGATTGAAGGCAAGACGGTTGATTTGAGAGATACATCTTTCGATATGAACAATGTGCATTCAACTGTCCCCTTGAGCACTGCCTATATACTGTGATTCACTATGTTGGTATTTGTGACAGAAAATCCAATTGTGACCCCCATGGAAACCATAAAAAAAGGAATAAAAGCTATCCCTTTTGTTCCTTCTGAGAAATCTGTATTAAAAAGAACCAAAAAAGTAGCAAAAAACCACAACAATGAACCCAAGAACTTTTCCATAAACGAATTTAGCAAGACAGTGAATGAGCTGCAGACAAATGTTCCGAAAAGTCAGCGGCAAGTAAAGAATACCTTTTCTTTGGCCAGATAAAAAAAACACGATATCCAAAGACACAGGTAACATGATTCGATATCGTAAGATAGAAACCGATTTTGTTGTAACAGAAAATTTTTTGGGCAAAGAGAAGCAGCCGTCACCTGTGTATCAGAATTTGCTATCTTAGAAGTTGATTACTTTGTAAAACACAGTATCCCGATAGTGTTCTATCATGATACCAAATATAAAATTGGAAATTACTGGGTTTCAGCTCTGACATTCCGACATCTTGACTTCGACCATAAAAGAACAACACCTTTGATTCCAATTGCATTTTTACTTCACACAAATAGATCAGCTGATTCACATAAAGAGCTGCTTATACTTCTTATGAAGAAAGCACCAAGCATCAATTCAACCCAAAATTCTTTTGTGAGTTATAGAGAAAAGGGTATAGAGGTTGCGAGAAAAAAAAATTCTCCTCTTATTCAGGCTGCTCATTGCTGGCTACACTATCGGATCATAAAAAACATGCACTTCAGAAAATGGGGCCATCTAAAGAAGACATCAAGGTAGTTCAAGACGATATTCTTCAGTTGCTAAGATCAAAAAGTGAAGATGAGTACTACCAAATAAGAACCTTCAGGCTCGTGAAATGGCCCATCCCTGCATTCACCTACTTTCGAGATAATTTGGAATCTGACATGTTGAAGCATGATTGTGCCTTCATGATTCCCAGATTCCTGATTTTAATCCAGTCTCCGGAATAACAACAATACCGAAGTCATTCAATGCTGTGATGAAAAGTTATACAACAACAGCGAGAATACCAATGGACATATCCATCTTGGGCTTTCTTTGTTTAGAACGATGAATATTATACACACGTGTCTCGTAGATATAAAGGAATAGGAGATTAAAGAGTCCTTGAGAACGGCACATAAGGAAAAAAAGAGTTCATATCAAGAAGGAAGAAGATCCACTTAAATCCAGGAATGAAAATTTCTGCGTATGGTCCAAGAAGTAGATGCAATCAGATTTTCTTTTGCGAAATATAAATAGGAAAAAAGAAAACGGCCAGCAAAGTAGTTTTGACATAGCAGAAACTTTTATGGAGAAAGGGACAAGTTACATTTTGCAACGAAAAGCAAGTGTATCTTGTTTCAAGTCTGACTAGAAAGAAGGTTAGTGTTGTGACACCATGCACAGAAACAATCACTGTTAAAGGAAATAAAATTGTTACAAAGGGTGCTAAGAGGTATAGCTTGGTTGAAGTTTTATGATTGTTCTTGTAATTTTGGAATCTCTGTATGTCCTTGCAAACTAGCAGTTTTAAAATCTCGAGGACATGCAACTGAAAAATCAATTATACAGCTGAAAACATTCAAGAAAGTGAGGGGGAGATCTAAAAGGTACGTGAGGCCTGGAATAAAAAGCTCATTAACCATTCAGGACTGTTATAATAATAAACCTGCAGCAGATTCTCTAGCAGCCAATAAATTGTCGTCTACTGCTGATAGTGATGATCAGAATGAAGGGAGTTTTTCACCGTCAATTAATGAAACTGCAAAAGATAACTTGAAAACAAGCAGGGAACAGAATACATTAGAAACGGGTTTCAGAAATGAAAACAAAGAAATTACTGAAGTAGCTTCACTTAAAAAGACTTCCAAACACGGATCAAGAAGCTCTGACGGGAAACATAATTCAAAAGTTACAAAGCAAACGGAAGATGTTCAGTGTGTGAAGACTGTACAAAAAAGGCTGCATAGCCCCACTCAACTGGTGAAACCCAAAAAATGGGTAAGGAGACTGAATCTTCGTGTTGAAGCTACCCAGTCTACAATTCCTACAGCCCTTTATCATGTTACGCGTTTTAAAGGTCCCATAAATGATTTGCATGACGAATCAAAGCAAGAGATCCAGCTTTTAAAAAGCCTTTTTGGAATAGTGGTAAAATCTACCAATTCTGCTATGGTAGAAATCGCAGAGAAACTAGATGGGTGGAGAGCTAATTGTTTTCTCTTAAGGGACACAGAAGTGTTTCCGATTTCTTTCAAGACCTTTAATCACCGCTGAAGCCAGAAACTTGGCCCACAACTAAATGGTTTCGTACCTCGTCAATCTTGTAACATCTAGCTGTGCGTCAGCAAGAACTATCGATAGTTACTCTACTTTTAACTTGACAAATATTGATGCCTTAAATACTTACCCAGATAGGCCTAGAGAGAGTTTTAGTGATGTTTCTAATGATTGCAGTGTTCTGTTTGTTCCATTGTGTGTCAATATGTGAGATATAACAAACAGGGAGTCCAAGAATCATTTCATTCTGGGAATATGTGATTTCTCCAGGAGAACTTTCTATCTTCTTGATAGCAAGAAACCATTAAACCACGCTCAAGGGAGGCTAGGTGTTTCCAACCTCAAAAATCTGATGAAGGGAGTGGATAAATGGTATATAGAACTTGAACTTGGCTCGTGAAGAATAGCTTCACAAGTAGATTCTTCAAGCTGTGGGCCTTTTGTTGTCAAATATACCCAAGACGAAAAAAATGAGATAATTTGTAAAGCGCACTATCAATTGATCTTCCATCACCTTCTAAGTACAAGAGGTCAAAGGGAAGATTCACACTATCTAAGAAATTCTTAGAATTATGTAACGATGATTCTGAAATGGCAAATAAGAAAAATATTAAACTAATGAATAAATATAGAATCAAATTAGCAGTCCAGGTACTTGAATCTATTTTAATACAGAACAGAAACAGCTAGTTGTTATAACTGTCGAGAACCGATGCGGGAAAACATGCAGTTCATATGTAAAAACTGCTGTGTCTAAAGAGAAAAACACAAACAAACACGCAGTCAGACACAAAAGACACAGAGAGAGGCAAACACACAGTCAGACACACAAAACGAAAACTTTCAAAATACACTTGGAATCACCAAAAATGCTAAAAAAGACAAACTAAACTACGAAACAGCAAGACTAAACATCCTAAATCATATGTTATAAACGAAAAACTTTCAAAACACAATTAGAAACAGCAACAAAGCTAACACAGACGAGCTAAACCGCAAAACAGCGCACCTAGATATCCTAAATCACGTAATTCCAACAAAAACTTCCAAAAACGCTTGGAAAAACCAATAAAGCCAATACAGACATGCTAAACCATGAAACAGCAGAAATAAATAACTTCTTCCAAAATACTCTTTGAAACAAGAAGAAAGCTAACACTGACAAGATAAACCATGAGAGAGCTCAACTAAACATCCTAAATTAAAGTTTCAAAAGTGTAAAAACTTCCATATAGTTTATATATGTGTGTAAGTTATATCTGTGTAAGTTTTTGTATATATGTAAGTTTTTGTGTCAAAATATAGATTTCTGTCACTTTTGAGCCATATCGCTTTTTATCATATATATATATATGTATATATATTATAGAGTTCTTTATATATATATAAATACATTATAAATTATCCCTTATCATATATCATATGTATATGTTTATTAGGTATGTGTGTAAGTTTTTATCTAATGATTCTGTAAGTTTTGTGTTTAGCTTGGGCATAAGTGCTTTTGTGTGTGTGCCACAATAATTTTGTGGTTTGTTAACATCTCAATGTGGTGATAAGTTTTTTCAACATGTGTGGAAGAATTTTACAATGTTTGGTAATAACATGGTTTTTGTGTTTGCAAGAGTAAGTTTTCCTGTCTGTAAGATATTTTTGTCATTGGAACAGTTTTTAGGAACCAATTATTTAGTTAATTGACCACGCGTGCCACACTATAATTGATGCAAGTTTGATTGTAAATACTTTTGTCAGTGTGTAGCAGTAAATTACCAGTGTGTGTACTAAGTTTTTTGTGACAGTAAATGCAGTAGTATGGACAAAATTAGATTTTAGTAAAACATTAAGACGCAAATACAAAGTTTTCGAATACCACTTTTTATTAAGACAACCTCTCTACAATCATAGTCCTTCGAATATTTTTACGCCTCATTAGTCAGGTCATAGCCTGTACAGCAACGTGATGCCTGTACAACATCGCTTTTTACGCTCAGTTCATTACCATGGACTGTTTTGTAATAATATTACAGAGTTCTTTATGTTTAACAAAAACCGTACATTTATAAATTATCCCTTATCATATCATATGTATATGTTTATTAGGTATGTTTGTTTTTTATCTAATGATTCTGTTTCAGTGTTTAGCTTGGGCATACAAAGCCTGTGCTTCCAAATTGGCTGTTTGGTGTGCCACAATATTCTGGATTTTGTGGTTTCCTGTTAACATCTTAATAGGATGGCTGATAGACCACATTTTTTCAACATCCTGGGAAGAATTTTACAATAACTTTTGGATTAATAACATGGTATTAATCAGGAGGTTTGCAAGAGTAAGTGTTTCCTGTCTGATAAGATATTGTTACTTCCATCATTGGAACAGTTTTTAGGAACCAATTATTTAGGAAAATAATGTGACCACGCGTCAGGCCACACTATAATTGATGCAAGTTTGATGGAATGCCGCTGAAACAAAATACTAAGAAGTAGCAGTAGTAGTAGCAGTAAATGTACCAGTAACAGCAGTACTAGCAGTAGTGTGGACAGTAAATGCAGTAGTATGGACAAAATTAGATTTTAGTAAAACATTAAGACGCAAATACAAAGTTTTCGAATTACCACTTTTTATTAAGACAACCTCTCTACAATCTAAATTTAGTCCTTCGAATATTCCCCGCTGGTACGCCTCATTAGTCAGGTCATAGCCTGTACAGCAACGTGATGTACAACTTCATCTAATTAGTTTGCTTCTGGTCTCGTTTATTTTTGTCCATAACAAACTTGGCTTATAATCCCGAACGTCTTCCTAAGGGATGTCACTGTTCTGACACTAGAAAATGTCCTGTGAATAGAACACAGGTTGTGGTGGCCCTGGGGATAGCCAACCAGTTAATGACCCTATGGAAGGGTTTCTTCTTTACATGGAACGTAGTAGGAGCTGAAGCTAAGTTGTTTTCACAGGAAGCGTAGTAGGAGCTGATTAATAACATGGTATTAATCAGGAGGTTTGCAAGAGTAAGTGTTCCTGTCTGATAAGATATTGTTACTTCCATCATTGGAACAGTTTTAGGAACCAATTATTTAGGAAAATAATGTGACCACGCGTCAGGCCACACTATAATTGATGCAAGTTTGATGGAATGCCGCTGAAACAAAATACTAAGAAGTAGCAGTAGTAGTAGCAGTAAATGTACCAGTAACAGCAGTACTAGCAGTAGTGTGGACAGTAAATGCAGTAGTATGGACAAAATTAGATTTTAGTAAAACATTAAGACGCAAATACAAAGTTTTCGAATTACCACTTTTTTTTATTAAGACAACCTCTCTACAATCTAAATTTAGTCCTTCGAATATTCCCGCTGGTGCGCCTCATTAGTCAGGTCATAGCCTAAGGCACGCTATCAAGGTTAGGGCCATAGTTTATCTCCCCTATAAAGGGAGAAATAAAGACAACAACTACAACTTCACCCAACAACTATAAAACGACTTTACAACATATTTGTACCCTCTGTTCATTCAAACTTCAGAGAGTTAATCAACGGATGATTGAAGGCAAGACGGTTGATTTGAGAGATACATCTTTCGATATGAACAATGTGCATTCAACTGTCCCCTTGAGCACTGCCTATATACTGTGATTCACTATGTTGGTATTTGTGACAGAAAATCCAATTGTGACCCCCATGGAAACCATAAAAAAAGGAATAAAAGCTATCCCTTTTGTTCCTTCTGAGAAATCTGTATTAAAAAGAACCAAAAAAGTAGCAAAAACCACAACAATGAACCCAAAACTTTTCCATAACGAATTTAGCAAGACAGTGAATGAGCTGCAGACAAATGTTCCGAAAAGTCAGCGGCAAGTAAAGAATACCTTTCTTTGGCCAGATAAAAAACACGATATCCAAAGACACAGGTAACATGATTCGATATCGTAAGATAGAAACCGATTTTGTTGTAACAGAAAAATTTTTTGGGCAAAGAGAAGCAGCCGTCACCTGTGTATCAGAATTTGCTATCTTAGAAGTTGATTACTTTGTAAAACACAGTATCCCGATAGTGTTCTATCATGATACCAAATATAAAATTGGAAATTACTGGGTTTCAGCTCTGAAATTCCGACATCTTGACTTCGACCATAAAAGAACAACACCTTTGATTCCAATTGCATTTTTACTTCACACAAATAGATCAGCTGATTCGCATAAAGAGCTGCTTATACTTCTTATGAAGAAAGCACCAAGCATCAATTCAACCCAAAATTCTTTTGTGAGTTATAGAGAAAAGGGTATAGAGGTTGCGAGAAAAAAATTCTTCCTCTTATTCAGGCTGCTCATTGCTGGCTACACTATCGGATCAATAAAAAACATGCACTTCAGAAAATGGGCCATCTAAAGAAGACATCAAGGTAGTTCAAGACGATATTCTTCAGTTGCTAAGATCAAAAGTGAAGATGAGTACTACCAAATAAGAACCTTCAGGCTCGTGAAATGGCCCATCCCTGCATTCACCTACTTTCGAGATAATTTGGAATCTGACATGTTGAAGCATGATTGTGCCTTCATGATTTCCCAGATTCCTGATTTTAATCCAGTCTCCGGAATAACAACAATACCGCAGAGTCATTCAATGCTGTGATGAAAAGAGTTATACAACAACAGCGAGACATACCAATGGACATATCCATCTTGGGCTTTCTTTGTTTAGACGATGAATATTATACACACGTGTCTCGTAGATATAAAGGAATAGGAGATTATAGAGTCCTTGAGAAGGCACATAAGGAAAAAAGAGTTCATATCAAGAAGGAAGAAGATCCACTTAAATCCAGGAATGAAATATTTCTGCGTATGGTCCAAGAAGTAGATGCATCAGATTTCTTTTGCGAAATAAATAGGAAAAAAGAAAACGGCCAGCAAAGTGGTTTAGTTGACATAGCAGAAACTTTATGGAGAAAGGGACAAAGTTACATTTTGCAACGAAAAGCAAGTGTATCTTGTTTCAAGTCTGACTAGAAAGAAGGTTAGTGTTGTGACACCATGCACAGAAACAATCACTGTTAAAGGAAATAAAATTGTTACAAAGGGTGCTAAGAGGTATAGCTTGGTTGAAGTTTTATGATTGTTCTTGTAATTTTGGAATCTCTGTATGTCCTTGCAAACTAGCAGTTTTAAAATCTCGAGGACATGCAACTGAAAAATCAATTATACAGCTGAAAACACTCAAGAAAGTGAGGGGAGATCTAAAAGGTACGTGAGGCCTGGAATAAAAAGCTCATTAACCATTCAGGACTGTTATAATAATAAACCTGCAGCAGATTCTCTAGCAGCCAATAAATTGTCGTCTACTGCTGATAGTGATGATCAGAATGAAGGGAGTTTTTCACCGTCAATTAATGAAACTGCAAAAGATAACTTGAAAACAAGCAGGGAACAGAATACATTAGAAACGGGTTTCAGAAATGAAAACAAAGAAATTACTGAAGTAGCTTCACTTAAAAAGACTTCCAAACACGGATCAAGAAGCTCTGACGGGAAACATAATTCAAAAGTTACAAAGCAAACGGAAGATGTTCAGTGTGTGAAGACTGTACAAAAAAGGCTGCATAGCCCCACTCAACTGGTGAAACCCAAAAAAATGGGTAAGGAGACTGAATCTTCGTGTTGAAGCTACCCAGTCTACAATTCCTACAGCCCTTTATCATGTTACGCGTTTAAAGGTCCCATAAATGATTTGCATGACGAATCAAAGCAAGAGATCCAGCTTTTAAAAAGCCTTTTTGGAATAGTGGTAAAATCTACCAATTCTGCTATGGTAGAAATCGCAGAGAAACTAGATGGGTGGAGAGCTAATTGTTTTCTCTTAAGGGACACAGAAGTGTTTCCGATTTTCTTTCAAGACCTTTAATCACCGCTGAAGCCAGATACTTGGCCCACAACTAAATGGTTTCGTACCTCGTCAATCTTGTAACATCTAGCTGTGCGTCAGCAAGAACTATCGATAGTTACTCTACTTTTAACTTGACAAATATTGATGCCTTAAATACTTACCCAGATAGGCCTAGAGAGAGTTTTAGTGATGTTTCTAATGATTGCAGTGTTCTGTTTGTTCCATTGTGTGTCAATATGTGAGATATAACAAACAGGGAGTCCAAGAATCATTTCATTCTGGGAATATGTGATTTCTCCAGGAGAACTTTCTATCTTCTTGATAGCAAGAAACCATTAAACCACGCTCAAGGGAGGCTAGGTGTTTCCAACCTCAAAAATCTGATGAAGGAGTGGATAAATGGTATATAGAACTTGAACTTGGCTCGTGAAGAATAGCTTCACAAGTAGATTCTTCAAGCTGTGGGCCTTTTGTTGTCAAATATACCCAAGACGAAAAAAATGAGATAATTTGTAAAGCGCACTATCAATTGATCTTCCATCACCTTCTAAGTACAAGAGGTCAAAGGGAAGATTCACACTATCTAAGAAATTCTTAGAATTATGTAACGATGATTCTGAAATGGCAAATAAGAAAAATATTAAACTAATGAATAAATATAGAATCAAATTAGCAGTCCAGGTACTTGAATCTATTTTAATACAGAACAGAACAGCTAGTTGTTATAACTGTCGAGAACCGATGCGGGGAAAACATGCAGTTCATATGTAAAAACTGCTGTGTCTAAAGAGAAAAACACAAACAAACACGCAGTCAGACACAAAAGACACAGAGAGAGGCAAACACACAGTCAGACACACAAAACGAAAACTTTCAAAATACACTTGGAATCACCAAAAATGCTAAAAAAAGACAAACTAAACTACGAAACAGCAAGACTAAACATCCTAAATCATATGTTATAAACGAAAAACTTTCAAAACACAATTAGAAACAGCAACAAAGCTAACACAGACGAGCTAAACCGCAAAACAGCGCACCTAGATATCCTAAATCACGTAATTCCAACAAAAACTTCCAAAAACGCTTGGAAAAACCAATAAAGCCAATACAGACATGCTAAACCATGAAACAGCAGAAATAAATAACTTCTTCCAAAATACTCTTTGAAACAAGAAGAAAGCTAACACTGACAAGATAAACCATGAGAGAGCTCAACTAAACATCCTAATTAAAGTTTCAAAAGAAAAACTTCCATATATATATATATATATATATATATATATAATATATATGTATATAGTTTTTATGTGTGTGTAATTTTTATATATGTATATAGTTTATGTGTATGTAAGTTTATATGTGGTGTAAGTTTATACATGTATATGTATAGTAAAGTTTTTGTGTATGTGTAAGTTTTTGTGTGTGTGTAAATTTTGTGTGTGTGTGTGTGTGGGTGTAGTTTTTGTGGGTGTGTAGTTTTTGTGTGTTGTAAGTTTTGTGTGTGTGTGTAAGTTTTTGTGGTGTGTAAGTTTTTTTTTGTGTGTGTGTAAGTTGTTTGTGTCAAAATGCATTTTTTGATTTTCTGTCACTTTTGAGCCACATCGCTTTTTACGCTTGTGTCAGTTTTACCATGGACTGTTTTGTAATAATATTACAGAGTTCTTTATGTTTAAGAAAAACCGTACATTTATAAATTATCCCTTATCATATCATATGTATATGTTTATTAGGTATGTTTGTTTTTATCTAATGATTCTGTTTCAGTGTTTAGCTTTGGCATACAAAGCCTGTGCTTCCAAATTTTTTGTGTGTGCCACAATATTCTGGATTTTGTGGTTTCCTGTTAACTTCTTAATAGGATGGCTGATAGACCACATTTTTTCAACATCCTGGGAAGAATTTTACAATAACTTTTGGATTAATAACATGGTATTAATCAGGAGGTTTGCAAGAGTAAGTGTTTCCTGTCTGATAAGATATTGTTACTTCCATCATTGGAACAGTTTTTAGGAACCAATTATTTAGGAAAATAATGTGACCACGCGTCAGGCCACACTATAATTGATGCAAGTTTGATGGAATGCCGCTGAAACAAAATACTAAGAAGTAGCAGTAGTAGTAGCAGTAAATGTACCAGTAACAGCAGTACTAGCAGTAGTGTGGACAGTAAATGCAGTAGTATGGACAAAATTAGATTTTAGTAAAACATTAAGACGCAAATACAAAGTTTTCGAATTACCACTTTTTATTAAGACAACCTCTCTACAATCTAAATTTAGTCCTTCGAATATTCCCCGCTGGTACGCCTCATTAGTCAGGTCATAGCCTAAGGCACGCTATCAAGGTTAAATTACCTTAGGGCCATAGTTTATCTCCCCTATAAAGGAAGAAATAAAGACAACAACTACAACTTCACCCAACAACTATAAAACGACTTTACAACATATTTGTACCCTCTGTTCATTCAAACTTCAGAGAGTTAATCAACGGATGATTGAAGGCAAAAACGGTTGATTTGAGAGATACATCTTTCGATATGAACAATGTGCATTCAACTGTCCCCTTGAGCACTGCCTATATACTGTGATTCATTCACTATGTTGGTATTTGTGACAGAAAATCCAATTGTGACCCCCATGGAAACCATAAAAAAAGGAATAAAAGCTATCCCTTTTGTTCCTTCTGAGAAATCTGTATTAAAAAGAACCAAAAAAGTAGCAAAAACCACAACAATGAACCAAGAACTTTTCCATAACGAATTTAGCAAGACAGTGAATGAGCTGCAGACAAATGTTCCGAAAAGTCAGCGGCAAGTAAAGAATACCTTTTCTTTGGCCAGATAAAAACACGATATCCAAAGACACAGGTAACATGATTCGATATCGTAAGATAGAAACCGATTTTGTTGTAACAGAAAATTTTTGGGCAAAGAGAAGCAGCCGTCACCTGTGTATCAGAATTTGCTATCTTAGAAGTTGATTACTTTGTAAAACACAGTATCCCGATAGTGTTCTATCATGATACCAAATATAAAATTGGAAATTCCTGGGTTTCAGCTCTGACATTCCGACATCTTGACTTCGACCATAAAAGAACAACACCTTTGATTCCAATTGCATTTTTACTTCACACAAATAGATCAGCTGATTCGCATAAAGAGCTGCTTATACTTCTTATGAAGAAAGCACCAAGCATCAATTCAACCCAAAATTCTTTTGTGAGTTATAGAGAAAAGGGTATAGAGGTTGCGAGAAAAAAAAATTCTTCCTCTTATTCAGGCTGCTCATTGCTGGCTACACTATCGGATCAATAAAAAACATGCACTTCAGAAAATGGGGCCATCTAAAGAAGACATCAAGGTAGTTCAAGACGATATTCTTCAGTTGCTAAGATCAAAAAGTGAAGATGAGTACTACCAAATAAGAACCTTCAGGCTCGTGAAATGGCCCATCCCTGCATTCACCTACTTTCGAGATAATTTGGAATCTGACATGTTGAAGCATGATTGTGCCTTCATGATTTCCCAGATTCCTGATTTTAATCCAGTCTCCGGAATAACAACAATACCGCAGAGTCATTCAAGCTGTGATGAAAAGAGTTATACAACAACAGCGAGACATACCAATGGACATATCCATCTTGGGCTTTCTTTGTTTAGACGATGAATATTATACACACGTGTCTCGTAGATATAAAGGAATAGGAGATTATAGAGTCCTTGAGAAGGCACATAAGGAAAAAAGAGTTCATATCAAGAAGGAAGAAGATCCACTTAAATCCAGGAATGAAATATTTCTGCGTAAGGTCCAAGAAGTAGATGCATCAGATTTCTTTTGCGAAATAAATAGGAAAAAAGAAAACGGCCAGCAAAGTGGTTTAGTTGACATAGCAGAAACTTTATGGAGAAAGGGACAAGTTACATTTTGCAACGAAAAGCAAGTGTATCTTGTTTCAAGTCTGACTAGAAAGAAGGTTAGTGTTGTCACACCATGCACAGAAACAATCACTGTAAAGGAAATAAAATTGTTACAAAGGGTGCTAAGAGGTATAGCTTGGTTGAAGTTTTATGATTGTTCTTGTAATTTTGGAATCTCTGTATGTCCTTGCAAACTAGCAGTTTTAAAATCTCGAGGACATGCAACTGAAAAATCAATTATACAGCTGAAAACACTCAAGAAAGTGAGGGGGAGATCTAAAAGGTACGTGAGGCCTGGAATAAAAAGCTCATTAACCATTCAGGACTGTTATAATAATAAACCTGCAGCAGATTCTCTAGCAGCCAATAAATTGTCGTCTACTGCTGATAGTGATGATCAGAATGAAGGGAGTTTTTCACCGTCAATTAATGAAACTGCAAAAGATAACTTGAAAACAAGCAGGGAACAGAATACATTAGAAACGGGTTTCAGAAATGAAAACAAAGAAATTACTGAAGTAGCTTCACTTAAAAAGACTTCCAAACACGGATCAAGAAGCTCTGACGGGAAACATAATTCAAAAGTTACAAAGCAAACGGAAGATGTTCAGTGTGTGAAAGACTGTACAAAAAAGGCTGCATAGCCCCACTCAACTGGTGAAACCCAAAAAATGGGTAAGGAGACTGAATTTTCGTGTTGAAGCTACCCAGTCTACAATTCCTACAGCCCTTTATCATGTTACGCGTTTAAAGGTCCCATAAATGATTTGCATGACGAATCAAAGCAAGAGATCCAGCTTTTAAAAGCCTTTTTGGAATAGTGGTAAAATCTACCAATTCTGCTATGGTAGAAATCGCAGAGAAACTAGATGGGTGGAGAGCTAATTGTTTTCTCTTAAGGGACACAGAAGTGTTTCCGATTTTCTTTCAAGACCTTTAATCACCGCTGAAGCCAGAAACTTGGCCCACAACTAAATGGTTTCGTACCTCGTCAATCTTGTAACATCTAGCTGTGCGTCAGCAAGAACTATCGATAGTTACTCTACTTTTAACTTGACAAATATTGATGCCTTAAATACTTACCCAGATAGGCCTAGAGAGAGTTTTAGTGATGTTTCTAATGATTGCAGTGTTCTGTTTGTTCCATTGTGTGTCAATATGTGAGATATAACAAACAGGGAGTCCAAGAATCATTTCATTCTGGGAATATGTGATTTCTCCAGGAGAACTTTCTATCTTCTTGATAGCAAGAAACCATTAAACCACGCTCAAGGGAGGCTAGGTGTTTCCAACCTCAAAAATCTGATGAAGGGAGTGGATAAATGGTATATAGAACTTGAACTTGGCTCGTGAAGAATAGCTTCACAAGTAGATTCTTCAAGCTGTGGGCCTTTTGTTGTCAAATATACCCAAGACGAAAAAAAATGAGATAATTTGTAAAGCGCACTATCAATTGATCTTCCATCACCTTCTAAGTACAAGAGGTCAAAGGAAGATTCACACTATCTAAGAAATTCTTAGAATTATGTAACGATGATTCTGAAATGGCAAATAAGAAAAATATTAAACTAATGAATAAATATAGAATCAAATTAGCAGTCCAGGTACTTGAATCTATTTTAATACAGAACAGAACAGCTAGTTGTTATAACTGTCGAGAACCGATGCGGGAAAACATGCAGTTCATATGTAAAAACTGCTGTGTCTAAAGAGAAAAACACAAACAAACACGCAGTCAGACACAAAAGACACAGAGAGAGGCAAACACACAGTCAGACACACAAAACGAAAACTTTCAAAATACACTTGGAATCACCAAAAATGCTAAAAAAGACAAACTAAACTACGAAACAGCAAGACTAAACATCCTAAATCATATGTTATAAACGAAAAACTTTCAAAACACAATTAGAAACAGCAACAAAGCTAACACAGACGAGCTAAACCGCAAAACAGCGCACCTAGATATCCTAAATCACGTAATTCCAACAAAAACTTCCAAAAAACGCTTGGAAAAACCAATAAAGCCAATACAGACATGCTAAACCATGAAACAGCAGAAATAAATAACTTTTCTTCCAAAATACTCTTTGAAACAAGAAGAAAGCTAACACTGACAAGATAAACCATGAGAGAGCTCAACTAAACATCCTAAATTAAAGTTTTCAAAAGAAAAACTTCCATATATATATATATATATATATATATATATATATATATATATATATATATATATATATATATATATATATATATATATATATATATATATATATATATATATATATATATATATATATATATATATATATATATATATATATATATATTTTTGTGTGTGTAAGTTTTTGTGTGTGTGTTTTTGTGTGTGTAAGTTTTTTGTGTGTGTGTAAGTTTTTGTGTGTGTGTAAGTTTTTGTGTGTGTATAAGTTTTTGTGTGTGTAAGTTTTTGTGTGCGTGTAAGTTTTTGTGTGTGTGTAAGTTTTGTGTGTGTGTGTGTGTAAATTTTTGTGTGTGTGTGTAAGTTTTTGTGTGTGTGTAAGTTTTTGTGTGTGTGTAAGTTTTTGTGTGTGTGTAAGTTTTTGTCTGTGTAAGTTTTTGTGTGTGTGTAAGTTTTTGTGTCAAAATGCATTTTTTAGATTTTCTGTCACTTTTGAGCCACATCGCTTTTTACGCTCAGTTCATTACCATGGACTGTTTTGTAATAATATTACAGAGTTCTTTATGTTTAACAAAAACCGTACATTTATAAATTATCCCTTATCATATCATATGTATATGTTTATTAGGTATGTTTGTTTTTATCTAATGATTCTGTTTCAGTGTTTAGCTTGGGCATACAAAGCCTGTGCTTCCAAATTGGCTGTTTTGGTGTGCCACAATATTCTGGATTTTGTGGTTTCCTGTTAACATCTCAATAGGATGGCTGATAGACCACATTTTTTCAACATCCTGGGAAGAATTTTACAATAACTTTTGGATTAATAACATGGTATTAATCAGGAGGTTTGCAAGAGTAAGTGTTTCCTGTCTGATAAGATATTGTTACTTCCATCATTGGAACAGTTTTTAGGAACCAATTATTTAGGAAAATAATGTGACCACGCGTCAGGCCACACTATAATTGATGCAAGTTTGATGGAATGCCGCTGAAACAAAATACTAAGAAGTAGCAGTAGTAGTAGCAGTAAATGTACCAGTACAGCAGCAGTACTAGCAGTAGTGTGGACAGTAAATGCAGTAGTATGGACAAAATTAGATTTTAGTAAAACATTAAGACGCAAATACAAAGTTTTCGAATTACCACTTTTTATTAAGACAACCTCTCTACAATCTAAATTTAGTCCTTCGAATATTCCCCGCTGGTACGCCTCATTAGTCAGGTCATAGCCTGTACAGCAACGTGATGCCTGTACAACATCGCTTTTTACGCTCAGTTCATTACCATGGACTGTTTTTTGTAATAATATTACAGAGTTCTTTATGTTTACAAAAACCGTACATTTATAAATTATCCCTTATCATATCATATGTATATGTTTATTAGGTATGTTTGTTTTTATCTAATGATTCTGTTTCAGTGTTTAGCTTGGGCATACAAAGCCTGTGCTTCCAAATTGGCTGTTTGGTGTGCCACAATATTCTGGATTTTTTGTGGTTTCTGTTAACATACCAATAGGATGGCTGATAGACCACATTTTTTCAACATCCTGGAAGAATTTTACAATAACTTTTGGATTAATAACATGGTATTAATCAGGAGGTTTGCAAGAGTAAGTGTTTCCTGTCTGATAAGATATTGTTACTTCCATCATTGGAAACAGTTTTTAGGAACCAATTATTTAGGAAAATAATGTGACCACGCGTCAGGCCACACTATAATTGATGCAAGTTTGATGGAATGCCGCTGAAACAAAATACTAAGAAGTAGCAGTAGTAGTAGCAGTAAATGTACCAGTAACAGCAGTACTAGCAGTAGTGTGGACAGTAAATGCAGTAGTATGGACAAAATTAGATTTTAGTAAAACATTAAGACGCAAATACAAAGTTTTCGAATTACCACTTTTTATTAAGACAACCTCTCTACAATCTAAATTTAGTCCTTCGAATATTCCCCGCTGGTACGCCTCATTAGTCAGGTCATAGCCTAAGGCACGCTATCAAGGTTAAATTACCTTAGGGCCATAGTTTATCTCCCCTATAAATGAAGAAATAAAAGACAACAACTACAACTTCACCCAACAACTATAAAACGACTTTACAACATATTTGTACCCTCTGTTCATTCAAACTTCAGAGAGTTAATCAACGGATGATTGAAGGCAAGACGGTTGATTTGAGAGATACATCTTTCGATATGAACAATGTGCATTCAACTGTCCCCTTGAGCACTGCCTATATACTGTGATTCACTATGTTGGTATTTGTGACAGAAAATCCAATTGTGACCCCCATGGAAACCATAAAAAAAAAAGGAATAAAAGCTATCCCTTTTGTTCCTTCTGAGAAATCTGTATTAAAAAGAACCAAAAAAGTAGCAAAAACCACAACAATGAACCCAAGAACTTTTCCATAACGAATTTAGCAAGACAGTGAATGAGCTGCAGACAAATGTTCCGAAAAGTCAGCGGCAAGTAAAGAATACCTTTTCTTTGGCCAGATAAAAACACGATATCCAAAGACACAGGTAACATGATTCAATATCGTAAGATAGAAACCGATTTTGTTGTAACAGAAAATTTTTTGGCAAAGAGAAGCAGCCGTCACCTGTGTATCAGAATTTGCTATCTTAGAAGTTGATTACTTTGTAAAACACAGTATCCCGATAGTGTTCTATCATGATACCAAATAAAATTGGAAATTACTGGGTTTCAGCTCTGACATTCCGACATCTTGACTTCGACCATAAAAGAACAACACCTTTGATTCCAATTGCATTTTTACTTCACACAAATAGATCAGCTGATTCACATAAAGAGCTGCTTATACTTCTTATGAAGAAAGCACCAAGCATCAATTCAACCCAAAATTCTTTTGTGAGTTATAGAGAAAAGGGTATAGAGGTTGCGAGAAAAAAAAAATTCTTCCTCTTATTCAGGCTGCTCATTGCTGGCTACACTATCGGATCAATAAAAAACATGCACTTCAGAAAATGGGGCCATCTAAAGAAGACATCAAGGTAGTTCAAGACGATATTCTTCAGTTGCTAAGATCAAAAAGAGTGAAGATGAGTACTACCAAATAAGAACCTTCAGGCTCGTGAAATGGCCCATCCCTGCATTCACCTACTTTCGAGATAATTTGGAATCTGACATGTTGAAGCATGATTGTGCCTTCATGATTTCCCAGATTCCTGATTTTAATCCAGTCTCCGGAATAACAACAATACCGCAGAGTCATTCAATGCTGTGATGAAAAGAGTTATACAACAACAGCGAGACATACCAATGGACATATCCATCTTGGGCTTTCTTTGTTTAGACGATGAATATTATACACACGTGTCTCGTAGATATAAAGGAATAGGAGATTATAGAGTCCTTGAGAAGGCACATAAGGAAAAAAGAGTTCATATCAAGAAGGAAGAAGATCCACTTAAATCCAGGAATGAAATATTTCTGCGTAAGGTCCAAGAAGTAGATGCATCAGATTTCTTTTGCGAAATAAATAGGAAAAAAGAAAACGGCCAGCAAAGTAGTTTAGTTGACATAGCAGAAACTTTATGGAGAAAGGGACAAGTTACATTTTGCAACGAAAAGCAAGTGTATCTTGTTTCAAGTCTGACTAGAAAGAAGGTTAGTGTTGTGACACCATGCACAGAAACAATCACTGTTAAAGGAAATAAAATTGTTACAAAGGGTGCTAAGAGGTATAGCTTGGTTGAAGTTTTATGATTGTTCTTGTAATTTTGGAATCTCTGTATGTCCTTGCAAACTAGCAGTTTTAAAATCTCGAGGACATGCAACTGAAAAATCAATTATACAGCTGAAAACACTCAAGAAAGTGAGGGGGAGATCTAAAAGGTGCGTGAGGCCTGGAATAAAAAGCTCATTAACCATTCAGGACTGTTATAATAATAAACCTGCAGCAGATTCTCTAGCAGCCAATAAATTGTCGTCTACTGCTGATAGTGATGATCAGAATGAAGGGAGTTTTTTCACCGTCAATTAATGAAACTGCAAAAGATAACTTGAAAACAAGCAGGGAACAGAATACATTAGAAACGGGTTTCAGAAATGAAAACAAAGAAATTACTGAAGTAGCTTCACTTAAAAAGACTTCCAAACACGGATCAAGAAGCTCTGACGGGAAACATAATTCAAAAGTTACAAAGCAAACGGAAGATGTTCAGTGTGTGAAGACTGTACAAAAAAAGGCTGCATAGCCCCACTCAACTGGTGAAACCCAAAAATGGGTAAGGAGACTGAATTTTCGTGTTGAAGCTACCCAGTCTACAATTCCTACAGCCCTTTATCATGTTACGCGTTTAAAGGTCCCATAAATGATTTGCATGACGAATCAAAGCAAGAGATCCAGCTTTTAAAAAGCCTTTTTGGAATAGTGGTAAAATCTACCAATTCTGCTATGGTAGAAATCGCAGAGAAACTAGATGGGTGGAGAGCTAATTGTTTTCTCTTAAGGGACACAGAAGTGTTTCCGATTTTCTTTCAAGACCTTTAATCACCGCTGAAGCCAGAAACTTGGCCCACAACTAAATGGTTTCGTACCTCGTCAATCTTGTAACATCTAGCTGTGCGTCAGCAAGAACTATCGATAGTTACTCTACTTTTAACTTGACAAATATTGATGCCTTAAATACTTACCCAGATAGGCCTAGAGAGAGTTTTAGTGATGTTTCTAATGATTGCAGTGTTCTGTTTGTTCCATTGTGTGTCAATATGTGAGATATAACAAACAGGGAGTCCAAGAATCATTTCATTCTGGGAATATGTGATTTCTCCAGGAGAACTTTCTATCTTCTTGATAGCAAGAAACCATTAAACCACGCTCAAGGGAGGCTAGGTGTTTCCAACCTCAAAAATCTGATGAAGGGAGTGGATAAATGGTATATAGAACTTGAACTTGGCTCGTGAAGAATAGCTTCACAAGTAGATTCTTCAAGCTGTGGGCCTTTTGTTGTCAAATATACCCAAGACGAAAAAAATGAGATAATTTGTAAAGCGCACAATCAATTGATCTTCCATCACCTTCTAAGTACAAGAGGTCAAAGGGAAGATTCACACTATCTAAGAAATTCTTAGAATTATGTAACGATGATTCTGAAATGGCAAATAAGAAAAATATTAAACTAATGAATAAATATAGAATCAAATTAGCAGTCCAGGTACTTGAATCTATTTTAATACAGAACAGAACAGCTAGTTGTTATAACTGTCGAGAAACCGATGCGGGAAAACATGCAGTTCATATGTAAAAACTGCTGTGTCTAAAGAGAAAAACACAAACAAACACGCAGTCAGACACAAAAGACACAGAGAGAGGCAAACACACAGTCAGACACACAAAACGAAAACTTTCAAAATACACTTGGAATCACCAAAAATGCTAAAAAAGACAAAACTAAACTACGAAACAGCAAGACTAAACATCCTAAATCATATGTTATAAACGAAAAACTTTCAAAACACAATTAGAAACAGCAACAAAGCTAACACAGACGAGCTAAACCGCAAAACAGCGCACCTAGATATCCTAAATCACGTAATTCCAACAAAAACTTCCAAAAACGCTTGGAAAAACCAATAAAGCCAATACAGACATGCTAAACCATGAAACAGCAGAAATAAATAACTTCTTCCAAAATACTCTTTGAAACAAGAAAGAAAGCTAACACTGACAAGATAAACCATGAGAGAGCTCAACTAAACATCCTAAATTAAAGTTTCAAAAGAAAAACTTCCATATATATATATATATATATATATATATATATATATATATATATATATATATATATAAGTGTTTTTTGTGTTTGTAAGTTTTTGTGTGTGTATAAGTTTTTGTGTGTGTGTAAGTTTTTGTGTGCGTGTAAGTTTTTGTGTGCGTGTAAGTTTTTGTGTGTGTGTAAGTTTTTTGTGTGTGTGTGTAAATTTTTGTGTGTGTGTAAGTTTTTGTGTGTGTGTAAGTTTTTGTGTGTGTGTAAGTTTTTGTCTGTGTAAGTTTTTTGTGTGTGTGTAAGTTTTTGTGTCAAAATGCATTTTTTTAGATTTTCTGTCACTTTTGAGCCACATCGCTTTTTACGCTCAGTTCATTACCATGGACTGTTTTTGTAATAATATTACAGAGTTCTTTATGTTTTAACAAAAACCGTACATTTATAAATTATCCCTTATCATATCATATGTATATGTTTATTAGGTATGTTTGTTTTTATCTAATGATTCTGTTTCAGTGTTTAGCTTGGGCATACAAAGCCTGTGCTTCCAAATTGGCTGTTTTGGTGTGCCACAATATTCTGGATTTTGTGGTTTCCTGTTAACATCTCAATAGGATGGCTGATAGACCACATTTTTTCAACATCCTGGGAAGAATTTTACAATAACTTTTGGATTAATAACATGGTATTAATCAGGAGGTTTGCAAGAGTAAGTGTTTCCTGTCTGATAAGATATTGTTACTTCCATCATTGGAACAGTTTTTAGGAACCAATTATTTAGGAAAATAATGTGACCACGCGTCAGGCCACACTATAATTGATGCAAGTTTGATGGAATGCCGCTGAAACAAAATACTAAGAAGTAGCAGTAGTAGTAGCAGTAAATGTACCAGTAACAGCAGTACTAGCAGTAGTGTGGACAGTAAATGCAGTAGTATGGACAAAATTAGATTTTAGTAAAACATTAAGACGCAAATACAAAGTTTTCGAATTACCACTTTTTATTAAGACAACCTCTCTACAATCTAAATTTAGTCCTTCGAATATTCCCGCTGGTACGCCTCATTAGTCAGGTCATAGCCTGTACAGCAACGTGATGCCTGTACAACATCGCTTTTTACGCTCAGTTCATTACCATGGACTGTTTTGTAATAATATTACAGAGTTCTTTATGTTTAACAAAAACCGTACATTTATAAATTATCCCTTATCATATCATATGTATATGTTTATTAGGTATGTTTGTTTTTATCTAATGATTCTGTTTCAGTGTTTAGCTTGGGCATACAAAGCCTGTGCTTCCAAATTGGCTGTTTGGTGTGCCACAATATTCTGGATTTTGTGGTTTCCTGTTAAATATCAATAGGATGGCTGATAGACCACATTTTTTCAACATCCTGGGAAGAATTTTACAATAACTTTTGGATTAATAACATGGTATTAATCAGGAGGTTTGCAAGAGTAAGTGTTTCCTGTCTGATAAGATATTGTTACTTCCATCATTGGAACAGTTTTTAGGAAACAATTATTTAGGAAAATAATGTGACCACGCGTCAGGCCACACTATAATTGATGCAAGTTTTGATGGAATGCCGCTGAAACAAAATACTAAGAAGTAGCAGTAGTAGTAGCAGTAAATGTACCAGTAACAGCAGTACTAGCAGTAGTGAGGACAGTAAATGCAGTAGTATGGACAAAATTAGATTTTAGTAAAACATTAAGACGCAAATACAAAGTTTTCGAATTACCACTTTTTATTAAGACAACCTCTCTACAATCTAAATTTAGTCCTTCGAATATTCCCCGCTGGTACGCCTCATTAGTCAGGTCATAGCCTGTACAGCAACGTGATGTACAACTTCATCTAATTAGTTTGCTTCTGGTCTCGTTTATTTTGTCCATAACAAACTTGGCTTATAATCCCGAACGTCTTCCTAAGGGATGTCACTGTTCTGACACTAGAAAATGTCCTGTGAATAGAACACAGGTTGTGGTGGCCCTGGGGATAGCCAACCAGTTAATGACCCTATGGAAGGGTTTCTTCTTTACATGGAACGTAGTAGGAGCTGAAGCTAAGTTGTTTTCACAGGAAGCGTAGTAGGAGCTGATTAATAACATGGTATTAATCAGGAGGTTTGCAAGAGTAAGTGTTTCCTGTCTGATAAGATATTGTTACTTCCATCATTGGAACAGTTTTTAGGAACCAATTATTTAGGAAAATAATGTGACCACGCGTCAGGCCACACTATAATTGATGCAAGTTTGATGGAATGCCGCTGAAACAAAATACTAAGAAGTAGCAGTAGTAGTAGCAGTAAATGTACCAGTAACAGCAGTACTAGCAGTAGTGTGGACAGTAAATGCAGTAGTATGGACAAAATTAGATTTTAGTAAAACATTAAGACGCAAATACAAAGTTTTCGAATTACCACTTTTTATTAAGACAACCTCTCTACAATCTAAATTTAGTCCTTCGAATATTCCCCGCTGGTGCGCCTCATTAGTCAGGTCATAGCCTAAGGCACGCTATCAAGGTTAAATTACCTTAGGGCCATAGTTTATCTCCCCTATAAAGGGAGAAATAAAGACAACAACTACAACTTCACCCAACAACTATAAAACGACTTTACAACATATTTGTACCCTCTGTTCATTCAAACTTCAGAGAGTTAATCAACGGATGATTGAAGGCAAGACGGTTGATTTGAGAGATACATCTTTCGATATGAACAATGTGCATTCAACTGTCCCCTTGAGCACTGCCTATATACTGTGATTCACTATGTTGGTATTTGTGACAGAAAATCCAATTGTGACCCCCATGGAAACCATAAAAAAAAGAATAAAAGCTATCCCTTTTGTTCCTTCTGAGAAATCTGTATTAAAAAGAACCAAAAAAGTAGCAAAAACCACAACAATGAACCCAAGAACTTTTCCATAACGAATTTAGCAAGACAGTGAATGAGCTGCAGACAAATGTTCCGAAAAGTCAGCGGCAAGTAAAGAATACCTTTTCTTTGGCCAGATAAAAACACGATATCCAAAGACACAGGTAACATGATTCGATATCGTAAGATAGAAACCGATTTTTTGTTGTAACAGAAAATTTTTGGGCAAAGAGAAGCAGCCGTCACCTGTGTATCAGAATTTGCTATCTTAGAAGTTGATTACTTTGTAAAACACAGTATCCCGATAGTGTTCTATCATGATACCAAATATAAAATTGGAAATTACTGGGTTTCAGCTCTGAAATTCCGACATCTTGACTTCGACCATAAAAGAACAACACCTTTGATTCCAATTGCATTTTTACTTCACACAAATAGATCAGCTGATTCGCATAAAGAGCTGCTTATACTTCTTATGAAGAAAGCACCAAGCATCAATTCAACCCAAAATTCTTTTGTGAGTTATAGAGAAAAGGGTATAGAGGTTGCGAGAAAAAAAATTCTTCCTCTTATTCAGGCTGCTCATTGCTGGCTACACTATCGGATCAATAAAAAACATGCACTTCAGAAAATGGGGCCATCTAAAGAAGACATCAAGGTAGTTCAAGACGATATTCTTCAGTTGCTAAGATCAAAAAGTGAAGATGAGTACTACCAAATAAGAACCTTCAGGCTCGTGAAATGGCCCATCCCTGCATTCACCTACTTTCGAGATAATTTGGAATCTGACATGTTGAAGCATGATTGTGCCTTCATGATTTCCCAGATTCCTGATTTTAATCCAGTCTCCGGAATAACAACAATACCGCAGAGTCATTCAATGCTGTGATGAAAAGAGTTATACAACAACAGCGAGACATACCAATGGACATATCCATCTTGGGCTTTCTTTGTTTAGACGATGAATATTATACACACGTGTCTCGTAGATATAAAGGAATAGGAGATTATAGAGTCCTTGAGAAGGCACATAAGGAAAAAAGAGTTCATATCAAGAAGGAAGAAGATCCACTTAAATCCAGGAATGAAATATTTCTGCGTATGGTCCAAGAAGTAGATGCATCAGATTTCTTTTGCGAAATAAATAGGAAAAAGAAAACGGCCAGCAAAGTGGTTTAGTTGACATAGCAGAAACTTTATGGAGAAAGGGACAAGTTACATTTTGCAACGAAAAGCAAGTGTATCTTGTTTCAAGTCTGACTAGAAAGAAGGTTAGTGTTGTGACACCATGCACAGAAACAATCACTGTTAAAGGAAATAAAATTGTTACAAAGGGTGCTAAGAGGTATAGCTTGGTTGAAGTTTTATGATTGTTCTTGTAATTTTGGAATCTCTTTATGTCCTTGCAAACTAGCAGTTTTAAAATCTCGAGGACATGCAACTGAAAAATCAATTATACAGCTGAAAACACTCAAGAAAGTGAGGGGGAGATCTAAAAGGTACGTGAGGCCTGGAATAAAAAGCTCATTAACCATTCAGGACTGTTATAATAATAAACCTGCAGCAGATTCTCTAGCAGCCAATAAATTGTCGTCTACTGCTGATAGTGATGATCAGAATGAAGGGAGTTTTTCACCGTCAATTAATGAAACTGCAAAAGATAACTTGAAAACAAGCAGGGAACAGAATACATTAGAAACGGGTTTCAGAAATGAAAACAAAGAAATTACTGAAGTAGCTTCACTTAAAAAGACTTCCAAACACGGATCAAGAAGCTCTGACGGGAAACATAATTCAAAAGTTACAAAGCAAACGGAAGATGTTCAGTGTGTGAAGACTGTACAAAAAAGGCTGCATAGCCCCACTCAACTGGTGAAACCCAAAAAATGGGTAAGGAGACTGAATCTTCGTGTTGAAGCTACCCAGTCTACAATTCCTACAGCCCTTTATCATGTTACGCGTTTAAAGGTCCATAAATGATTTGCATGACGAATCAAAGCAAGAGATCCAGCTTTTAAAAAGCCTTTTTGGAATAGTGGTAAAATCTACCAATTCTGCTATGGTAGAAATCGCAGAGAAACTAGATGGGTGGAGAGCTAATTGTTTTCTCTTAAGGGACACAGAAGTGTTTCCGATTTTCTTTCAAGACCTTTAATCACCGCTGAAGCCAGAAACTTGGCCCACAACTAAATGGTTTCGTACCTCGTCAATCTTGTAACATCTAGCTGTGCGTCAGCAAGAACTATCGATAGTTACTCTACTTTTAACTTGACAAATATTGATGCCTTAAATACTTACCCAGATAGGCCTAGAGAGAGTTTTAGTGATGTTTCTAATGATTGCAGTGTTCTGTTTGTTCCATTGTGTGTCAATATGTGAGATATAACAAACAGGGAGTCCAAGAATCATTTCATTCTGGGAATATGTGATTTCTCCAGGAGAACTTTCTATCTTCTTGATAGCAAGAAACCATTAAACCACGCTCAAGGGAGGCTAGGTGTTTCCAACCTCAAAAATCTGATGAAGGGAGTGGATAAATG
Source organism: Artemia sinica (assembly GCA_027921565.1). Lineage (NCBI taxonomy): Eukaryota > Metazoa > Arthropoda > Branchiopoda > Anostraca > Artemiidae > Artemia > Artemia sinica. The sequence goes on along the minus strand of JAPEVW010000527.1, from coordinate 32,232 downwards.
GTATATAGAACTTGAACTTGGCTCGTGAAGAATAGCTTCACAAGTAGATTCTTCAAGCTGTGGGCCTTTTGTTGTCAAATATACCCAAGACGAAAAAAATGAGATAATTTGTAAAGCGCACTATCAATTGATCTTCCATCACCTTCTAAGTACAAGAGGTCAAAGGGAAGATTCACACTATCTAAGAAATTCTTAGAATTATGTAACGATGATTCTGAAATGGCAAATAAGAAAAATATTAAACTAATGAATAAATATAGAATCAAATTAGCAGTCCAGGTACTTGAATCTATTTTAATACAGAACAGAACAGCTAGTTGTTATAACTGTCGAGAACCGATGCGGGAAAACATGCAGTTCATATGTAAAAAACTGCTGTGTCTAAGAGAGAAAAAACACAAACAAACACGCAGTCAGACACAAAAGACACAGAGAGAGGCAAACACACAGTCAGACACACAAAACGAAAACTTTCAAAATACACTTGGAATCACCAAAAATGCTAAAAAAGACAAACTAAACTACGAAACAGCAAGACTAAACATCCTAAATCATATGTTATAAACGAAAAACTTTCAAAACACAATTAGAAACAGCAACAAAGCTAACACAGACGAGCTAAACCGCAAAACAGCGCACCTAGATATCCTAAATCACGTAATTCCAACAAAAACTTCCAAAAACGCTTGGAAAAACAATAAAGCCAATACAGACATGCTAAACCATGAAACAGCAGAAATAAATAACTTCTTCCAAAATACTCTTTGAAACAAGAAGAAAGCTAACACTGACAAGATAAACCATGAGAGAGCTCAACTAAACATCCTAAATTAAAGTTTCAAAAGAAAAACTTCCATATATAAAAATATATATATATATATATATATATATATATATATATATATATATATATATATATATATATATATATATATATATATATATATATATATATATATATATATATATATAATATATTATATATATATATATAGTTTTGTGTGTAAGTTTTTGTGTGTGTGTAGTTTTTGTGTGTGTAAGTTTTTGTGTGTGTAAGTTTTTGTGTGTGTGTGTAAGTTTTTGTGTGTGTGTAAGTTTTGTGTGTGTGTAAGTTTTTGTGTGTGTAAGTTTTTGTGTGTGTAAGTTTTGTGTGTGTGTAAGTTTTTTGTGTGTGTGTAAGTTTTTGTGTGTGTGTGTAAGTTTTTGTGTGTGTGTAAGTTTTTGTGTGTGTGTAAGTTTTTTGTGTGTGTGTGTAAGTTTTTTGTGTGTGTGTAAGTTTTTGTCTGTGTAAGTTTTTGTGTGTGTGTAAGTTTTTGCGTCAAAATGCATTTTTTAGATTTTCTGTCACTTTTGAGCCACATCGCTTTTTACGCTCAGTTCATTACCATGGACTGTTTTGTAATAATATTACAGAGTTCTTTATGTTTAACAAAAACCGTACATTTATAAATTATCCCTTATCATATCATATGTATATGTTTATTAGGTATGTTTGTTTTTATCTAATGATTCTGTTTCAGTGTTTAGCTTGGGCATACAAAGCCTGTGCTTCCAAATTGGCTGTTTGGTGTGCCACAATATTCTGGATTTTGTGGTTTCCTGTTAACATCTCAATAGGATGGCTGATAGACCACATTTTTCAACATCCTGGGAAGAATTTTACAATAACTTTTGGATTAATAACATGGTATTAATCAGGAGGTTTGCAAGAGTAAGTGTTTCCTGTCTGATAAGATATTGTTACTTCCATCATTGGAACAGTTTTTAGGAACCAATTATTTAGGAAAATAATGTGACCACGCGTCAGGCCACACTATAATTGATGCAAGTTTGATGGAATGCCGCTGAAACAAAATACTAAGAAGTAGCAGTAGTAGTAGCAGTAAATGTACCAGTAACAGCAGTACTAGCAGTAGTGTGGACAGTAAATGCAGTAGTATGGACAAAATTAGATTTTAGTAAAACATTAAGACGCAAATACAAAGTTTTCGAATTACCACTTTTTATTAAGACAAACCTCTCTACAATCTAAATTTAGTCCTTCGAATATTCCCCGCTGGTACGCCTCATTAGTCAGGTCATAGCCTGTACAGCAACGTGATGCCTGTACAACATCGCTTTTTACGCTCAGTTCATTACCATGGACTGTTTATTTTGTAATAATATTACAGAGTTCTTTATGTTTAACAAAAACCGTACATTTATAAATTATCCCTTATCATATCATATGTATATGTTTATTAGGTATGTTTGTTTTTTATCTAATGATTCTGTTTCAGTGTTTAGCTTGGGCATACCAAGCCTGTGCTTCTAAATTGGCTGTTTGGTGTGCCACAATATTCTAGATTTTGTGGTTTCCTGTTAACATACCAATAGGATGGCTGATAGACCACATTTTTTCAACATCCTGGGAAGAATTTTACAATAACTTTTGGATTAATAACATGGTATTAATCAGGAGGTTTGCAAGAGTAAGTGTTTCCTGTCTGATAAGATATTGTTACTTCCATCATTGGAACAGTTTTTTTAGGAACCAATTATTTAGGAAAATAATGTGACCACGCGTCAGGCCACACTATAATTGATGCAAGTTTGATGGAATGCCGCTGAAACAAAATACTAAGAAGTAGCAGTAGTAGTAGCAGTAAATGTACCAGTAACAGCAGTACTAGCAGTAGTGTGGACAGTAAATGCAGTAGTATGGACAAAATTAGATTTTTAGTAAAACATTAAGACGCAAATACAAAGTTTTCGAATTACCACTTTTTATTAAGACAACCTCTCTACAATCTAAATTTAGTCCTTCGAATATTCCCCGCTGGTACGCCTCATTAGTCAGGTCATAGCCTAAGGCACGCTATCAAGGTTAAATTACCTTAGGGCCATAGTTTATCTCCCCTATAAATGAAGAAATAAAGACAACAACTACAACTTCACCCAACAACTATAAAACGACTTTACAACATATTTGTACCCTCTGTTCATTCAAACTTCAGAGAGTTAATCAACGGATGATTGAAGGCAAGACGGTTGATTTGAGAGATACATCTTTCGATATGAACAATGTGCATTCAACTGTCCCCTTGAGCACTGCCTATATACTGTGATTCACTATGTTGGTATTTGTGACAGAAAATCCAATTGTGACCCCCATGGAAACCATAAAAAAAGGAATAAAAGCTATCCCTTTTGTTCCTTCTGAGAAATCTGTATTAAAAAGAACCAAAAAAGTAGCAAAAACCACAACAATGAACCCAAGAACTTTTCCATAACGAATTTAGCAAGACAGTGAATGAGCTGCAGACAAATGTTCCGAAAAGTCAGCGGCAAGTAAAGAATACCTTTTCTTTGGCCAGATAAAAACACGATATCCAAAGACACAGGTAACATGATTCAATATCGTAAGATAGAAACCGATTTTGTTGTAACAGAAAAATTTTTTGGGCAAAGAGAAGCAGCCGTCACCTGTGTATCAGAATTTGCTATCTTAGAAGTTGATTACTTTGTAAAACACAGTATCCCGATAGTGTTCTATCATGATACCAAATATAAAATTGGAAATTACTGGGTTTCAGCTCTGACATTCCGACATCTTGACTTCGACCATAAAAGAACAACACCTTTGATTCCAATTGCATTTTTTACTTCACACAAATAGATCAGCTGATTCGCATAAAGAGCTGCTTATACTTCTTATGAAGAAAGCACCAAGCATCAATTCAACCCAAAATTCTTTTGTGAGTTTATAGAGAAAAGGGTATAGAGGTTGCGAGAAAAAAAAATTCTTCCTCTTATTCAGGCTGCCTCATTGCTGGCTACACTATCGGATCAATAAAAAAAACATGCACTTCAGAAAATGGGCCATCTAAAGAAGACATCAAGGTAGTTCAAGACGATATTCTTCAGTTGCTAAGATCAAAAAGTGAAGATGAGTACTACCAAATAAGAACCTTCAGGCTCGTGAAATGGCCCATCCCTGCATTCACCTACTTTCGAGATAATTTGGAATCTGACATGTTGAAGCATGATTGTGCCTTCATGATTTCCCAGATTCCTGATTTTAATCCAGTCTCCGGAATAACAACAATACCGCAGAGTCATTCAATGCTGTGATGAAAAGAGTTATACAACAACAGCGAGACATACCAATGGACATATCCATCTTGGGCTTTCTTTGTTTAGACGATGAATATTATACACACGTGTCTCGTAGATATAAAGGAATAGGAGATTATAGAGTCCTTGAGAAGGCACATAAGGAAAAAAGAGTTCATATCAAGAAGGAAGAAGATCCACTTAAATCCAGGAATGAAATATTTCTGCGTAAGGTCCAAGAAGTAGATGCATCAGATTTCTTTTGCGAAATAAATAGGAAAAAAGAAAACGGCCAGCAAAGTGGTTTAGTTGACATAGCAGAAACTTTATGGAGAAAGGGACAAGTTACATTTTGCAACGAAAAGCAAGTGTATCTTGTTTCAAGTCTGACTAGAAAGAAGGTTAGTGTTGTGTGACACCATGCACAGAAACAATCACTGTTAAAGGAAATAAAATTGTTACAAAGGGTGCTAAGAGGTATAGCTTGGTTGAAGTTTTATGATTGTTCTTGTAATTTTGGAATCTCTGTATGTCCTTGCAAACTAGCAGTTTTAAAATCTCGAGGACATGCAACTGAAAAATCAATTATACAGCTGAAAACACTCAAGAAAGTGAGGGGGAGATCTAAAAGGTGCGTGAGGCCTGGAATAAAAAGCTCATTAACCATTCAGGACTGTTATAATAATAAACCTGCAGCAGATTCTCTAGCAGCCAATAAATTGTCGTCTACTGCTGATAGTGATGATCAGAATGAAGGGAGTTTTTCACCGTCAATTAATGAAACTGCAAAAGATAACTTGAAAAACAAGCAGGGAACAGAATACATTAGAAACGGGTTTCAGAAATGAAAACAAAGAAATTACTGAAGTAGCTTCACTTAAAAAGACTTCCAAACACGGATCAAGAAGCTCTGACGGGAAACATAATTCAAAAGTTACAAAGCAAACGGAAGATGTTCAGTGTGTGAAGACTGTACAAAAAAGGCTGCATAGCCCCCACTCAACTGGTGAAACCCAAAAAATGGGTAAGGAGACTGAATTTTCGTGTTGAAGCTACCCAGTCTACAATTCCTACAGCCCTTTATCATGTTACGCGTTTAAAGGTCCCATAAATGATTTGCATGACGAATCAAAGCAGAGATCCAGCTTTTAAAAAGCCTTTTTGGAATAGTGGTAAAATCTACCAATTCTGCTATGGTAGAAATCGCAGAGAAACTAGATGGGTGGAGAGCTAATTGTTTTCTCTTAAGGGACACAGAAGTGTTTCCGATTTTCTTTCAAGACCTTTAATCACCGCTGAAGCCAGAAACTTGGCCCACAACTAAATGGTTTCGTACCTCGTCAATCTTGTAACATCTAGCTGTGCGTCAGCAAGAACTATCGATAGTTACTCTACTTTTAACTTGACAAATATTGATGCCTTAAATACTTACCCAGATAGGCCTAGAGAGAGTTTTAGTGATGTTTCTAATGATTGCAGTGTTCTGTTTGTTCCATTGTGTGTCAATATGTGAGATATAACAAACAGGGAGTCCAAGAATCATTTCATTCTGGGAATATGTGATTTCTCCAGGAGAACTTTTCTATCTTCTTGATAGCAAGAAACCATTAAACCACGCTCAAGGGAGGCTAGGTGTTTCCAACCTCAAAAATCTGATGAAGGGAGTGGATAAATGGTATATAGAACTTGAACTTGGCTCGTGAAGAATAGCTTCAAAGTAGATTCTTCAAGCTGTGGGCCTTTTGTTGTCAAATATACCCAAGACGAAAAAAATGAGATAATTTGTAAAGCGCACTATCAATTGATCTTCCATCACCTTCTAAGTACAAGAGGTCAAAGGGAAGATTCACACTATCTAAGAAATTCTTAGAATTATGTAACGATGATTCTGAAATGGCAAATAAGAAAAATATTAAACTAATGAAAAATATAGAATCAAATTAGCAGTCCAGGTACTTGAATCTATTTTAATACAGAACAGAACAGCTAGTTGTTATAACTGTCGAGAACCGATGCGGGAAAACATGCAGTTCCTATGTAAAAACTGCTGTGTCTAAAGAGAAAAACACAAACAAACACGCAGTCAGACACAAAAGACACAGAGAGAGGCAAACACACAGTCAGACACACAAAACGAAAACTTTCAAAATACACTTGGAATCACCAAAAATGCTAAAAAAGACAAACTAAACTACGAAACAGCAAGACTAAACATCCTAAATCATATGTTATAAACGAAAAACTTTCAAAACACAATTAGAAACAGCAACAAAGCTAACACAGACGAGCTAAACCGCAAAACAGCGCACCTAGATATCCTAAAATCACGTAATTCCAACAAAAAACTTCCAAAAACGCTTGGAAAAACCAATAAAGCCAATACAGACATGCTAAACCATGAAACAGCAGAAATAAATAACTTCTTCCAAAATACTCTTTGAAACAAGAAGAAAGCTAACACTGACAAGATAAACCATGAGAGAGCTCAACTAAACATCCTAAATTAAAGTTTCAAAAGAAAAACTTCCATATATATATATATATATATATATATATATATATATATATATATATATATATATATTATATATATATATATATATAATATATATATATATATATATATATATATATATATATATATATATATAATATTATATATAATTATATATATATATATATCAATTATATATATATAATATATATATATAATATATATATATAATATATATATATATATATATATAATAATATATATATAATATATATATATATATATATATATATATATATATATATATTATATAGTATATATATATATATATATATATATATATATATATTATATATATATAATATATATATACTATATATATATATATATATATATATATATATATATATATATATATATATATATACTTATATATATATATATAATATATATATATATATATATATATAATATATATATATATATATATATATTATATATATATATATATATATATATATATATTATATATATATATATATAAGTTTTGTGTGTTTGTAAGTTTTGTGTGTGTGTAAGTTTTTGTGTGTGTAAGTTTTTGTGTGTGTAAGTTTGTGTGTGCGTGTAAGTTTTTGTGTGCGTGTAAGTTTTTGTGGGTGTGCAAGTTTTTGTGTGTGTGTGTAAATTTTTGTGTGTGTGTAAGTTTTGTGTGTGTGTAAGTTTTTTTGTGTGTGTGTAACTTTTTTTTGTGTGTGTGTAAGTTTTTGTCTGTGTAAGTTTTTGGGTGTGGTGTAAGTTTTTGTGTCAAAATGCATTTTTTTAGATTTTCTGTCACTTTTGAGCCACATCGCTTTTTACGCTCAGTTCATTACCATGGACTGTTTTGTAATAATATTACAGAGTTCTTTATGTTTAACAAAAACCGTACATTTATAAAATTATCCCTATCATATCATATGTATATGTTTATTAGGTATGTTTGTTTTTATCTAATGATTCTGTTTCAGTGTTTAGCTTGGGCATACAAAGCCTGTGCTTCCAAATTGGCTGTTTGGTGTGCCACAATATTCTGGATTTTGTGGTTTCCTGTTAACATCTCAATAGGATGGCTGATAGGCCACATTTTTTCAACATCCTGGGAAGAATTTTACAATAACTTTTGGATTAATAACATGGTATTAATCAGGAGGTTTGCAAGAGTAAGTGTTTCCTGTCTGATAAGATATTGTTACTTCCATCATTGGAACAGTTTTTAGGAACCAATTATTTAGGAAAATAATGTGACCACGCGTCAGGCCACACTATAATTGATGCAAGTTTGATGGAATGCCGCTGAAACAAAATACTAAGAAGTAGCAGTAGTAGTAGCAGTAAATGTACCAGTAACAGCAGTACTAGCAGTAGTGTGGACAGTAAATGCAGTAGTATGGACAAAATTAGATTATTTAGTAAAACATTAAGACGCAAATACAAAGTTTTCGAATTACCACTTTTTATTAAGACAACCTCTCTACAATCTAAATTTAGTCCTTCGAATATTCCCCGCTGGTACGCCTCATTAGTCAGGTCATAGCCTGTACAGCAACGTGATGCCTGTACAACATCGCTTTTTTTACGCTCAGTTCATTACCATGGACTGTTTTGTAATAATATTACAGAGTTCTTTATGTTTAACAAAAACCGTACATTTATAAATTATCCCTTATCATATCATATGTATATGTTTATTAGGTATGTTTGTTTTTATCTAATGATTCTGTGTTTCAGTGTTTAGCTTGGGCATACAAAGCCTGTGCTTCCAAATTGGCTGTTTGGTGTGCCACAATATTCTGGATTTTTTTGTGGTTTCCTGTTAAACATGGAATCAATAGGATGGCTGATAGACCACATTTTTTCAACATCCTGGGAAGAATTTTACAATAACTTTTGGATTAATAACATGGTATTAATCAGGAGGTTTGCAAGAGTAAGTGTTTCCTGTCTGATAAGATATTGTTACTTCCATCATTGGAACAGTTTTTAGGAACCAATTATTTAGGAAAATAATGTGACCACGCGTCAGGCCACACTATAATTGATGCAAGTTTGATGGAATGCCGCTGAAACAAAATACTAAGAAGTAGCAGTAGTAGTAGCAGTAAATGTACCAGTAACAGCAGTACTAGCAGTAGTGTGGACAGTAAATGCAGTAGTATGGACAAAATTAGATTTTAGTAAAACAAAGTTTTCGAATTACCACTTTTTTATTAAGACAACCTCTCTACAATCTAAATTTAGTCCTTCGAATATTCCCCGCTGGTACGCCTCATTAGTCAGGTCATAGCCTGCTACAGCAACGTGATGCCTGTACAACATCGCTTTTTACGCTCAGTTCATTACCATGGACTGTTTTGTAATAATATTACAGAGTTCTTTATGTTTAACAAAAACCGTACATTTATAAATTATCCCTTATCATATCATATGTATATGTTTATTAGGTATGTTTGTTTTTTATCTAATGATTCTGTTTCAGTGTTTAGCTTGGGCATACAAAGCCTGTGCTTCCAAATTGGCTGTTTGGTGTGCCACAATATTCTGGATTTTGTGGTTTCCTGTTAACATACAATAGGATGGCTGATAGACCACATTTTTTCAACATCCTGGGAAGAATTTTACAATAACTTTTGGATTAATAACATGGTATTAATCAGGAGGTTTGCAAGAGTAAGTGTTTCCTGTCTGATAAGATATTGTTTACTTCCATCATTGGAACAGTTTTTAGGAACCAATTATTTAGGAAAATAATGTGACCACGCGTCAGGCCACACTATAATTGATGCAAGTTTGATGGAATGCCGCTGAAACAAAATACTAAGAAGTAGCAGTAGTAGTAGCAGTAAATGTACCAGTAACAGCAGTACTAGCAGTAGTGTGGACAGTAAATGCAGTAGTATGGACAAAATTAGATTTTAGTAAAACATTAAGACGCAAATACAAAGTTTTCGAATTACCACTTTTTATTAAGACAACCTCTCTACAATCTAAATTAGTCCTTCGAATATCCCCGCTGGTACGCCTCATTAGTCAGGTCATAGCCTAAGGCACGCTATCAAGGTTAAATTACCTTAGGGCCATAGTTTATCTCCCCTATAGATGAAGAAATAAAGACAACAACTACAACTTCACCCAACAACTATAAAACGACTTTACAACATATTTGTACCCTCTGTTCATTCAAACTCAGAGAGTTAATCAACGGATGATTGAAGGCAAGACGGTTGATTGAGAGATACATCTTTCGATATGAACAATGTGCATTCAACTGTCCCCTGAGCACTGCCTATATACTGTGATTCACTATGTGGTATTTGTGACAGAAAATCCAATTGTGACCCCCATGGAAACCATAAAAAAAGGAATAAAAGCTATCCCTTTTGTTCCTTCTGAGAAATCTGTATTAAAAAGAACCAAAAAAGTAGCAAAAACCACAACAATGAACCCAAGAACTTTTCCCATAACGAATTTTAGCAAGACAGTGAATGAGCTGCAGACAAATGTTCCGAAAAGTCAGCGGCAAGTAAAGAATACCTTTTCTTTGGCCAGATAAAAACACGATATCCAAAGACACAGGTAACATGATTCAATATCGTAAGATAGAAACCGATTTTGTTGTAACAGAAAATTTTTTGGGCAAAGAGAAGCAGCCGTCACCTGTGTATCAGAATTTGCTATCTTAGAAGTTGATTACTTTGTAAAACACAGTATCCCGATAGTGTTCTATCATGATACCAAATATAAAATTGGAAATTACTGGGTTTCAGCTCTGACATTCCGACATCTTGACTTCGACCATAAAAGAACAACACCTTGATTCCAATTGCATTTTTACTTCACACAAATAGATCGGCTGATTCGCATAAAGAGCTGCTTATACTTCTTATGAAGAAAGCACCAAGCATCAATTCAACCCAAAATTCTTTTGTGAGTTATAGAGAAAAGGGTATAGAGGTTGCGAGAAAAAAAAATTCTTCCTCTTATTCAGGCTGCTCATTGCTGGCTACACTATCGGATCAATAAAAAACATGCACTTCAGAAAATGGGGCCATCTAAAGAAGACATCAAGGTAGTTCAAGACGATATTCTTCAGTTGCTAAGATCAAAAAGTGAAGATGAGTACTACCAAATAAGAACCTTCAGGCTCGTGAAATGGCCCATCCCTGCATTCACCTACTTTCGAGATAATTTGGAATCTGACATGTTGAAGCATGATTGTGCCTTCATGATTTCCCAGATTCCTGATTTTAATCCAGTCTCCGGAATAACAACAATACCGCAGAGTCATTCAATGCTGTGATGAAAAGAGTTATACAACAACAGCGAGACATACCAACGGACATATCCATCTTGGGCTTTCTTTGTTTAGACGATGAATATTATACACACGTGTCTCGTAGATATAAAGGAATAGGAGATTATAGAGTCTTGAGAAGGCACATAAGGAAAAAAGAGTTCATATCAAGAAGGAAGAAGATCCACTTAAATCCAGGAATGAAATATTTCTGCGTAAGGTCCAAGAAGTAGATGCATCAGATTCTTTGCGAAATAAATAGGAAAAAAGAAAACGGCCAGCAAAGTGGTTTAGTTGACATAGCAGAAACTTTATGGAGAAAGGGACAAGTTACATTTTGCAACGAAAAGCAAGTGTATCTTGTTTCAAGTCTGACTAGAAAGAAGGTTAGTGTTGTGACACCATGCACAGAAACAATCACTGTTAAAGGAAATAAAATTGTTACAAAGGGTGCTAAGAGGTATAGCTTGGTTGAAGTTTTATGATTGTTCTTGTAATTTTGGAATCTCTGTATGTCCTTGCAAACTAGCAGTTTTAAAATCTCGAGGACATGCAACTGAAAAATCAATTATACAGCTGAAAACACTCAAGAAAGTGAGTGGGGGGGAGATCTAAAAGGTGCGTGAGGCCTGGAATAAAAAGCTCATTAACCATTCAGGACTGTTATAATAATAAACCTGCAGCAGATTCTCTAGCAGCCAATAAATTGTCCGTCTACTGCTGATAGTGATGATCAGAATGAAGGGAGTTTTTCACCGTCAATTAATGAAACTGCAAAAGATAACTTGAAAACAAGCAGGGAACAGAATACATTAGAAACGGGTTTTCAGAAATGAAAACAAAGAAATTACTGAAGTAGCTTCACTTAAAAAGACTTCCAAACACGGATCAAGAAGCTCTGACGGAAACATAATTCAAAAGTTACAAAGCAAACGGAAGATGTTCAGTGTGTGAAGACTGTACAAAAAAGGCTGCATAGCCCCACTCAACTGGTGAAACCCAAAAAATGGGTAAGGAGACTGAATCTTCGTGTTGAAGCTACCCAGTCTACAATTCCTACAGCCCTTTATCATGTTACGCGTTTAAAGGTCCCATAATGATTTGCATGACGAATCAAAGCAAGAGATCCAGCTTTTAAAAAGCCTTTTTGGAATAGTGGTAAAATCTACCAATTCTGCTATGGTAGAAATCGCAGAGAAACTAGATGGGTGGAGAGCTAATTGTTTTCTCTTAAGGGACACAGAAGTGTTTCCGATTTTCTTTCAAGACCTTTAATCACCGCTGAAGCCAGAAACTTGGCCCACAACTAAATGGTTTCGTACCTCGTCAATCTTGTAACATCTAGCTGTGCGTCAGCAAGAACTATCGATAGTTACTCTACTTTTAACTTGACAAATATTGATGCCTTAAATACTTACCCAGATAGGCCTAGAGAGAGTTTTAGTGATGTTTCTAATGATTGCAGTGTTCTGTTTGTTCCATTGTGTGTCAATATGTGAGATATAACAAACAGGGAGTCCAAGAATCATTTCATTCTGGGAATATGTGATTTCTCCAGGAGAACTTTCTATCTTCTTGATAGCAAGAAACCATTAAACCACGCTCAAGGGAGGCTAGGTGTTTCCAACCTCAAAAATCTGATGAAGGAGTGGATAAATGGTATATAGAACTTGAACTTGGCTCGTGAAGAATAGCTTCACAAGTAGATTCTTCAAGCTGTGGGCCTTTTGTTGTCAAATATACCCAAGACGAAAAAAATGAGATAATTTGTAAAGCGCACTATCAATTGATCTTCCATCACCTTCTAAGTACAAGAGGTCAAAGGGAAGATTCACACTATCTAAGAAATTCTTAGAATTATGTAACGATAATTCTGAAATGGCAAATAAGAAAAATATTAAACTAATGAATAAATATAGAATCAAATTAGCAGTCCAGGTACTTGAATCTATTTAATACAGAACAGAACAGCTAGTTGTTATAACTGTCAGAACCGATGCGGGAAAACATGCAGTTCATATGTAAAAACTGCTGTGTCTAAAGAGAAAACACACAAACAAACACGCAGTCAGACACAAAAGACACAGAGAGAGGCAAACACACAGTCAGACACACACAAAACGAAAACTTTCAAAATACACTTGGAATCACCAAAAAATGCTAAAAAAGAAAAACTAAACTACGAAACAGCAAGACTAAACATCCTAAATCATATGTTATAAACGAAAAACTTTCAAAACACAATTAGAAACAGCAACAAAGCTAACACAGACGAGCTAAACCGCAAAACAGCGCACCTAGATATCCTAAATCACGTAATTCCAACAAAAACTTCCAAAAACGCTTGGAAAAACCAATAAAGCCAATACAGACATGCTAAACCATGAAACAGCAGAAATAAATAACTTCTTCCAAAATACTCTTTGAAACAAGAAGAAAGCTAACACTGACAAGATAAACCATGAGAGAGCTCAACTAAACATCCTAAATTAAAGTTTCAAAAGAAAAACTTCCATATATATATATATATATAAGTTTTTGTTTTTGTGTTGTGTAAGTTTTTGTGTGTGTGTAAGTTTTTGTGTGTGTAAGTTTTTGTGTGTGTAAGTTTTTGTGTGTGCGTAAGTTTTTGTGTGTGTATAAGTTTTTGTGTGTGTAAGTTTTTTGTGTGCGTGTAAGTTTTTGTGTGTGGTGTAAATTTTTGTGTGTGTGTAAGTTTTTGTGTGTGTGTACGTTTTTGTGTGTGTGTAAGTTTTTTTGTGTGTGTGTGTAAGTTTTTGTCTGTGTAAGTTTTTGTGTGTGTGTAAGTTTTTGTGTCCAAATGCATTTTTTAGATTTTCTGTCACTTTTGAGCCACATCGCTTTTTACGCTCAGTTCATTACCATGGACTGTTTTGTAATAATATTACAGAGTTCTTTATGTTTAACAAAAACCGTACACTTTTATAAATTATCCCTTATCATATCATATGTATATGTTTATTAGGTATGTTTGTTTTTATCTAATGATTCTGTTTCAGTGTTTAGCTTGGGCATACAAAGCCTGTGCTTCCAAATTGGCTTTTTGGTGTGCCACAATATTCTGAGATTTTTTTTGTGGTTTCCTGTTAACTTCTTAATAGGATGGCTGATAGACCACATTTTTTCAACATCCTGGGAAGAATTTTACAATAACTTTTGGATTAATAACATGGTATTAATCAGGAGGTTTGCAAGAGTAAGTGTTTCCTGTCTGATAAGATATTGTTACTTCCATCATTGGAACAGTTTTTAGGAACCAATTATTTAGGAAAATAATGTGACCACGCGTCAGGCCACACTATAATTGATGCAAGTTTGATGGAATGCCGCTGAAACAAAATACTAAGAAGTAGCAGTAGTAGTAGCAGTAAATGTACCAGTAACAGCAGTACTAGCAGTAGTGTGGACAGTAAATGCAGTAGTATGGACAAAATTAGATTTTAGTAAAACATTAAGACGCAAATACAAAGTTTTCGAATTACCACTTTTTTTATTAAGACAACCTCTCTACAATCTAAATTAGTCCTTCGAATATTCCCGCTGGTACGCCTCATTAGTCAGGTCATAGCCTAAGGCACGCTATCAAGGTTAAATTACCTTAGGGCCATAGTTTATCTCCCCTATAAATGAAGAAACAAAGACAACAACTACAACTTCACCCAAACAACTATAAAACGACTTTACAACATATTTGTACCCTCTGTTCATTCAAACTTCAGAGAGTTAATCAAACGGATGATTGAAGGCAAGACGGTTGATTTGAGAGATACATCTTTCGATATGAACAATGTGCATTCAACTGTCCCCTTGAGCACTGCCTATATACTGTGATTCACTATGTTGGTATTTGTGACAGAAAATCCAATTGTGACCCCATGGAAACCATAAAAAAAAAGGAATAAAAGCTATCCCTTTTGTTCCTTCTGAGAAATCTGTATTAAAAAGAACCAAAAAAGTAGCAAAAACCACAACAATGAACCCAAGAACTTTTCCATAACGAATTTAGCAAGACAGTGAATGAGCTGCAGACAAATGTTCCGAAAAGTCAGCGGCAAGTAAAGAATACCTTTTCTTTGGCCAGATAAAAACACGATATCCAAAGACACAGGTAACATGATTCGATATCGTAAGATAGAAACCGATTTTGTTGTAACAGAAAATTTTTTGGGCAAAGAGAAGCAGCCGTCACCTGTGTATCAGAATTTGCTATCTTAGAAGTTGATTACTTTGTAAAACACAGTATCCCGATAGTGTTCTATCATGATACCAAATATAAAATTGGAAATTACTGGGTTTCAGCTCTGACATTCCGACATCTTGACTTCGACCATAAAAGAACAACACCTTTGATTCCAATTGCATTTTTACTTCACACAAAGAGATCAGCTGATTCGCATAAAGAGCTGCTTATACTTCTTATGAAGAAAGCACCAAGCATCAATTCAACCCAAAATTCTTTTGTGAGTTATAGAGAAAAGGGTATAGAGGTTGCGAGAAAAAAAAATTCTTCCTCTTATTCAGGCTGCTCATTGCTGGCTACACTATCGGATCAATAAAAAACATGCACTTCAGAAAATGGGGCCATCTAAAGAAGACATCAAGGTAGTTCAAGACGAGATAGTCTTCAGTTGCTAAGATCAAAAAGTGAAGATGAGTACTACCAAATAAGAACCTTCAGGCTCGTGAAATGGCCCATCCCTGCATTCACCTACTTTCGAGATAATTTGGAATCTGACATGTTGAAGCATGATTGTGCCTTCATGATTTCCCAGATTCCTGATTTTAATCCAGTCTCCGGAAATAACAACAATACCGCAGAGTCATTCAATGCTGTGATGAAAAGAGTTATACAACAACAGCGAGACATACCAATGGACATATCCATCTTGGGCTTTCTTTGTTTAGACGATGAATATTATACACACGTGTCTCGTAGATATAAAGGAATAGGAGATTATAGAGTCCTTGAGAAGGCACATAAGGAAAAAAGAGTTCATATCAAGAAGGAAGAAGATCCACTTAAATCCAGGAATGAAATATTTTCTGCGTAAGGTCCAAGAAGTAGATGCATCAGATTTCTTTTGCGAAATAAATAGGAAAAAAGAAAACGGCCAGCAAAGTGGTTTAGTTGACATAGCAGAAACTTTATGGAGAAAGGGACAAGTTACATTTGCAACGAAAAGCAAGTGTATCTTGTTTCAAGTCTGACTAGAAAGAAGGTTAGTGTTGTGACACCATGCACAGAAACAATCACTGTTAAAGGAAATAAAATTGTTACAAAGGGTGCTAAGAGGTATAGCTTGGTTGAAGTTTTATGATTGTTCTTGTAATTTTGGAATCTCTGTATGTCCTTGCAAACTAGCAGTTTTAAAATCTCGAGGACATGCAACTGAAAAATCAATTATACAGCTGAAAACACTCAAGAAAAAGTGAGGGGGAGATCTAAAAAGGTGCGTGAGGCCTGGAATAAAAAGCTCATTAACATTCAGGACTGTTATAATAATAAAACCTGCAGCAGATTCTCTAGCAGCCAATAAATTGTCGTCTACTGCTGATAGTGATGATCAGAATGAAGGGAGTTTTTCACCGTCAATTAATGAAACTGCAAAAGATAACTTGAAAACAAGCAGGGAACAGAATACATTAGAAACGGGTTTCAGAAATGAAAACAAAGAAATTACTGAAGTAGCTTCACTTAAAAAGACTTCCAAACACGGATCAAGAAGCTCTGACGGGAAACATAATTCAAAAGTTACAAAGCAAACGGAAGATGTTCAGTGTGTGAAGACTGTACAAAAAGGCTGCATAGCCCCACTCAACTGGTGAAACCCAAAAAATGGGTAAGGAGACTGAATTTTCGTGTTGAAGCTACCCAGTCTACAATTCCTACAGACCTTTATCATGTTACGCGTTAAAGGTCCCATAAATGATTTGCATGACGAATCAAAGCAAGAGATCCAGCTTTTAAAAAGCCTTTTTGGAATAGTGGTAAAATCTACCAATTCTGCTATGGTAGAAATCGCAGAGAAACTAGATGGGTGGAGAGCTAATTGTTTTCTCTTAAGGGACACAGAAGTGTTTCCGATTTTCTTTCAAGACCTTTAATCACCGCTGAAGCCAGAAACTTGGCCCACAACTAAATGGTTTCGTACCTCGTCAATCTTGTAACATCTAGCTGTGCGTCAGCAAGAACTATCGATAGTTACTCTACTTTTAACTTGACAAATATTGATGCCTTAAATACTTACCCAGATAGGCCTAGAGAGAGTTTTAGTGATGTTTCTAATGATTGCAGTGTTCTGTTTGTTCCATTGTGTGTGTCAATATGTGAGATATAACAAACAGGGAGTCCAAGAATCATTTCATTCTGGGAATATGTGATTTCTCCAGGAGAACTTTCTATCTTCTTGATAGCAAGAAACCATTAAACCACGCTCAAGGGAGGCTAGGTGTTTCCAACCTCAAAAATCTGATGAAGGGAGTGGATAAATGGTATATAGAACTTGAACTTGGCTCGTGAAGAATAGCTTCACAAGTAGATTCTTCAAGCTGTGGGCCTTTTTGTTGTCAAATATACCCAAGACGAAAAAAATGAGATAATTTGTAAAGCGCACTATCAATTGATCTTCCATCACCTTCTAAGTACAAGAGGTCAAAGGGAAGATTCACACTATCTAAGAAATTCTTAGAATTATGTAACGATGATTCTGAAATGGCAAATAAGAAAAATATTAAACTAATGAATAAATATAGAATCAAATTAGCAGTCCAGGTACTTGAATCTATTTTAATACAGAACAGAAACAGCTAGTTGTTATAACTGTCGAGAACCGATGCGGGAAAACATGCAGTTCATATGTAAAAACTGCTGTGTCTAAAGAGAAAAACACAAACAAACACGCAGTCAGACACAAAAGACACAGAGAGAGGCCAACACACAGTCAGACACACAAAACGAAAACTTTCAAAATACACTTGGAATCACCAAAAATGCTAAAAAAGACAAACTAAACTACGAAACAGCAAGACTAAACATCCTAAATCATATGTTATAAACGAAAAACTTTCAAAACACAATTAGAAACAGCAACAAAGCTAACACAGACGAGCTAAACCGCAAAACAGCGCACCTAGATATCCTAAATCACGTAATTCCAACAAAAACTTCCAAAAACGCTTGGAAAAACCAATAAAGCCAATACAGACATGCTAAACCATGAAACAGCAGAAATAAATAACTTCTTCAAAATACTCTTTGAAACAAGAAGAAGCTAACACTGACAAGATAAACCATGAGAGAGCTCAACTAAACATCCTAAATTAAAGTTTCAAAGAAAAACTCCATATATATATATATATATATATATATATATAATATATATATATATATATATATATATCTATATATATATATATATATATATATATAAATATATATATATATATATATATATATATAAGTTTTTGTGTCGTGTTAAGTTTTTGGTGTGTGTGTAAGTTTTTGTGTGTGTAAGTTTTGTGTGTGTGTAAGTTTTTGTGTTGCGTAAGTTTTTGTGTTGTGTATAAGTTTTTGTGTGTGTAAGTTTTTGTGTGCGTGTAAGTTTTTTGTGTGTGTAAAGTTTTGTGTGTGTGTAAGTTTTTGTGTGTGTGTAAGTTTTTGTGTATGTGTAAGTTTTGTGTGGGTGTGTAAGTTTTTGTGTGTGGGTAAGTTTTTGTGTGTGTAAGTTTTTGTGTGTGTGTAAGTTTTTGTCTGTTGTAAGTTTTTGTGTGTGTGCTGTGTAAGTTTTGTGTGTGTGTAAAGTTTTTGTGTCCAAATGCATTTTTTAGATTTTCTGTCACTTTTGAAGCCACATCGCTCGCTTTTTACGCTCAGTTCATTACATGGACTGTTTTGTAATAATATTACAGAGTTCTTTATGTTTAACAAAAACCGTACATTTATAAATTATCCCTTATCATATCATATGTATATGTTATTAGGTATGTTTGTTTTTATCTAATGATTCTGTTTCAGTGTTTAGCTTGGGCATACAAAGCCTGTGTTCCAAATTGGCTTTTGGTGTGCCACAATATTCTAGATTTTGTGGTTTCCTGTTAACTTCTTAATAGGATGGCTGATAGACCACATTTTTTCAACATCCTGGGAAGAATTTTACAATAACTTTTGGATTAATAACATGGTATTAATCAGGAGGTTTGCAAGAGTAAGTGTTTCCTGTCTGATAAGATATTGTTACTTCCATCATTGGAACAGGTTTTTAGGAACCAATTATTTAGGAAAATAATGTGACCACGCGTCAGGCCACACTATAATTGATGCAAGTTTGATGGAATGCCGCTGAAACAAAAATACTAAGAAGTAGCAGTAGTAGTAGCAGTAAAGTACACAGTAACAGCAGTACTAGCAGTAGTGTGGACAGTAAATGCAGTAGTATGGACAAAATTAGATTTTAGTAAAAAACATTAAGACGCAAATACAAAGTTTTCGAATTACCACTTTTTATTAAGACAACCTCTCTACAATCTAAATTTAGTCTTCGAATATTCCCCGCTGGTACGCCTCATTAGTCAGGTCATAGCCTAAGGCACGCTATCAAGGTTAAATTACCTTAGGGCCATAGTTTATCTCCCCTATAAAGGGAGAAATAAAGACAACAACTACAACTTCACCCAACAAATTATAAAACGACTTTACAACATATTCGTACCCTCTGTTCATTCAAACTTCAGAGAGTAAATCAACGGATGATTGAAGGCAAGACGGTTGATTTGAGAGATACATCTTTCGATATGAACAATGTGCATTCAACTGTCCCTGAGCACTGCCTATATACTGTGATTCACTATGTTGGTATTTGTGACAGAAAATCCAATTGTGACCCCCATGGAAACCATAAAAAAAGGAATAAAAGCTATCCCTTTTGTTCCTTCTGAGAAATCTGTATTAAAAGAACCAAAAAAGTAGCAAAAACCACAACAATGAACCCAAGAACTTTTCCATAACGAATTTAGCAAGACAGTGAATGAGCTGCAGACAAATGTTCCGAAAAGTCAGCGCAAGTAAAGAATACCTTTTCTTTGGCCAGATAAAAACACGATATCCAAAGACAAAGGTAACATGATTCGATATCGTAAGATAGAAACCGATTTTGTTGTAACAGAAAATTTTTGGGCAAAGAGAAGCAGCCGTCACCTGTGTATCAGAATTTGCTATCTTAGAAGTTGATTACTTTGTAAAACACAGTATCCCGATAGTGTTCTATCATGATACCAAATATAAAATTGGAAATTACTGGGTTTCAGCTCTGAAATTCCGACATCTTGACTTCGACCATAAAAGAACAACACCTTTGATTCCAATTGCATTTTTACTTCACACAAATAGATCAGCTGATTCGCATAAAGAGCTGCTTATACTTCTTATGAAGAAAGCACCAAGCATCAATTCAACCCAAAATTCTTTTGTGAGTTATAGAGAAAAGGGTATAGAGGTTGCGAGAAAAAAAAATTCTTCCTCTTATTCAGGCTGCTCTCATTGATGGCTACACTATCGGATCAATAAAAAAACATGCACTTCAGAAAATGGGCCATCTAAAGAAGACATCAAGGTAGTTCAAGACGATATTCTTCAGTTGCTAAGATCAAAAGTGAAGATGAGTACTACCAAATAAGAACCTTCAGGCTCGTGAAATGGTCATCCCTGCATTCACCTACTTTCGAGATAATTTGGAATCTGACATGTTGAAGCATGATTGTGCCTTCATGATTTCCCAGATTCTGATTTTAATCCAGTCTCCGGAATAACAACAATACCGCAGTCATTCAATGCTGTGATGAAAAGAGTTATACAACAACAGCGAGACATACCAATGGACATATCCATCTTGGGCTTCTTGTTTAGACGATGAATATTATACACACGTGTCTCGTAGATATAAAGGAATAGGAGATTATAGAGTCCTTGAGAAGGCACATAAGAAAAAAAGAGTTCATATCAAGAAGGAAGAAGATCCACTTAAATCCAGGAATGAAAATATTTCTGCGTATGGTCCAAGAAGTAGATGCATCAGATTTCTTTTGCGAAATAAATAGGAAAAAGAAAACGGCCAGCAAAGTGGTTTAGTTGACATAGCAGAAACTTATGGAGAAAGGGACAAAGTTACATTTTGCAACGAAAAGCAAGTGTATCTTGTTTCAAGTCTGACTAGAAAGAAGGTTAGTGTTGTGACACCATGCACAGAAACAATCACTGTTAAAGGAAATAAAATTGTTACAAAGGGTGCTAAGAGGTATAGCTTGGGTTGAAGTTTTATGATTGTTCTTGTATTTTGGAATCTCTGTATGTCCTTGCAAACTAGCAGTTTTAAAATCTCGAGGACATGCAACTGAAAAATCAATTATACAGCTGAAAACAATCAAGAAAGTGAAAGGGAGATCTAAAAGGTACGTGAGGCCTGGAATAAAAAGCTCATTAACCATTCAGGACTGTTATAATAATAAACCTGCAGCAGATTCTCTAGCAGCCAATAAATTGTCGTCTACTGCTGATAGTGATGATCAGAATGAAGGGAGTTTTTCACCGTCAATTAATGAAACTGCAAAAGATAACTTGAAAACAAGCAGGGAACAGAATACATTAGAAACGGGTTTCAGAAATGAAACAAAGAAATTACTGAAGTAGCTTCACTTAAAAAGGACTTCCAAACACGGATCAAGAAGCTCTGACGGGAAACATAATTCAAAAGTTACAAAGCAAACGGAAGATGTTCAGTGTGTGAAGACTGTACAAAAAAGGCTGCATAGCCCACTCAACTGGTGAAACCCAAAAAATGGGTAAGGAGACTGAATCTTCGTGTTGAAGCTACCCAGTCTACAATTCCTACAGCCCTTTATCATGTTACGCGTTTAAAGGTCCCATAAATGATTTGCATGACGAATCAAAGCAAGAGATCCAGCTTTTAAAAAGCCTTTTTGGAATAGTGGTAAAATCTACCAATTCTGCTATGGTAGAAATCGCAGAGAAACTAGATGGGTGGAGAGCTAATTGTTTTCTCTTAAGGGACACAGAAGTGTTTCCGATTTTCTTTCAAGACCTTTAATCACCGCTGAAGCCAGAAACTTGGCCACAACTAAATGGTTTCGTACCTCGTCAATCTTGTAACATCTAGCTGTGCGTCAGCAAGAACTATCGATAGTTACTCTACTTTTAACTTGACAAATATGATGCCTTAAATACTTACCCAGATAGGCCTAGAGAGAGTTTTAGTGATGTTTTTTTTTTTTTTCTAATGATTGCAGTGTTCTGTTTGTTCCATTGTGTGTCAATATGTGAGATATAACAAACAGGGAGTCCAAGAATCATTTCATTATCTGGGAATATGTGATTTCTCCAGGAGAACTTTCTATCTTCTTGATAGCAAGAAAACCATTAAACCACGCTCAAGGGAGGCTAGGTGTTTCCAACCTCAAAAATCTGATGAAGGGAGTGGATAAATGGTATATAGAACTTGAACTTGGCTCGTGAAGAATAGCTTCACAAGTAGATTCTTCAAGCTGTGGGCCCTTTTGTTGTCAAATATACCCAAGACGAAAAAAAATGAGATAATTTGTAAAGCGCACTATCAATTGATCTTCCATCACCTTCTAAGTAAAGAGGTCAAAGGGAAGATTCACACTATCTAAGAAATTCTTAGAATTATGTAACGATGATTCTGAAATGGCAAATAAGAAAAATATTAAAACTAATGAATAAATATAGAATCAAAATTAGCAGTCCAGGTACTTGAATCTATTTTAATACAGAACAGAACAGCTAGTTGTTATAACTGTCGAGAACCGATGCGGGAAAACATGCAGTTCATATGCAAAAACTGCTGTGTCTAAAGAGAAAAACACAAACAAACACGCAGTCAGACACAAAAGACACAGAGAGAGGCAAACAAACAGTCAGACACACAAAACGAAAACTTTCAAAATACACTTGGAATCACCAAAAATGCTAAAAAAGACAAACTAAACTACGAAACAGCAAGACTAAACATCCTAAATCATATGTTATAAACGAAAAACTTTCAAAACACAATTAGAAACAGCAACAAAGCTAACACAGACGAGCTAAAACCGCAAAACAGCGCACCTAGATATCCTAAATCACGTAATTCCAACAAAAACTTCCAAAAACGCTGGAAAAACCAATAAAGCCCAATACAGACATGCTTAAACATGAAACAGCAGAAATAAATAACTTCTTCCAAAATACTCTTTGAAACAAGAAGAAAGCTAACACTGACAAGATAAACATGAGAGAGCTCAACTAAACATCCTAAATTAAAGTTTCAAAAGAAAAAACTTCCATCATATATATATATATATATATATATATATATTATATATATATATATATATATTATATATATATATATATATATATATATATATATATAGATATATATATATATATATCATATATATATATATATATATATATATATATCTATATATATATATATATATAATATATATATATATAAGTTTTTGTGTGTGTGTAAGTTTTTGTGTGTGTAAGTTTTTGTGTGTGTAAGTTTTTGTGTGTGTGTAAGTTTTGTGTGTGTATAAGTTTTTGTGTGTTGTAAGTTTTTGTGTGCGTGTGTAAGTTTTGTGTGCGTGTAAGTTTTTGTGTGTGTGTAAGTTTTTGTGTGTGTGTAAGTTTTTGTCTGTGTAAGTTTTTGTGTGTGTGTAAGTTTTGTGTCAAAATGCATTTTTTAGATTTTCTGTCACTTTTGAGCCACATCGCTTTTTACGCTCAGTTCATTACCATGGACTGTTTTGTAATAATATTACAGGAGTTCTTTATGTTAACAAAAACCGTACATTTATAAATTATCCCTTATCATATCATATGTATATGTTTATTAGGTATGTTTGTTTTTATCTAATGATTCTGTTTCAGTGTTTAGCTTGGGCATACAAAGCCTGTGCTTCCAAATTGGCTGTTTGGTGTGCCACAATATTCTGGATTTTGTGGTTTCCTGTTAACATCTTAATAGGAAGGCTGATAGACCACATTTTTCAACATCCGGGAAGAATTTTACAATAACTTTTGGATTAATAACATGGTATTAATCAGGAGGTTTGCAAGAGTAAGTGTGTTCCTGTCTGATAAGATATTGTTACTTCCATCATTGGAACAGTTTTTAGGAACCAATTATTTAGGAAAATAATGTGACCACGCGTCAGGCCACACTATAATTGATGCAATTTTGATGGAATGCCGCTGAAACAAAATACTAAGAAGTAGCAGTAGTAGTAGCAGTAAATGTACCAGTAACAGCAGTACTAGCAGTAGTGTGGACAGTAAATGCAGTAGTATGGACAAAATTAGATTTTAGTAAAACATTAAGACGCAAATACAAAGTTTTCGAATTACCACTTTTTATTAAGACAACCTCTCTACAATCTAAATTTAGTCCTTCGAATATTCCCCGCTGGTACGCCTCATTAGTCAGGTCATAGCCTGTACAGCAACGTGATGTACAACTTCACTAATTAGTTTGCTTTCTGGTTCGTTTATTTTGTCCATAACAAACTTTGCTTATAACAAACCTTTGGCTTATAATCCCGAACGTCTTCCTAGGGATGTCACTGTTCTGACACTAGAAAATGTCCTGTGAATAGAACACAGGTTGTGGTGGCCCTGGGGATAGCCAACCAGTTAATGACCTATGGAAGGGTTTCTTCTTTACATGGAACGTAGTAGGAGCTGAAGCCAAGTTGTTTTCACAGGAAGCGTTAGTAGGAGCTGATTAATAACATGGTATTAATCAGGAGGTTGCAAGAGTAAGTGTTTCCTGTCTGATAAGATATTGTTACTTCCATCATTGAAACAGTTTTTTAGGAACCAATTATTTAGGAAAATAATGTGACCACGCGTCAGGCCACACTATAATTGATGCAAGTTTGATGGAATGCCGCTGAAACAAAAATACTAAGAAGTAGCAGTAGTAGTAGCAGTAAATGTACCAGTAACAGCAGTACTAGCAGTAGTGTGGACAGTAAATGCAGTAGTATGGACAAAATTAGATTTTAGTAAAACATTAAGACGCAAATACAAAGTTTTCGAATTACCACTTTTATTAAGACAAACCTCTCTACAATCTAAATTTAGTCCTTCGAATATTCCCCGCTGGTACGCCTCATTAGTCAGGTCATAGCCTAAGGCACGCTATCAAGGTTAAATTACCTTAGGGCCATAGTTTATCTCCCTATAAAGGGAGAAATAAAGACAACAACTACAACTTCACCCAACAACTATAAAACGACTTTACAACATATTTGTACCCTCTGTTCATTCAAACTTCAGAGAGTTAATCAACGGATGATTGAAGGCAAGACGGTGATTTGAGAGATACATCTTTCGATATGAACAATGTGCATTCAACTGTCCCCTTGAGCACTGCCTATATACTGTGATTTCACTATGTGGTATTTGTGACAGAAAATCCAATTGTGACCCCCATGGAAACCATAAAAAAAAGGAATAAAAGCTATCCCTTTTGTTCCTTCTGAGAAATCTGTATTAAAAAGAACCAAAAAAGTAGCAAAAACCACAACAATGAACCCAAGAACTTTTCCATAACGAATTTAGCAAGACAGTGAATGAGCTGCAGACAAATGTTCCGAAAAGTCAGCGGCAAGTAAAGAATACACCTTTCTTTGGCCAGATAAAAACACGATATCCAAAGACAAAGGTAACATGATTCGATATCGTTAAGATAGAAACCGATTTTGTTGTAACAGAAAATTTTTTGAGCAAAGAGAAGCAGCCGTCACCTGTGTATCAGAATTTGCTATCTTAGAAGTTTGATTACTTTGTAAAACACAGTATCCCGATAGTGTTTCTATCATGATACAAATATAAAATTTGAAATTACTGGGTTTCAGCTCTGAAAATCCGACATCTTGACTTCGACCATAAAAGAACAACACCTTTGATTCCAATTGCATTTTTTACTTCACACAAATAGATCAGCTGATTCGCATAAAGAGCTGCTATACTTCTTATGAAGAAAGCACCAAGCATCAATTCAACCCAAAATTCTTTTGTGAGTTATAGAGAAAAGGGTATAGAGGTTGCGAGAGAAAAAAAATTCTTCCTCTTATCAGGCTGCTCATTGCTGGCTACACTATCGGATCAATAAAAAAAACATGCACTTCAGAAAATGGGCCATCTAAAGAAGACATCAAGGTAGTTCAAGACGATATTCTTCAGTTGCCTAAGATCAAAAAGTGAAGATGAGTACTACCAAATAAGAACCTTCAGGCTCGTGAACTTGGTCCATCCCTGCATTCACCTACTTTCGAGATAATTTGGAATCTGACATGTTGAAGCATGATTGTTGCCTTCATGATTTCCCAGATTCCTGATTTTAATCCAGTCTCCGAATAATAACAACAATACCGCAGAGTCATTCAATGCTGTGATGAAAAGAGTTATACAACAACAGCGAGACATACCAATGGACATATCCATCTTGGGCTTTCTTTGTTTAGACGATGAATATTATACACACGTGTCTCGTAGATATAAAGGAATAGGAGATTATAGAGTCCTTGAGAAGGCACATAAGGAAAAAAGAGTTCATATCAAGAAGGAAGAAGATCCACTTAAAAAATCCAGGAATGAAAATATTTCTGCGTAAGGTCCAAGAAGTAGATGCATCAGATTTCTTTTGCGAAATAAATAGGAAAAAAAGAAAACGGCCAGCAAAGTGGTTAGTTGACATAGCAGAAACTTTATGGAGAAAGGGACAAGTTTACATTTTGCAATGAAAAGCAAGTGTATCTTGTTTCAAGTCTGACTAGAAAGAAGGTTAGTGTTGTGACACCATGCACAGAAAACAATCACTGTTAAAGGAAATAAAATTGTTTACAAAGGGTGCTAAGAGGTATAGCTTGGTTGAAGTTTATGATTGTTCTTGTAATTTTGGAATCTCTGTATGTCCTTGCAAACTAGCAGTTTTAAAATCTCGAGGACATGCAAACTGAAAAATCAATTATTACAGCTGAAAACACTCAAGAAAGTGAGGGGGAGATCTAAAAGGTACGTGAGGCCTGGAATAAAAGCTCATTAACCATTCAGGACTGTTATAATAATAAAACCTGCAGCAGATTCTCTATAGCAGCCAATAAATTGTCGTCTACTGCGATAGTGATGATCAGAATGAAGGGAGTTTTTCACCGTCAATTAATGAAACTGCAAAAGATACTTGAAAACAAGCAGGGAACAGAATACATTAGAAACCGGGTTTCAGAAATGAAAACAAAGAAATTACTGAAGTAGCTTCACTTAAAAAGACTTCCAAACACGGATCAAGAAGCTCTGACGGGAAAACATAATTCAAAAGTTACAAAGCAAATACGGAAGATGTTCAGTGTGTGAAGACTGTACAAAAAAGGCTTGGCATAGCCCCACTCAACTGGTGAAACCCAAAAAATGGGTAAGGAGACTGAATCTTTCGTGTTGAAGCTACCCAGTCTACAATTCCTACAGACCTTTATCATGTTACGCGTTTTTAAAGGTCCCCATAAATGATTTGCATGACGAATCAAAGCAAGAGATCCAGCTTTTAAAAAGCCTTTTTGGAATAGTGGTAAAATCTACCAATTCTGCTATGGTAGAAATCGCAGAGAGAAACTAGATGGGTGGAGAGCTAATGTTTTCTCTTAAGGGACACAGAAGTGTTTCCGATTTTCTTTCAAGACCTTTAATCACCGCTGAAGCCAGATACTTGGCCCACAACTAAATGGTTTCGTACTCGTCAATCTTGTAACATCTAGCTGTGCGTCAGCAAGAAACTATCTGATAGTTACTCTACTTTTAACTTGACAAATATTGATGCCCTTAAATACTTACCCAGATAGGCCTAGAGAGAGTTTTATTCAGTGATGTTTCTAATGATTGCAGTGTTCTGTTTGTTCCATTGTGTGTCAATATGTGAGATAGATAACAAAAAGCGAGAGTCCAAGACAATCATTTCATTCTGGGAATATGTGCATTTCTCCACGGAGAACTTTCTATCTTCTTGATAGCAAGAAACGATTAAACCACGCCTCAAGGGAGGTAGGTGGTTTCCAACCTCAAAAATCTGATGAAGGGAGTGGGATAAATGGTATAGTAGAACTTGAACTTGGCTAGTGAAGAATTAGCTTCACAAGTAGATTCGTCAAGCTGTTGGGCCTTTTGTTGTCAAATATACCCAAGACGGAAAAAAAGTGAGGATAATTTTGTAAAGCGCACTAATCTCAATGATCTTCCATCCACCTTCTAAGTACAGAGAGGTCAAAGGGAAGATTCACACTATCTAAGAAATTCTTAGAATTATGTAACGATGATTCTTGAAATGGCAAATAAGAAAAAATATTAAACTAATGAATAAATATAGAATCAAATTAGCAGTCCAGGTACTTGAATCTATTTTAATACAGAACAGAACAGCTAGTTGTTATAACTGTCCGAGAACCGTTAAATTGCTCTCCAGGAAGAAAAAAAAAAAAGAAAAAAAAAAAAAAACAAAAAAAAAAAAAAAAAAAAAAATAAAAAAAAAAGAAAAAAAAAAAAAAAAAAAAAAAAAAAAAAAAAAAAAAAAAAAAAAAAAAAACAAAAAAAAAAAAAAAAAAAAAAAAAAACAAAAAAAAAAAAAAAAAAAAAAAAAAAAAAAAAAAAAATTAAAAAAAAAAAAAAAAAAAAAAAAAAAAAAAAAAAAAAAAAAAAAAAAAAAAAAAAAAAAAAAAAAAAAAAAAAAAAAAAAAAAAAAAAAAAAAAAAAAAAAAAAAAAAAAAAAAAAAAAACAAATAAAAAACAAAAAACAAAAAAAAAAAAAAAAAAAAAAAAAAAAAAAAAAAAAAAAATAAAAAAAAAAAAAAAAAAAAAAAAAAAAATAAAAAAAAAAAAAAAAAAAAAAAAAAAAATAAAAAAAAAAAAAAAAAAAAAAAGAAATAAAGATAAAAAAAAAAAAAAAAAAAAAAAAAAAAAAAAAATAAAAAAAAACAAAAAAAATAAAAAAAATAAAGAAAAAAGAAAATAAAATAAGAACCAAAAATAAAAAAAATAAAGAAACTAACAAAAGAAAAGAAAAATCATATCAGAAACAAAACGAATAAAAGTAGAAAACAAAGTACCACACAAAAAGAAAAAAAAAAGACGAAAGACGTAAAAATAAAAGGATAAATGAAAAGAAAAAAACGAAAAACAAAAAAATAAAAACTAAAAAGCGTAAAAAAAAAAAAATAGATAAAAAAAGAAAATCAAAAAAAAAGCGCAAAATATAGAAAAAAAAACACTAAGACAAAGGACTAATAAGTTAAAAAAATAGAACAAAGTTAAAAGAAGAATAAAAATACATAATGTAAAAAAATAAGAAAACAAAAAAAAAACAAAGAAACATAACATACAAAAAAACACCGGCAAAAAAAAAAAAACACAAACACACTAACAAAAAAAAAACAATAAGAAAAACTTAAAACAAAAGACACAAAACCGTACAGTACAGCAAACAATAGACACAAAAAAACACAAAACCTTTAACAAATAACCTCCGTCCGCAAATAATATAAATCAGAAAAACTCAAAACTAGTCACAATAAAAAAACAAAGAAACAAAACAATAACAAAAATAACAAACGACACAACAACACAATAACAACCCCCAATACCACCAAATCGATAATAAACCAACAACTAGAAACAAAAAACAACAAAAAAAAAAAAAAAAAAAAAAAAAACAAAAAAAAAAAAAACAAAAAAAAAAAAAAATAAAAAAAAAAAAAAAAAAAAACAAAAAAAAAAAA
The DNA here is from genome assembly GCA_027921565.1 of Artemia sinica. Classification (NCBI taxonomy): domain Eukaryota; kingdom Metazoa; phylum Arthropoda; class Branchiopoda; order Anostraca; family Artemiidae; genus Artemia; species Artemia sinica. Next base: position 2,446 of record JAPEVW010000527.1, on the reverse strand, counting down.
AAAAAAAAAAAAAAAAAAAAAAAAAAAAAAAAAAAAAAAAAGAAAAAAAAAAAAAAAAAAAAAAAAAAAAAAAAAAAAAAAAAAAAAAAAAAAAAAGAAAAAAAAAAAAAAAGAAAAAAAAAAGAAAAAAAAAAAAAAAAAAAAAAAAAAAAAAAAAAAAAAAAAAAAAAAAAAAAAAAAAAAAAAAAATAAAAAAAAAAAAAAAAAAATAAAAAAAAAAAAAAAAAAAAAAAAAAAAAAAAAAAAAAAAAAAAAAAAAACATGCAGTTCATATGTAAAAACTGAACACTGTGTCTTCAAGAGAAAAACACAAACAAACACGCAGTCAGACACAAAAAGACACAGAGAATGCAGGCAAACACCAGTCAGACACACAAACGGAAACTCTTCAAAATTACACTTGGAATCACCAAACATGTTTTTTTTACTAAAAAAGACAAACTACTAAACTACGAAACAGCAAGACTAAACATCCTAAATCATATGTTATAAACGAAAACTTGTTTTTTCAAAAACACAATTAGAAACAGCAACAAAGCCTAACACAGACGAGCCTAAACCGCAAAACAGGCACTCTAGATATCCTAAATCACGTAATTCCAACAAAAAACTTCAAAAACGCTTGCGAAAAAAACCAATAAAGCCAATACAGACATGCTAAACCATGAAACAGCAGAAATAAATAACTTCTTCCAAAATACTACTTTGAAACAATCCTTCCCCCATGAAGACAAGCTCACACTGACAAGATAACCATGAGAGAGCATCAACTAAACATCCTAAATTAAAGTTTCAAGAAAAACTTCCATATATATATATATATAGAGACTATATATATATTTTATATATATATATATAAGCGTGTTTTGTTTTTTTGTGCTAAGTGTTTGTCCTTTGTTATGTGTGATATAAGTTTTGTGGTGTAAGTTTTGTATGTGCGTGTAAGTTTTTGTGTGCGTGTAAGTTTTTTGTGTTGTGGTAAGCTTTTTGTGTGTGTGTGTAAATTTTTGTGTGTGGTAAGTTTTGTGTGTGAGTAAGTTATTTGTGTGTGTGTAAATTTTATGTCGGTTGTAAGTTTTTGTGTGGTGTAAGTTTTTGTGTCAAAATGCATTTTAGATTTTCTGTCACTTTGAGCCACATCGCCTTTTTACGCTAGTTCATTACATGGGACTGCTGTCTCGTAATAATATACAGAGTTCTTTATGTTTACAAAAACCGTACATTTATAAATTATCCATTATCAATCATATGTATATGTTTATTTAGGTATGTTTGTTTTTATCTAATGATTCTGTTTCAGTGTTTAGCTTGGGACATACAAAGCCTTGATGCTTCCAAATTGGCTGCTTTGGTATGTAGCCACAATATTCCTGGATTTTGTGGTTTACCTGTTAAACATCCACTCAAAGGATGGCTGATAGACCACATTTTTTTAAACATCGTTTCTGCCGGAAGAATTTACAATAACTTTTGGATAATAACCATGGTATTATCAGGAAGCGTTTGCCCCAAGAGTTAAGTGTTTCCTGCTTCGTGATTAAGATATGTTACTTCCATCATTGGAACAGTTTTTAGGGAACCAATTATTTTAGGAAAATAAATAGTGACCACGCTGTCAGGCCACACTTATATTGATGCAAGTTTGATGGAATGCCGCTGAAACAAAATACTAAGCAAGTAGCTAGTTAGTAGTTAGTAGCAGTTTAAATGCTACAGTAACAGCAGTACTAGCAGTAGTCAGTGGCGACAGTAGTTAAATGACAGTAATAGTATGCACAAAATTAGATTTTAGTAAAACATTAAGACACGCAAATACAAAGTTTCGAATGTACCACTTTTTATTTAATGACAACATCCTACAATCTAATTAGTCCTTCGAATATTCCCCGCTGGTACGCCTATTAGTCAGTGTCATAGCCTGCCTACAAGACAACGTGATGCCTGCTATCAACATCCGACTTTTTACGCTCAGTTCATTAAACATGGCAGACTGTTTTGTAATAATATTACAGAGTTCTTGATATGTTTTTTTTTCCAAAAACCGCTACAATTTATAAATTTATCCCTTATAATTATCATATAGTATATGTTTATTAGGTATTGTTGTTTTTATTCTAATGATTCCTGTTCAGTGTTTAGCTTGGGCATACAAAGCACTGTGCTTCCAAATTGCGCTGTTTGGTGCTGCCACAATATTCTGGATTTTGATGGGTTCCTGTAACATATCAATAGGATGGTGATTAGACCACGTATTTTTCCAACATCCTAAGCGCGAAGAATTTTACAATAACTTTGCGATTAATAACATGGTATTAATCAGGATGGTTTGCTCTATGCAAGAGTAAGTGTTTCCTGTCTGATAAGATATTGGTACTTCCATCATCTGGAACAGTTTTTAGAGAACAATTATTTAGGAAAATTAATGTGCACCACGCGTCAGGCCATC
>JAPEVW010000524.1:0-84000 GCA_027921565.1 Artemia sinica | reverse complement strand
AACCACAGCAAAACACTACTGAAATATTTCAAACTCCTGCATTTCAACGAAAGAAACCCAAAATGAACTTCAACGAAAGAAATCTAAAATGAACTTTGAAAATCAAGAGAATGTAACAGTGACAAGGTAAAGCACAACAAACACTACTGAAATATTCCAACTCATGCATTTCAACGAAAGAAATCCCAAAATGAACTTTGAAAAATCAAGAGAATGTAACTGTGACAAGGTAAAGCACAACAAAACACTACTGAAATATTCCAACTCGTACATTTCAACGAAAGAAATCCAAAATGAACTTTGAAAAATCAAGAGAATGTAAGTGTGACAAGGTAAACCAAAACAAAACACTACTGAAATATTCCAACTCTTGCATTTCAACGAAAGAAATCCAAAAATGAACTTTGAAAAATCAAGAGAATGTAAGTGTGACAAGGTTAACCATAACAAAACACTACTGAAATATTCCAACTCTTGCATTTCCACGAAAGAAATCCAAAAATGAACTTTGGAAAATCAATAGAATGTAACTGTGACAAGGTAAACCATAACAAAACACTACTGAAATATTCCAACTCTTGCATTTCAACGAAAGAAATCCAAAATGATCTTTGAAAAATCAAGAGAATGTAACTGTGACAAGGTAAACCATGACAAGACACTACTGGAATATTCCAACTTTTGCATTTCAACGAAAGAAATCCAAAATGAACTTTGAAAAATCAAGAGAATGTAACTGTGACAAGGTAAACTACGACAAAACAATACTGAAATAGTCCAACTCTTGCATTTCAACGAAAGAAATCCAAAATGACTTTGAAAAATCATGAGAATGTAACTGTGACAAGTTAAAGCAATACAAAACACTACTGAAATAATCCAACTCTTGCATTTCAATGAAAGAAATCCAAAATGAACTTTGAAAAATCAAGAGAATGTAACTGTGACAAGGTAAACCACGACAAAACACCACTGAAATATTCCAACTCTTGCATTTCAACGAAAGAAATTCAAAAATGAACTTTGAAAAATTAAGAGAATGTAACTGTGACAAGGTAAACCACGACAAAACACTACTGAAATATTCCAAGTCTTGCATTTCAACGAAAGAAATCCAAAATGAACTTTGAAAAATCAAGAGAATGTAACAGTGACAAGGTAAAGCACTACAAAAAAACTACTGAAATTATCCAACTCTTGCATTTCAATGAAAGAAATCCAAAATTAACTTTGAAAAAAATCAATAGAATGTAACTGTGACAAGGTAAACCACGACAAAACACCACTGAAATATTCCAACTCTTGCATTTCAATGAAAGAAATCCATAATGAACTTTGAAAAATCAAGAGAATGTAACTGTGACACGGTAAACCACGACAAAACACTACTGAAATATTCCAAACTCTTGCATTTCAAGGAAAGAAGTCCAAAATGAACTTTGAAAAATCAATAGAATGTAACTATGACAGGTAAACAACGACAAAACACTACTGAATATTCCAACTCTTGCATTTCAACGAAAGAAATTCCAAATGAACTTTGAAAAATCAAGAGAATGTAACTGTGACAAGGTAAAGCACAACAAAACACTACAGAAATATTCCAACTCTTGCATTTCAACGAAAGAAATCCAAAATGAACTTTGAAAAATCAAGAGAATGTAAGTATGACACGGTAAACCACGACAAAACACTACTGAAATATTCCAACTCTTGCATTTCAACGAAAGAAATCCAAAAATGAACTTTGAAAAATCAAGAGAATGTAACAGTGACAAGGTAAAGCACAACAAAACACACTACTGAAATATTCCAACTCAGGCATTTCAACGAAAAAAATCCAAAATGAACTTTGAAAAATCAAGAGAATGTAACTGTGACAAGGTAAAGCACAACGAAACACTACTGAAATATTCCAACTCGTGCATTTCAACAAAAGAAATCCAAAATAAACTTTGAAAAATCAAAAGAATGTAACTGTGACAAGGTAAACCACGACAAAACACTACTGAAATATTTCAACTCTTGCATTTCAACGAAAGAAATCCAAAATGAACTTTGAAAAATCAAGAGAATGTAACAGTGACAAGGTAAAGCACTACAAAACACTACTGAAATAATCCAACTCTTGCATTTCAATGAAAGAAATCCAAAATGAACTTTGAAAAATCAATAGAATGTAACTGTGACAAGGTAAACCACGACAAAACACCACTGAAATATTCCAACTCTTGCATTTCAATGAAAGAAATCCATAATGAACTTTGAAAAATCAAGAGAATGTAAGTGTGACACGGTAAACCACGACAAAACACTACTGAAATATTCCAACTCTTGCATTTCAACGAAAGAAATCCCAAATGAACTTTGAAAAACCATGAGAATGTAACTGTGACAAGGTAAAGCACTACAAAACACTACTGAAATGTTCCAACTCTTGCATTTTAATGAAAGAAATCCAAAATGAACTTTGAAAAATAGAGAGAATGTAACTGTAACAAGGTAAACCATGACAAAACACTACTGAAATATTCCAACTCTTGCATTTCAATTAAAGAAATCGAAAATGAACTTTGAAAAATCAAGAGAATGTAACTGTGACACGGTAAAGCACAACAAAACACTACTGAAATATTCCAACTCTTGCATTTCAACGAAAGAAATCCAAAAATGAACTTTGAAAAATCAAGAGAATGTAAGTGTGACAAGGTTAACCATAACAAAACACTACTGAAATATTCCAACTCTCGCATTTCAACGAAAGAAATCCAAAAATGAACTTTGGAAAATCAATAGAATGTAACTGTGACAAGGTGAACCATAACAAAACACTACTGAAATATTCCAACTCTTGCATTTCAACGAAAGAAATCCAAAATGATCTTTGAAAAATCAAGAGAATGTAAGATTGACAAGGTGAACCATAACAAAACACTACTGAAATATTCCAACTCTTGCATTTCAACGAAAGAAATCCAAAATGAACTTTGAAAAATCAAGAGAATGTAACTGTGACAAGGTAAACCACGACAAAACACTACTGAAATATTCCAACTCTTGCATTTCAACGAAAGAAATCCAAAATGAACTTTGAAAAATCAAGAGAATGTAACAGTGACAAGGTAAAGCACAACAAAACACTACTGAAATATTCCAACTCATGCATTTCAACGAAAGAAATCCAAAATGAACTTTGAAAAATCAAGAGAATGTAACTGTGACAAGGTAAAGCACAACGAAACACTACTGAAATATTCCAACTCGTGCATTTCAACGAAAGAAATCCAAAATGAACTTTGAAAAATCAAAAGAATGTAACTGTGACAAGGTAAACCACGACAAAACACTACTGAAATATTCAAACTCTTGCATTTCAACGAAAGAAATCCAAAATGAACTTTGAAAAATCAAGAGAATGTAACAGTGACAAGGTAAAGCACTACAAAACACTACTGAAATTATCCAACTCTTGCATTTCAATGAAAGAAATCCAAAATGAACTTTGAAAAATCAATAGAATGTAACTGTGACAAGGTAAACCACGACAAAACACCACTGAAATATTCCAACTCTTGCATTTCAATGAAAGAAATCCATAATGAACTTTGAAAAAATCAAGAGAATGTAACTGTGACACGGTAAACCACGACAAAACACTACTGAAATATTCCAACTCTTGCATTTCAAGGAAAGAAGTCCAAAATGAACTTTGAAAAATCAATAGAAAGTAACTATGACAAGGTAAACCACGACAAAACACTACTGAATATTCCAAGTCTTGCATTTCAACGAAAGAAATTCCAAATGAACTTTGAAAAATCAAGAGAATGTAACTGTGACAAGGTAAAGCACAACAAAACACTACAGAAATATTCCAACTCTTGCATTTCAACGAAAGAAATCCAAAATGAACTTTGAAAAATCAAGAGAATGTAAGTGTGACACGGTAAACCACGACAAAAACACTACTGAAATATTCCAACTCTTGCATTTCAACGAAAGAAATCCAAAATGAACTTCGAAAAATAGAGAGAATGTAACTGTGACAAGGTAAACCACGACAAAACACTACTGAAATATCCCAACTCTTGCATTTCAATGAAAGAAATCCAAAATGAACTTTGAAAAATCAAGAGAATGTAACTGTGACACGGTAAAGCACAACAAAACACTACTGAAATATTCCAACTCTTGCATGTCAAACGAAAGAAATCCAAAATGAACTTGGAAAAATCAATAGAATGTAACAGTGACAAGGTAAAGCACAACAAAACGCTACTGAAATATTCCAACTCTTGCATTTCAACGAAAGAAATCCAAAATGAACTTTGAAAAATCAAGAGAATGCAACAGTGACAAGGTAAAGCACAACAAAACACTACTGAAATATTCCAACTCATGCATTTCAACGAAAGAAATCCAAAATGAACTTTGAAAAATCAAGAGAATGTAACTGTGACAAGGTAAAGCACAACGAAACACTACTGAAATATTCCAACTCGTGCATTTCAACGAAAGAAATCCAAAATGAACTTTGAAAAATCAAGAAAATGTAACTGTGACAAGGTAAACCACGACAAAACACTACTGAAATATTCCAACTCTTGCATTTCAACGAAAGAAATCCAAAATGAACTTTGAAAAATCAAGAGATTGTAACAGTGACAAGGTAAAGCACTACAAAACACTACTGAAATAATCCAACTCTTGCATTTCAATGAAAGAAATCCAAAATGATCTTTGAAAAATCAAGAGAATGTAACTGTGACAAGGTAAACCACGACAAAACACCACTGAAATATTCCAACTCTTGCATTTCAATGAAACAAATGCATAATGAACTTTGAAAAATCAAGAGAATGTAACTGTGACAAGGTAAAGCACAACATAATACTACTGAAATATTCCAACTCTTGCATTTCAACGAAAGAAATCCAAAATGAACTTTGAAAAATCAAGAGAATGTAACAGTGACAAGGTAAAGCACAAACAAAACACTACTGAAATATTCCAACTCATGCATTTCAACGAAAGAAATCCAAAATGAACTTTGAAAAATCAAGAGAATGTAACTGTGACAAGGTAAAGCACAACAAAACACTACTGAAATATTCCAACTCGTGCATTTCAACGAAAGAAATCCAAAAAGAACTTTGAAAAATCAAGAGAATGTAAGTGTGACAAGGTAAACCATAACAAAACACTACTGAAATATTCCAACTCTTGCATTTCAACGAAAGAAATCCAAAAATGAACTTTGAAAATCAAGAGAATGTAAGTGTGACAAGGTTAACCATAACAAAACACTACTGAAATATTCCAACTCTCGCATTTCAACGAAAGAAATCCAAAAATGAACTTTGGAAAATCAATAGAATGTAACTGTGACAAGGTAAACCATAACAAAACACTACTGAAATATTCCAACTCTTGCATTTCAACGAAAGAAATCCAAAATGATCTTTGAAAAATCAAGAGATGTAAGATTGACAAGGTAAACCATGACAAAACACTACTGAAATATTCCAACTCTTGCATTTCAACGAAAGAAATCCAAAATGAACTTTGAAAAATCAAGAGAATGTAACTGTGACAAGGTAATTCACGACAAAACACTACTGAAATATTCCAACTCTTGCATTTCAACGAAAGAAATCCAAAATGAACTTTGAAAAATCGTGAGAATGTAACTGTGACAAGTTAAAGCACTACAAAACACTACTGAAATAATCCAACTCTTGCATTTCAATGAAAGAAATCCAAAATGAACTTTGAAAAATCAAGAGAATGTAATTGTGACAAGGTAAACCACGACAAAACACCACTGAAATATTCCAACTCTTGCATTTCAATGAAAGAAATCCATAATGAACTTTGAAAAATCAAGAGAATGTAACTGTGACACGGTAAACCACGACAAAACACTACTGAAATATTCCAACTCTTGCATTTCAACGAAAGAAATCCAAAATGAACTTTGAAAAATCAATAGAATGTAACTATGACAAGGTAAACCACGACAAAACACTACTGAATATTCCAACTCTTGCATTTCAACGAAAGAAATTCCAAATGAACTTTGAAAAATCAAGAGAATGTAACTGTGACAAGGTAAGCACAACAAAACACTACAGAAATATTCCAACTCTTGCATTTCAACGAAGAAATCAAAATGAACTTTGAAAAATCAAGAGAATGTAAGTGTGACACGGTAAACCACGACAAAACACTACTGAAATATTCCAACTCTTGCATTTCAACGAAAGAAATCCAAAATGAACTTTGAAAAACCATGAGAATGTAACTGTGACAAGGTAAAGCACTACAAAACACTACTGAAATATTCCAACTCTTGCATTTTAATGAAAGAAATCCAAAATTAACTTTGAAAAATAGAGAGAATGTAACTGTGACAAGGTAAACCACGACAAAACACTACTGAAATATTCCAACTCTTGCATTTCAATGAAAGAAATCCAAAATGAACTTTGAAAAATCAAGAGAATGTAACTGTGACACGGTAAACCACGACAAAACACTACTGAAATATTCCAACTCTTGCATTTCAACGAAAGAAATCCAAAATGAACTTTGAAAAATCAAGAGAATGTAACTGTGACAAGGTAAAACCACGACAAAACACTACTGAAATATTCCAACTCTTGCATTTCAACGAAAGAAATTCCAAATGAACTTTGAAAAATCAAGAGAATGTAACTGTGAAAAGGTAATCCAGAACAAAAACACTACTGAAATATTCCAACTCTTGCATTTCAACGAAATAAATCAAAATGAACTTTGAAAAATCAAGAGAATGTAAGTGTGACAAGGTAAACCACGACAAAACACTACTGAAATATTCCAACTCTTGCATTTCAACGAAAGAAATCCAAAATTAACTTTGAAAAATCAAGAGAATGTAACTGTGACAAGGTAAAGCACAACAAAACACTACTGAAATATTCCAACTCTTGCATTTCAACGAAAGAAATCCAAAATGAACTTTGAAAAATCAAGAGAATGTAAGTGTGACAAGGTAAACCACGACAAAACACTACTGAAATATTCCAACTCTTGCATTTCAACGAAAGAAATTCAAAATGAACTTTGAAAAATCAAGAGAATGTAAGTGTGACAAGGTAAACCATAACAAAACACTACTGAAATATTCCAACTCTCGCATTTCAACAAAAGAAATCCAAAAATGAGCTTTGGAAAATCAATAGAATGTAACTGTGACAAGGTAAACCATAACAAAACACTACTTAAATTTTCCAACTCTTGCATTTCAACGAAAAAAATCCAAAATGATCTTTGAAAAATCAAGAGAATGTAAGTTTGACAAGGTAAACCATGACAAAACACTACTGAAATATTCCAACTCTTGCATTTCAACGATAGAAATCCAAAATGAACTGTGAAAAATCAAGAGAATGTAACTGTGACAAGGTAAAAGACGACAAAACACTACTGAAATATTCCAACTCTTGCATTTCAACGAAAGAAATCCAAAATGAACTTTGAAAAATCATGAGAATGTAACTGTGACAAGTTAAAGCACTACAAAACACTACTGAAATATTCCAACTCTTGCATTTCAACGAAAAAAATCCAAAATGAACTTTGAAAAATCAATAGAATGTAACTATGACAAGGTAAACCACGACAAAACACTACTGAATATTCCAACTCTTGCATTTCAACGAAAGAAATTCCAAATGAACTTTGAAAAATCAAGAGAATGTAACAGTGACAAGGTAAAGCACAACAAAACGCTACTGAAATATTCCAACTCTTGCATTTCAACGAAAGAAATCCAAAATGAACTTTGAAAAATCAAGAGAATGCAACAGTGACAAGGTAAAGCACAACAAAACACTACTGAAATATTCCAACTCATGCATTTCAACGAAAGAAATCCAAAATGAACTTTGAAAAATCAAGAGAATGTAACTGTGACAAGGTAAAGCACAACGAAACACTACTGAAATATTCCAACTCGTGCATTTCAACGAAAGAAATCCAAAATGAACTTTGAAAAATCAAGAAAATGTAACTGTGACAAGGTAAACCACGACAAAAACACTACTGAAATATTCCAACTCTTGCATTTCAACGAAAGAAATCCAAAATGAACTTTGAAAAATCAAGAGATTGTAACAGTGACAAGGTAAAGCACTACAAAAACACTACTGAAATAATCCAACTCTTGCATTTCAATGAAAGAAATCCAAAATGATCTTTGAAAAATCAAGAGAATGTAACTGTGACAAGGTAAACCACGACAAAACACCACTGAAATATTCCAAACTCTTGCATTTCAATGAAACAAATGCATAATGAACTTTGAAAAATCAAGAGAATGTAACTGTGACAAGGTAAAGCACAACATAATACTACTGAAATATTCCAACTCTTGCATTTCAACGAAAGAAATCCAAAATGAACTTTGAAAAATCAAGAGAATGTAACAGTGACAAGGTAAAGCACAACAAAACACTACTGAAATATTCCAACTCATGCATTTCAACGAAAGAAATCCAAAATGAACTTTGAAAAATCAAGAGAATGTAACTGTGACAAGGTAAAGCACAACAAAACACTACTGAAATATTCCAACTCGTGCATTTCAACGAAAGAAATCCAAAAAGAACTTTGAAAAATCAAGAGAATGTAAGTGTGACAAGGTAAACCATAACAAAACACTACTGAAATATTCCAACTCTTGCATTTCAACGAAAGAAATCCAAAAATGAACTTTGAAAATCAAGAGAATGTAAGTGTGACAAGGTTAACCATAACAAAACACTACTGAAATATTCCAACTCTCGCATTTCAACGAAAGAAATCCAAAAATGAACTTTGGAAAATCAATAGAATGTAACTGTGACAAGGTAAACCATAACAAAACACTACTGAAATATTCCAACTCTTGCATTTCAACGAAAGAAATCCAAAATGATCTTTGAAAAATCAAGAGAATGTAAGATTGACAAGGTAAACCATGACAAAACACTACTGAAATATTCCAACTCTTGCATTTCAACGAAAGAAATCCAAAATGAACTTTGAAAAATCAAGAGAATGTAACTGTGACAAGGTAATTCACGACAAAACACTACTGAAATATTCCAACTCTTGCATTTTCAACGAAAGAAATCCAAAATGAACTTTGAAAAATCGTGAGAATGTAACTGTGACAAGTTAAAGCACTACAAAACACTACTGAAATAATCCAACTCTTGCATTTCAATGAAAGAAATCCAAAATGAACTTTGAAAAATCAAGAGAATGTAATTGTGACAAGGTAAACCACGACAAAACACCACTGAAATATTCCAACTCTTGCATTTCAATGAAAGAAATCCATAATGAACTTTGAAAAATCAAGAGAATGTAACTGTGACACGGTAAACCACGACAAAACACTACTGAAATATTCCAACTCTTGCATTTCAACGAAAGAAATCCAAAATGAACTTTGAAAAATCAATAGAATGTAACTATGACAAGGTAAACCACGACAAAACACTACTGAATATTCCAACTCTTGCATTTCAACGAAAGAAATTCCAAATGAACTTTGAAAAATCAAGAGAATGTAACTGTGACAAGGTAAAGCACAACAAAACACTACAGAAATATTCCAACTCTTGCATTTCAACGAAAGAAATCAAAATGAACTTTGAAAAATCAAGAGAATGTAAGTGTGACACGGTAAACCACGACAAAACACTACTGAAATATTCCAACTCTTGCATTTCAACGAAAGAAATCCAAAATGAACTTTGAAAAACCATGAGAATGTAACTGTGACAAGGTAAAGCACTACAAAACACTACTGAAATATTCCAACTCTTGCATTTTAATGAAAGAAATCCAAAATTAACTTTGAAAAATAGAGAGAATGTAACTGTGACAAGGTAAACCACGACAAAACACTACTGAAATATTCCAACTCTTGCATTTCAATGAAAGAAATCCAAAATGAACTTTGAAAAATCAAGAGAATGTAACTGTGACACGGTAAACCACGACAAAACACTACTGAAATATTCCAACTCTTGCATTTCAACGAAAGAAATCCAAAATGAACTTTGAAAAATCAAGAGAATGTAACTGTGACAAGGTAAACCACGACAAAACACTACTGAAATATTCCAACTCTTGCATTTCAACGAAAAGAAATTCCAAATGAACTTTGAAAAATCAAGAGAATGTAACTGTGAAAAGGTAATCCAGAACAAAACACTACTGAAATATTCCAACTCTTGCATTTCAACGAAATAAATCCAAAATGAACTTTGAAAAATCAAGAGAATGTAAGTGTGACAAGGTAAACCACGACAAAACACTACTGAAATATTCCAACTCTTGCATTTCAACGAAAGAAATCCAAAATTAACTTTGAAAAATCAAGAGAATGTAACTGTGACAAGGTAAAGCACAACAAAACACTACTGAAATATTCCAACTCTTGCATTTCAACGAAAGAAATCCAAAATGAACTTTGAAAAATCAAGAGAATGTAAGTGTGACAAGGTAAACCACGACAAAAACACTACTGAAATATTCCAACTCTTGCATTTCAACGAAAGAAATTCAAAATGAACTTTGAAAAATCAAGAGAATGTAAGTGTGACAAGGTAAACCATAACAAAACACTACTGAAATATTCCAACTCTCGCATTTCAACAAAAGAAATCCAAAAATGAGCTTTGGAAAATCAATAGAATGTAACTGTGACAAGGTAAACCATAACAAAACACTACTTAAATTTTCCAACTCTTGCATTTCAACGAAAGAAATCCAAAATGATCTTTGAAAAATCAAGAGAATGTAAGTTTTGACAAGGTAAACCATGACAAAACACTACTGAAATATTCCAACTCTTGCATTTCAACGATAGAAATCCAAAATGAACTGTGAAAAATCAAGAGAATGTAACTGTGACAAGGTAAAAGACGACAAAACACTACTGAAATATTCCAACTCTTGCATTTCAACGAAAGAAATCCAAAATGAACTTTGAAAAATCATGAGAATGTAACTGTGACAAGTTAAAGCACTACAAAACACTACTGAAATATTCCAACTCTTGCATTTCAACGAAAAAAATCCAAAATGAACTTTGAAAAATCAATAGAATGTAACTATGACAAGGTAAACCACGACAAAACACTACTGAATATTCCAACTCTTGCATTTCAACGAAAGAAATTCCAAATGAACTTTGAAAAATCAAGAGAATGTAACTGTGACAAGGTAAACCACAACAAAACACTACTGAAATATTCCAACTCTTGCATTTCAACGAAATAAATCCAAAATGAACTCTGAAAAATCAAGAGAATGTAATTGTGGCAAGGTAAACCACGACAAAACACTACTGAAATATTCCAACTCTTGCATTTCAACGAAAGAAATCCAAAATGAACTTTGAAAAATCAAGAGAATGTAACTGTGACAAGGTAAAGCACAACAAGACACTACTGAAATATTCCAACTCTTGCATTTCAACGAAAGAAATCCAAAATGAACTTTGAAAAATCAAGAAAATGTAAGTGTGATAAGGTAAACCACGACAAAACACTACTGAAATATTCCAACTCTTGCATTTCAACAAAAGAAATTCCAAAATAAACTTTGAAAAATCAAGAGAATGTAACTGTGACAAGGAAAACCACGACAAAACACTACTGAAATATTCCAACTCTTGCATTTAAATGAAAGAAATTACAAAATGAACTTTGAAAAAATCAAGAGAATGTAAGTGTGACAAGGTAAACCACGACAAAACACTACTGAAATATTCCAACTCTTGCATTTCAACGAAAGAAATTCAAAATGAACTTTGAAAAATCAAGAGAATGTAAGTGTGACAAGGTAAACCACATTAAAACACTACTGAAATATTCAAACTCCTGCATTTCAACGAAAGAAACCCAAAATGAACTTCAACGAAAGAAATCTAAAATGAACTTTGAAAAATCAAGAGAATGTAACAGTGACAAGGTAAAGCACAACAAAACACTACTGAAATATTCCAACTCATGCATTTCAACGAAAGAAATCCAAAATGAACTTTGAAAATCAAGAGAATGTAACTGTGACAAGGTAAAGCACAACAAAACACTACTGAAATATTCCAACTCGTACATTTTCAACGAAAGAAATCCAAAATGAACTTTGAAAAATCAAGAGAATGTAAGTGTGACAAGGTAAACCAAAACAAAACACTACTGAAATATTCCAACTCTTGCATTTCAACGAAAGAAATCCAAAAATGAACTTTGAAAATCAAGAGAATGTAAGTGTGACAAGGTTAACCATAACAAAACACTACTGAAATATTCCAACTCTTGCATTTCCACGAAAGAAATCCAAAAATGAACTTTGGGAAAATCAATAGAATGTAACTGTGACAAGGTAAACCATAACAAAACACTACTGAAATATTCCAACTCTTGCATTTCAACGAAAGAAATCCAAAATGATCTTTGAAAAAATCAAGAGAATGTAAGTTTGACAAGGTAAACCATGACAAGACACTACTGGAATATTCCAACTTTTGCATTTCAACGAAAGAAATCCAAAATGAACTTTGAAAAATCAAGAGAATGTAACTGTGACAAGGTAACCACGACAAAACAATACTGAAATATTCCAACTCTTGCATTTCAACGAAAGAAATCCAAAATGAACTTTGAAAAATCATGAGAATGTAACTGTGACAAGTTAAAGCAATACAAAACACTTTTGAAATAATCCAACTCTTGCATTTCAATGAAAGAAATCCAAAATGAACTTTGAAAAATCAAGAGAATGTACCTGTGACAAGGAAAACCACGACAAAACACCACTGAAATATTCCAACTCTTGCATTTCAACGAAAGAAATTCAAAAATGAACTTTGAAAAATTAAGAGAATGTAACTGTGACAAGGTAAACCACGACAAAACACTACTGAAATATTCCAAGTCTTGCATTTCAACGAAAGAAAATCAAAAATGAACTTTGAAAAATCAAGAGAATGTAAGTTTGACAAGGTAAACCACGACAAAACACTACTGAAATATTCCAACTCTTGCATTTCAACGAAAGAAACCCAAAATGAACTTTGAAAAATCAAGAGAATGTAAGTGTGACAAGGTAAACCACGACAAAACACAACTGAAATATTCCAACTCTTGCATTTCAACGAAAGAAATCCAAAATGAACTTGGAAAAATCAAGAGAATGTAACAGTGACAAGGTAAAGCACAACAAAACACTACTGAAATATTCCAACTCTTGCATTTCAACAAAAGAAATCCATAATGAACTTTGAAAAATCAAGAGAATGTAACACTGACAAGGTAAAGCACAACAAAACACTACTGAAATATTCCAACTCATGCATTTCAACGAAAGAAATCCAAATGAACTTTGAAAAATCAAGAGAATGTAACTGTGACACGGTAAAGCACAACGAAACACTACTGAAATATTCCAACTCGTGCATTTCAACGAAAGAAATCCAAAATGAACTTTGAAAAATCAAGAGAATGTAACTGTGACAAGGTAAAGCACAACAAAACACTACTGAAATATTCCAACTCTTGCATTTCAACGAAAGAAATCTAAAATGAACTTTTAAAAATCAAGAGAATGTAACAGTGACAAGGTAAAGCACAACAAAACACTACTGAAATATTCCAACTCATGCATTTCAACGAAAGAAATCCAAAATGAACTTTGAAAAATCAAGAGAATGTAACTGTGACAAGGTAAAGCACAACAAAACACTACTGAAAATTCCAACTCGTACATTTCAACGAAAGAAATCCAAAATGAACTTTGAAAAATCAAGAGAATGTAAGTGTGACAAGGTAAACCAAAACAAAACACTACTGAAATATTCCAACTCTTGCATTTCAACGAAAGAAATCCAAAAATGAACTTTGAAAAATCAAGAGAATGTAAGTATGACAAGGTTAACCATAACAAAACACTACTGAAATATTCCAACTCTTGCATTTCCACGAAAGAAATCCAAAAATGAACTTTGGAAAATCAATAGAATGTAACTGTGACAAGGTAAACCATGACAAAACACTACTGAAATATTTCAACTCTTGCATTTCAACGAAAGAAATCCAAAATGAACTTTGAAAAATCAAGAGAATGTAAGTGTGACAAGGTAAACCACGACAAAACACAACTGAAATATTCCAACTCTTGCATTTCAACGAAAGAAATCCAAAATGAACTTGGAAAAATCAAGAGAATGTAACAGTGACAAGGTAAAGCACAACAAAACACTACTGAAATATTCCAACTCTTGCATTTCAACGAAAGAAATCCATAATGAACTTTGAAAAATCAAGAGAATGTAACACTGACAAGGTAAAGCACAACAAAACACTACTGAAATATTCCAACTCATGCATTTCAACGAAAGAAATCCAAAATGAACTTTGAAAAATCAAGAGAATGTAACTGTGACACGGTAAAGCACAACGAAACACTACTGAAATATTCCAACTCGTGCATTTCAACGAAAGAAATCCAAAATGAACTTTGAAAAATCAAGAGAATTTAACTGTGACAAGGTAAAGCACAACAAAACACTACTGAAATATTCCAACTCTTGCATTTCAACGAAAGAAATCTAAAATGAACTTTGAAAAATCAAGAGAATGTAACAGTGACAAGGTAAAGCACAACAAAACACTACTGAAATATTCCAACTCATGCATTTCAACGAAAGAAATCCCAAATGAACTTTGAAAAATCAAGAGAATGTAACTGTGACAAGGTAAAGCACAACAAAACACTACTGAAATATTCCAACTCGTACATTTCAACGAAAGAAATCCAAAATGAACTTTGAAAAATCAAGAGAATGTAAGTGTGACAAGGTAAACCAAAACAAAACACTACTGAAATATTCCAACTCTTGCATTTCAACGAAAGAAATCCAAAAATGAACTTTGAAAAATCAAGAGAATGTAAGTGTGACAAGGTTAACCATAACAAAACACTACTGAAATATTCCAACTCTTGCATTTCCACGAATGAAATCCAAAAATGAACTTTGGAAAATCAATAGAATGTAACTGTGACAAGGTAAACCATAACAAAACACTACTGAAATATTCCAACTCTTGCATTTCAACGAAAGAAATCCAAAAATGAACTTTGGAAAATCAATAGAATGTAACTGTGACAAGGTAAACCATAACAAAACACTACTGAAATATTCCAACTCTTGCATTTCAACGAAAGAAATCCAAAATGATCTTTGAAAAATCAAGAGAATGTAAGTTTGACAAGGTAAACAATGACAAAACACTACTGGAATATTCCAACTTTTGCATTTCAGCGAAAGAAATCCAAAATGAACTTTGAAAAATCAAGAGAATGTAACTGTGACAAGGTAAACCACGACAAAACAATACTGAAATATTCCAACTCTTGCATTTCAACGAAAGAAATCCAAAATGATCTTTGAAAAATCAAGAGAATGTAAGTTTGACAAGGTAAACCATGACAAAACACTACTGAAATATTTCAACTCTTGCATTTCAACGAAAGAAATCCAAAATGAACTTTGAAAAATTAAGAGAATGTAAGTGTGACAAGGTAAACCACGACAAAACACAACTGAAATATTCCAACTCTTGCATTTCAACGAAAGAAATCCAAAATGAACTTGGAAAAATCAAGAGAATGTAACAGTGACAAGGTAAAGCACAACAAAACACTACTGAAATATTCCAACTCTTGCATTTCAACGAAAGAAATCCATAATGAACTTTGAAAAATCAAGAGAATGTAACACTGACAAGGTAAAGCACAACAAAACACTACTGAAATATTCCAACTCATGCATTTCAACGAAAGAAATCCAAAATGAACTTTGAAAAATCAAGAGAATGTAACTGTGACACGGTAAAGCACAACGAAACACTACTGAAATATTCCAACTCGTGCATTTCAACGAAAGAAATCCAAAATGAACTTTGAAAAATCAAGAGAATTTAACTGTGACAAGGTAAAGCACAACAAAACACTACTGAAATATTCCAACTCTTGCATTTCAACGAAAGAAATCTAAAATGAACTTTGAAAAATCAAGAGAATGTAACAGTGACAAGGTAAAGCACAACAAAACACTACTGAAATATTCCAACTCATGCATTTCAACGAAAGAAATCCAAAATGAACTTTGAAAAATCAAGAGAATGTAACTGTGACAAGGTAAAGCACAACAAAACACTACTGAAATATTCCAACTCGTACATTTCAACGAAAGAAATCCAAAATGAACTTTGAAAAATCAAGAGAATGTAAGTGTGACAAGGTAAACCAAAACAAAACACTACTGAAATATTCCAACTCTTGCATTTCAACGAAAGAAATCCAAAAATGAACTTTGAAAAATCAAGAGAATGTAAGTGTGACAAGGTTAACCATAACAAAACACTACTGAAATATTCCAACTCTTGCATTTCCACGAAAGAAATCCAAAAATGAACTTTGGAAAATCAATAGAATGTAACTGTGACAAGGTAAACCATAACAAAACACTACTGAAATATTCCAACTCTTGCATTTCAACGAAAAAAATCCAAAATGATCTTTGAAAAATCAAGAGAATGTAAGTTTGACAAGGTAAACAATGACAAAACACTACTGGAATATTCCAACTTTTGCATTTCAACGAAAGAAATCCAAAATGAACTTTGAAAAATCAAGAGAATGTAACTGTGACAAGGTAAACCACGACAAAACAATACTGAAATATTCCAACTCTTGCATTTCAACGAAAGAAATCCAAAATGAACTTTGAAAAATCATGAGAATGTAACTGTGACAAGTTAAAGCAATACAAAACACTACTGAAATAATCCAACTCTTGCATTTCAATGAAAGAAATCCAAAATGAACTTTGAAAAATCAAGAGAATGTAACTGTGACAAGGTAAACCACGACAAAACACCACTGAAATATTCCAACTCTTGCATTTCAACGAAAGAAATTCAAAAATGAACTTTGAAAAATTAAGAGAATGTAACTGTGAAAAGGTAAACCACGACAAAACACTACTGAAATATTAAAACTCATGCATTTCAACGAAAGAAATCCAAAATGAAGTTTGAAAAATCAAGAGAATGTAACTGTGACAAGGTAAAGCACAACGAAACACTACTGAAATATTCCAACTCGTGCATTTCAACGAAAGAAATCCAAAATGAACTTTGAAAAATCAAAAGAATGTAACTGTGACAAGGTAAACCATGACAAAACACTAGTAAAATATTCCAACTCTTGCATTTCAACGAAAGAAATCCAAAATGAACTTTGAAAAATCAAGAGAATGTAACAGTGACAAGGTAAAGCACTACAAAACACTACTGAAATTATCCAACTCTTGCATTTCAATGAAAGAAATCCAAAATGAACTTTGAAAAATCAATAGAATGTAACTGTGACAAGGTAAACCACGACAAAACACCACTGAAATATTCCAACTCTTGCATTTCAATGAAAGAAATCCATAATGTACTTTGAAAAATCAAGAGAATGTAACTGTGACACGGTAAACCACGACAAAACACTACTGAAATATTCCAAACTCTTGCATTTCAAGGAAAGAAGTCCAAAATGAACTTTGAAAAATCAATAGAATGTAACTATGACAAGGTAAACAACGACAAAACACTACTGAATATTCCAACTCTTGCGTTTCAACGAAAGAAATTCCAAATGAACTTTGAAAAATCAAGAGAATGTAACTGTGACAAGGTAAAGCACAACAAAACACTACAGAAATATTCCAACTCTTGCATTTCAACGAAAGAAATCCAAAATGAACTTTGAAAAATCAAGAGAATGTAAGTATGACACGGTAAACCACGACAAAACACTACTGAAATATTCCAACTCTTGCATTTCAACGAAAGAAATCCAAAATGAACTTTGAAAAATCAAGAGAATGTAACAGTGACAAGGTAAGGCACAACAAAACACTACTGAAAAATATTCCAACTCAGGCATTTCAACGAAAAAAAATCCAAAATGAACTTTGAAAAATCAAGAGAATGTAACTGTGACAAGGTAAAGCACAACGAAACACTACTGAAATATTCCAACTCGTGCATTTCAACGAAAGAAATCCAAAATGAACTTTGAAAAATCAAAAGAATGTAACTGTGACAAGGTAAACCACGACAAAACACTACTGAAATATTTCAACTCTTGCATTTCAACGAAAGAAATCCAAAATGAACTTTGAAAAATCAAGAGAATGTAACAGTGACAAGGTAAAGCACTACAAAACACTACTGAAATTATCCAACTCTTGCATTTCAATGAAAGAAATCCAAAATGAACTTTGAAAAATCAATAGAATGTAACTGTGACAAGGTAAACCACGACAAAACACCACTGAAATATTCCAACTCTTGCACTTCAATGAAAGAAATCCATAATGAACTTTGAAAAATCAAGAGAATGTAAGTGTGACACGGTAAACCACGACAAAACACTACTGAAATATTCCAACTCTTGCATTTCAACGAAAGAAATCCCAAATGAACTTTGAAAAACCATGAGAATGTAACTGTGACAAGGTAAAGCACTACAAAACACTACTGAAATGTTCCAACTCTTGCATTTTAATGAAAGAAATCCAAAATGAACTTTGAAAAATAGAGAGAATGTAACTGTAACAAGGTAAACCATGACAAAACACTACTGAAATATTCCAACTCTTGCATTTCAATTAAAGAAATCGAAAATGAACTTTGAAAAATCAAGAGAATGTAACTGTGACACGGTAAAGCACAACAAAACACTACTGAAATATTCCAACTCTTGCATTTCAACGAAAGAAATCCAAAACTGAACTTTGAAAAATCAAGAGAATGTAAGTGTGACAAGGTTAACCATAACAAAACACTACTGAAATATTCCAACTCTCGCATTTCAACGAAAGAAATCCAAAAATGAACTTTGGAAAATCAATAGAATGTAACTGTGACAAGGTGAACCATAACAAAACACTACTGAAATATTCCAACTCTTGCATTTCAACGAAAGAAATCCAAAATGATCTTTGAAAAATCAAGAGAATGTAAGATTGACAAGGTGAACCATAACAAAACACTACTGAAATATTCCAACTCTTGCATTTCAACGAAAGAAATCCAAAATGAACTTTGAAAAATCAAGAGAATGTAACTGTGACAAGGTAAACCACGACAAAACACTACTGAAATATTCCAACTCTTGCATTTCAACGAAAAGAAATCCAAAATGAACTTTGAAAAATCAAGAGAATGTAACAGTGACAAGGTAAAGCACAACAAAACACTACTGAAATATTCCAACTCATGCATTTCAACGAAAGAAATCCAAAATGAACTTTGAAAAATCAAGAGAATGTAACTGTGACAAGGTAAAGCACAACGAAACACTACTGAAATATTCCAACTCGTGCATTTCAACGAAAGAAATCCAAAATGAACTTTGAAAAATCAAAAGAATGTAACTGTGACAAGGTAAACCACGACAAAACACTACTGAAATATTCAAACTCTTGCATTTCAACGAAAGAAATCCAAAATGAACTTTGAAAAATCAAGAGAATGTAACAGTGACAAGGTAAAGCACTACAAAACACTACTGAAATTATCCAACTCTTGCATTTCAATGAAAGAAATCCAAAATGAACTTTGAAAAATCAATAGAATGTAACTGTGACAAGGTAAACCACGACAAAACACCACTGAAATATTCCAACTCTTGCATTTCAATGAAAGAAATCCATAATGAACTTTGAAAAATCAAGAGAATGTAACTGTGACACGGTAAACCACGACAAAACACTACTGAAATATTCCAACTCTTGCATTTCAAGGAAAGAAGTCCAAAATGAACTTTGAAAAATCAATAGAATGTAACTATGACAAGGTAAACCACGACAAAACACTACTGAATATTCCAACTCTTGCATTTCAACGAAAGAAATTCCAAATGAACTTTGAAAAATCTAGAGAATGTAACTGTGACAAGGTAAAGCACAACAAAACACAACAGAAATATTCCAACTCTTGCATTTCAACGAAAGAAATCCAAAATGAACTTTGAAAAATCAAGAGAATGTAAGTGTGACACGGTAAACCACGACAAAACACTACTGAAATATTCCAACTCTTGCATTTCAACGAAAGAAATCCAAAATGAACTTTGAAAAATAGAGAGAATGTAACTGTGACAAGGTAAACCACGACAAAACACTACTGAAATATCCCAACTCTTGCATTTCAATGAAAGAAATCCAAAATGAACTTTGAAAAATCAAGAGAATGTAACTGTGACACGGTAAAGCACAACAAAACACTACTGAAATATTCCAACTCTTGCATGTCAACGAAAGAAATCCAAAATGAACTTGGAAAAATCAAGAGAATGTAACAGTGACAAGGTAAAGCACAACAAAACGCTACTGAAATATTCCAACTCTTGCATTTCAACGAAAGAAATCCAAAATGAACTTTGAAAAATCAAGAGAATGTAACAGTGACAAGGTAAAGCACAACAAAACACTACTGAAATATTCCAACTCATGCATTTCAACGAAAGAAATCCAAAATGAACTTTGAAAAATCAAGAGAATGTAACTGTGACAAGGTAAAGCACAACGAAACACTACTGAAATATTCCAACTCGTGCATTTCAACGAAAGAAATCCAAAATGAACTTTGAAAAATCAAGAAAATGTAACTGTGACAAGGTAAACCACGACAAAACACTACTGAAATATTCCAACTCTTGCATTTCAACGAAAGAAATCCAAAATGAACTTTGAAAAATCAAGAGATTGTAACAGTGACAAAGTAAAGCACTACAAAACACTACTGAAATAATCCAACTCTTGCATTTCAATGAAAGAAATCCAAAATGATCTTTGAAAAATCAAGAGAATGTAACTGTGACAAGGTAAACCACGACAAAACACCACTGAAATATTCCAACTCTTGCATTTCAATGAAACAAATGCATAATGAACTTTGAAAAATCAAGAGAATGTAACTGTGACAAGGTAAAGCACAACATAATACTACTGAAATATTCCAACTCTTGCATTTCAACGAAAGAAATCCAAAATGAACTTTGGAAAATCAAGAGAATGTAACAGTGACAAGGTAAAGCACAACAAAACACTACTGAAATATTCCAACTCATGCATTTCAACGAAAGAAATCCAAAATGAACTTTGAAAAATCAAGAGAATGTAACTGTGACAAGGTAAAGCACAACAAAACACTACTGAAATATTCCAACTCGTGCATTTCAACGAAAGAAATCCAAAAAGAACTTTGAAAAATCAAGAGAATGTAAGTGTGACAAGGTAAACCATAACAAAACACTACTGAAATATTCCAACTCTTGCATTTCAACGAAAGAAATCCAAAAATGAACTTTGAAAATCAAGAGAATGTAAGTGTGACAAGGTTAACCATAACAAAACACTACTGAAATATTCCAACTCTCGCATTTCAACGAAAGAAATCCAAAAATGAACTTTGGAAAATCAATAGAATGTAACTGTGACAAGGTAAACCATAACAAAACACTACTGAAATGTTCCAACTCTTGCATTTCAACGAAAGAAATCCAAAATGATCTTTGAAAAATCAAGAGAATGTAAGATTGACAAGGTAAACCATGACAAAACACTACTGAAATATTCCAACTCTTGCATTTCAACGAAAGAAATCCAAAATGAACTTTGAAAAATCAAGAGAATGTAACTGTGACAAGGTAATTCACGACAAAACACTACTGAAATATTCCAACTCTTGCATTTCAACGAAAGAAATCCAAAATGAACTTTGAAAAATCGTGAGAATGTAACTATGACAAGTTAAAGCACTACAAAAACACTACTGAAATAATCCAACTCTTGCATTTCAATGAAAGAAATCCAAAATGAACTTTGAAAAATCAAGAGAATGTAATTGTGACAAGGTAAACCACGACAAAACACCACTGAAATATTCCAACTCTTGCATTTCAATGAAAGAAATCCATAATGAACTTTGAAAAATCAAGAGAATGTAACTGTGACACGGTAAACCACGACAAAACACTACTGAAATATTCCAACTCTTGCATTTCAACGAAAGAAATCCAAAATGAACTTTGAAAAATCAATAGAATGTAACTATGACAAGGTAAACCACGACAAAACACTACTGAAATATTCCAACTCTTGCACTTCAACGAAAGAAATTCCAAATGAACTTTGAAAAATCAAGAGAATGTAACTGTGACAAGGTAAAGCACAACAAAACACTACAGAAATATTCCAACTCTTGCATTTCAACGAAAGAAATCCAAAATGAACTTTGAAAAATCAAGAGAATGTAAGTGTGACACGGTAAACCACGACAAAACACTACTGAAATATTCCAACTCTTGCATTTCAACGAAAGAAATCCAAAATGAACTTTGAAAAACCATGAGAATGTAACTGTGACAAGGTAAAGCACTACAAAACACTACTGAAATATTCCAACTCTTGCATTTTAATGAAAGAAATCCAAAATGAACTTTGAAAAATAGAGAGAATGTAACTGTGACAAGGTAAACCACGACAAAACACTACTGAAATATTCCAACTCTTGCATTTCAATGAAAGAAATCCAAAATGAACTTTGAAAAATCAAGAGAATGTAACTGTGACACGGTAAACCACGACAAAACACTACTGAAATATTCCAACTCTTGCATTTCAACGAAAGAAATCCAAAATGAACTTTGAAAAATCAAGAGAATGTATCTGTGACAAGGTAAACCATAACAAAACATTACTGAAATATTCCAACTCTTGCATTCAACGAAAGAAATTCCAAATGAACTTTGAAAAATCAAGAGAATGTAACTGTGAAAAGGTAATCCAGAACAAAACACTACTGAAATATTCCAACTCTTGCATTTCAACGAAATAAATCCAAAATGAACTTTGAAAAATCAAGAGAATGTAAGTGTGACAAGGTAAACCACGACAAAACACTACTGAAATATTCCAACTCTTGCATTTCAACGAAAGAAATCCAAAATTAACTTTGAAAAATCAAGAGAATGTAACTGTGACAAGGTAAAGCACAACAAAACACTACTGAAATATTCCAACTCTTGCATTTCAACGAAAGAAATCCAAAATGAACTTTGAAAAATCAAGAGAATGTAAGTGTGACAAGGTAAACCACGACAAAACACTACTGAAATATTCCAACTCTTGCATTTCAACGAAAGAAATTCAAAATGAACTTTGAAAATCAAGAGAATGTAAGTGTGACAAGGTAAACCATAACAAAAACACTACTGAAATATTCCAACTCTCGCATTTCAACAAAAGAAATCCAAAAATGAGCTTTG
Organism: Artemia sinica; assembly: GCA_027921565.1. Classification (NCBI taxonomy): domain Eukaryota; kingdom Metazoa; phylum Arthropoda; class Branchiopoda; order Anostraca; family Artemiidae; genus Artemia; species Artemia sinica. The sequence goes on along the minus strand of JAPEVW010000524.1, from coordinate 60,564 downwards.
GAAAATCAATAGAATGTAACTGTGACAAGGTAAACCATAACAAAACACTACTTAAATTTTCCAACTCTTGCATTTCAACGAAAGAAATCCAAAATGATCTTTGAAAAATCAAGAGAATGTAAGTTTGACAAGGTAAACCATGACAAAAACACTACTGAAATATTCCAACTCTTGCATTTCAACGATAGAAATCCAAAATGAACTGTGAAAAATCAAGAGAATGTAACTGTGACAAGGTAAAAGACGACAAAACACTACTGAAATATTCCAACTCTTGCATTTCAACGAAAGAAATCCAAAATGAACTTTGAAAAATCATGAGAATGTAACTGTGACAAGTTAAAGCACTACAAAACACTACTGAAATATTCCAACTCTTGCATTTCAACGAAAGAAATCCAAAATGAACTTTGAAAAATCAATAGAATGTAACTATGACAAGGTAAACCACGACAAAACACTACTGAATATTCCAACTCTTGCATTTCAACGAAAGAGAAATTCCAAATGAACTTTGAAAAATCAAGAGAATGTAACTGTGACAAGGTAAACCACAACAAAACACTACTGAAATATTCCAACTCTTGCATTTCAACGAAATAAATCAAAAATGAACTCTGAAAAATCAAGAGAATGTAATTGTGGCAAGGTAAACCACGACAAAAACACTACTGAAATATTCCAACTCTTGCATTTCAACGAAAGAAATCCAAAATGAACTTTGAAAAATCAAGAAAATGTAAGTGTGATAAGGTAAACCACGACAAAACACTACTGAAATATTCTAACTCTTGCATTTCAACAAAAGAAATTCCAAAATAAACTTTGAAAAATCAAGAGAATGTAACTGTGACAAGGAAAACCACGACAAAACACTACTGAAATATTCCAACTCTTGCATTTAAATGAAAGAAATTACAAAATGAACTTTGAAAAAATCAAGAGAATGTAAGTGTGACAAGGTAAACCACGACAAAACACTACTGAAATATTCCAACTCTTGCATTTCAACGAAAGAAACCCAAAATGAACTTCAACGAAAGAAATCTAAAATGAACTTTGAAAAATCAAGAGAATGTAACAGTGACAAGGTAAAGCACAACAAAACACTACTGAAATATTCCAACTCATGCATTTCAACGAAAGAAATCCAAAATGAACTTTGAAAAATCAAGAGAATGTAACTGTGACAAGGTAAAGCACAACAAAACACTACTGAAATATTCCAACTCGTACATTTCAACGAAAGAAATCCCAAAATGAACTTTGAAAAATCAAGAGAATGTAAGTGTGACAAGGTAAACCAAAACAAAACACTACTGAAATATTCCAACTCTTGCATTTCAACGAAAGAAATCCAAAAATGAACTTTGAAAAATCAAGAGAATGTAAGTGTGACAAGGTTAACCATAACAAAACACTACTGAAATATTCCAACTCTTGCATTTCCACGAAAGAAATCCAAAAATGAACTTTGGAAAATCAATAGAATGTAACTGTGACAAGGTAAACCATAACAAAACACTACTGAAATGTTCCAACTCTTGCATATCAACGAAAGAAATCCAAAATGATCTTTGAAAAATCAAGAGAATGTAAGATTGACAAGGTAAACCATGACAAAACACTACTGAAATATTCCAACTCTTGCATTTCAACGAAAGAAATCCAAAATGAACTTTGAAAAATCAAGAGAATGTAACTGTGACAAGGTAATTCACGACAAAACACTACTGAAATATTCCAACTCTTGCATTTCAACGAAAGAAATCCAAAATGAACTTTGAAAAATCGTGAGAATGTAACTGTGACAAGTTAAAGCACTACAAAACACTACTGAAATAATCCAACTCTTGCATTTCAATGAAAGAAATCCAAAATGAACTTTGAAAAATCAAGAGAATGTAATTGTGACAAGGTAAACCACGACAAAACACCACTGAAATATTCCAACTCTTGCATTTCAATGAAAGAAATCCATAATGAACTTTGAAAAATCAAGAGAATGTAACTGTGACACGGTAAACCACGACAAAACACTACTGAAATATTCCAACTCTTGCATTTCAACGAAAGAAATCCAAAATGAACTTTGAAAAATCAATAGAATGTAACTATGACAAGGTAAACCACGACAAAACACTACTGAATATTCCAACTCTTGCACTTCAACGAAAGAAATTCCAAATGAACTTTGAAAAATCAAGAGAATGTAACTGTGACAAGGTAAAGCACAACAAAACACTACAGAAATATTCCAACTCTTGCATTTCAACGAAAGAAATCCAAAATGAACTTTGAAAAATCAAGAGAATGTAAGTGTGACACGGTAAACCACGACAAAACACTACTGAAATATTCCAACTCTTGCATTTCAACGAAAGAAATCCAAAATGAACTTTGAAAAACCATGAGAATGTAACTGTGACAAGGTAAAGCACTACAAAACACTACTGAAATATTCCAACTCTTGCATTTTAATGAAAGAAATCCAAAATGAACTTTGAAAAATAGAGAGAATGTAACTGTGACAAGGTAAACCACGACAAAACACTACTGAAATATTCCAACTCTTGCATTTCAATGAAAGAAATCCAAAATGAACTTTGAAAAATCAAGAGAATGTAACTGTGACACGGTAAACCACGACAAAACACTACTGAAATATTCCAACTCTTGCATTTCAACGAAAGAAATCCAAAATGAACTTTGAAAAATCAAGAGAATGTATCTGTGACAAGGTAAACCATAAAAAAACATTACTGAAATATTCCAACTCTTGCATTTCAACGAAAGAAATTCCAAATGAACTTTGAAAAATCAAGAGAATGTAACTGTGAAAAGGTAATCCAGAACAAAACACTACTGAAATATTCCAACTCTTGCATTTCAACGAAATAAATCCAAATGAACTTTGAAAAATCAAGAGAATGTAAGTGTGACAAGGTAAACCACGACAAAACACTACTGAAATATTCCAACTCTTGCATTTCAACGAAAGAAATCCAAAATTAACTTTGAAAAATCAAGAGAATGTAACTGTGACAAGGTAAAGCACAACAAACACACTACTGAAATATTCCAACTCTTGCATTTCAACGAAAGAAATCCAAAATGAACTTTGAAAAATCAAGAGAATGTAAGTGTGACAAGGTAAACCACGACAAAACACTACTGAAATATTCCAACTCTTGCATTTCAACGAAAGAAATTCAAAATGAACTTTGAAAAATCAAGAGAATGTAAGTGTGACAAGGTAAACCATAACAAAACACTACTGAAATATTCCAACTCTCGCATTTCAACAAAAGAAATCCAAAAATGAGCTTTGGAAAATCAATAGAATGTAACTGTGACAAGGTAAACCATAACAAAACACTACTTAAATTTTCCAACTCTTGCATTTCAACGAAAGAAATCCAAAATGATCTTTGAAAAATCAAGAGAATGTAAGTTTGACAAGGTAAACCATGACACAAAACACTACTGAAATATTCCAACTCTTGCATTTCAACGATAGAAATCCAAAATGAACTGTGAAAAATCAAGAGAATGTAACTGTGACAAGGTAAAAGACGACAAAACACTACTGAAATATTCCAACTCTTGCATTTCAACGAAAGAAATCCAAAATGAACTTTGAAAAATCATGAGAATGTAACTGTGACAAGTTAAAGCACTACAAAACACTACTGAAATATTCCAACTCTTGCATTTCAACGAAAGAAATCCAAAATGAACTTTGAAAAATCAATAGAATGTAACTATGACAAGGTAAACCACGACAAAAACACTACTGAATATTCCAACTCTTGCATTTCAACGAAAGAAATTCCAAATGAACTTTGAAAAATCAAGAGAATGTAACTGTGACAAGGTAAACCACAACAAAACACTACTGAAATATTCCAACTCTTGCATTTCAACGAAATAAATCCAAAATGAACTCTGAAAAATCAAGAGAATGTAATTGTGGCAAGGTAAACCACGACAAAACACTACTGAAATATTCCAACTCTTGCATTTCAACGAAAGAAATCCAAAATGAACTTTGAAAAATCAAGAAAATGTAAGTGTGATAAGGTAAACCACGACAAAACACTACTGAAATATTCTAACTCTTGCATTTCAACAAAAGAAATTCCAAAATAAACTTTGAAAAATCAAGAGAATGTAACTGTGACAAGGAAAACCACGACAAAACACTACTGAAATATTCCAACTCTTGCATTTAAATGAAAGAAATTACAAAATGAACTTTGAAAAAATCAAGAGAATGTAAGTGTGACAAGGTAAACCACGACAAAACACTACTGAAATATTCCAACTCTTGCATTTCAACGAAAGAAACCCAAAATGAACTTCAACGAAAGAAATCTAAAATGAACTTTGAAAAATCAAGAGAATGTAACAGTGACAAGGTAAAGCACAACAAAACACTACTGAAATATTCCAACTCATGCATTTCAACGAAAGAAATCCAAAATGAACTTTGAAAAATCAAGAGAATGTAACTGTGACAAGGTAAAGCACAACAAAACACTACTGAAATATTCCAACTCGTACATTTCAACGAAAGAAATCCAAAATGAACTTTGAAAAATCAAGAGAATGTAAGTGTGACAAGGTAAACCAAAACAAAACACTACTGAAATATTCCAACTCTTGCATTTCAACGAAAAATCCAAATCCAAAAATGAACTTTGAAAAATCAAGAGAATGTAAGTGTGACAAGGTTAACCATAACAAAACACTACTGAAATATTCAAACTCTTGCATTTCCACGAAAGAAATCCAAAATGAACTTTGGAAAATCAATAGAATGTAACTGTGACAAGGTAAACCATAACAAAACACTACTGAAATATTCCAACTCTTGCATTTCAACGAAAGAAATCCAAAATGATCTTTGAAAAATCAAGAGAATGTAAGTTTGACAAGGTAAACCATGACAAGACACTACTGGAATATTCCAACTTTTGCATTTCAACGAAAGAAATCAAAATGAACTTTGAAAAATCAAGAGAATGTAACTGTGACAAGGTAAACCACGACAAAACAATACTGAAATATTCCAACTCTTGCATTTCAACGAAAGAAATCCAAATGAACTTTGAAAAATCATGAGAATGTAACTGTGACAAGTTAAAGCAATACAAAACACTACTGAAATAATCCAACTCTTGCATTTCAATGAAAGAAATCCAAAATGAACTTTGAAAAATCAAGAGAATGTAACTGTGACAAGGTAAACCACGACAAAACACCACTGAAATATTCCAACTCTTGCATTTCAACGAAAGAAATTCAAAAATGAACTTTGAAAAATTAAGAGAATGTAACTGTGACAAGGTAAACCACGACAAAGCACTACTGAAATATTCCAAGTCTTGCATTTCAACGAAAGAAAGAAATCAAAAATGAACTTTGAAAAATCAAGAGAATGTAAGTTTGACAAGGTAAACCACGACAAAACACTACTGAAATATTCCAACTCTTGCATTTCAACGAAAGAAATCCAAAATGAACTTTGAAAAATCAAGAGAATGTAAGTGTGACAAGGTAAACCACGACAAAACACAACTGAAATATTCCAACTCTTGCATTTCAACGAAAGAAATCCAAAATGAACTTGGAAAAATCAAGAGAATGTAACAGTGACAAGGTAAAGCACAACAAAACACTACTGAAATATTCCAACTCTTGCATTTCAACGAAAGAAATCCATAATGAACTTTGAAAAATCAAGAGAATGTAACACTGACAAGGTAAAGCACAACAAAACACTACTGAAATATTCCAACTCATGCATTTCAACGAAAGAAATCCAAAATGAACTTTGAAAAATCAAGAGAATGTAACTGTGACACGGGTAAAGCACAACGAAACACTACTGAAAATATTCCAACTCGTGCATTTCAACGAAAGAAATCCAAAATGAACTTTGAAAAATCAAGAGAATGTAACTGTGACAAGGTAAAGCACAACAAAACACTACTGAAATATTCCAACTCTTGCATTTCAACGAAAGAAATCCAAAATCTTTGAAAAATCAAGAGAATGTAACTGTGACAAGGTAAAGCACAACAAAAAATGAACTTTGAAAATCAAGAGAATGTAACTGTGACAAGGTAAGCACAACACAACAAAGAAATCCAAAATGAACTTTGAACTACTGAAATATTCCAACTCGTGCATTTCAACGAAAGAACAAAATGGAACTTTGAAAAAAAAAACGAACACCAACTCTTGCATTTCAACGAAAGAAATCTAAAATGAACTTTTTCAAAAAATCAAGAGAATGTAACAGTGACAAGGTAAAGCACAACAAAACACTACTGAAATATTCCAACTCATGCATTTCAACGAAAGAAATCCAAAATGAACTTTGAAAAATCAAGAGAATGTAACTGTGACAAGGTAAAGCACAACAAAACACTACTGAAATATTCCAACTCGTACATTTCAACGAAAGAAAATCCAAAATGAACTTTGAAAAATCAAGAGAATGTAAATGTGACAAGGTAAACCAAAACAAAACACTACTGAAATATTCCAACTCTTGCATTTCAACGAAAGAAATCCAAAAATGAACTTTGAAAAATCAAGAGAATGTAAGTATGACAAGGTTAACCATAAAAAAACACTACTGAAATATTCCAACTCTTGCATTCCACGAAAGAAATCCAAAAATGAACTTTGGAAAATCAATAGAATGTAACTGTGACAAGGTAAACCATGACAAAACACTACTGAAATATTTCAACTCTTGCATTTCAACGAAAGAAATCCAAAATGAACTTTGAAAAATCAAGAGAATGTAAGTGTGACAAGGTAAACCACGACAAAACACAACTGAAATATTCCAACTCTTGCATTTCAACGAAAGAAATCCAAAATGAACTTGGAAAAATCAAGAGAATGTAACAGTGACAAGGTAAAGCACAACAAAACACTACTGAAATATTCCAACTCTTGCATTTCAACGAAAGAAATCCATAATGAACTTTGAAAAATCAAGAGAATGTAACACTGACAAGGTAAAGCACACAACAAAACACTACTGAAATATTCCAACTCATGCATTTCAACGAAAGAAATCCAAAATGAACTTTGAAAAATCAAGAGAATGTAACTGTGACACGGTAAAGCACAACGAAACACTACTGAAATATTCCAACTCGTGCATTTCAACGAAAGAAATCCAAAATGAACTTTGAAAAATCAAGAGAATTTAACTGTGACAAGGTAAAGCACAACAAAACACTACTGAAATATTCCAACTCTTGCATTTCAACGAAAGAAATCTAAAATGAACTTTGAAAAATCAAGAGAATGTAACAGTGACAAGGTAAAGCACAACAAAACACTACTGAAATATTCCAACTCATGCATTTCAACGAAAGAAATCCAAAATGAACTTTGAAAAATCAAGAGAATGTAACTGTGACAAGGTAAAGCACAACAAAACACTACTGAAATATTCCAACTCGTACATTTCAACGAAAGAAATCCAAAATGAACTTTGAAAAATCAAGAGAATGTAAGTGTGACAAGGTAAACCAAAACAAAACACTACTGAAATATTCCAACTCTTGCATTTCAACGAAAGAAATCCAAAAATGAACTTTGAAAAATCAAGAGAATGTAAGTGTGACAAGGTTAACCATAACAAAACACTACTGAAATATTCCAACTCTTGCATTTCCACGAAAGAAATCCAAAAATGAACTTTGGAAAATCAATAGAATGTAACTGTGACAAGGTAAACCATAACAAAACACTACTGAAATATTCCAACTCTTGCATTTCAACGAAAGAAATCAAAAATGAACTTTGGAAAATCAATAGAATGTAACTGTGACAAGGTAAACCATAACAAAACACTACTGAAATATTCCAACTCTTGCATTTCAACGAAAGAAATCCAAAATGATCTTTGAAAAATCAAGAGAATGTAAGTTTGACAAGGTAAACAATGACAAAACACTACTGGAATATTCCAACTTTTGCATTTCAACGAAAGAAATCCAAAATGAACTTTGAAAAATCAAGAGAATGTAACTGTGACAAGGTAAACCACGACAAAAACAATACTGAAGTATTCCAACTCTTGCATTTCAACGAAAGAAATCCAAAATGATCTTTGAAAAATCAAGAGAATGTAAGTTTGACAAGGTAAACCATGACAAAACACTACTGAAATATTTCAACTCTTGCATTTCAACGAAAGAAATCCAAAATGAACTTTGAAAAATCAAGAGAATGTAAGTGTGACAAGGTAAACCACGACAAAACACAACTGAAATATTCCAACTCTTGCATTTCAACGAAAGAAATCCAAAATGAACTTGGAAAAATCAAGAGAATGTAACAGTGACAAGGTAAAGCACAAACAAAACACTACTGAAATATTCCAACTCTTGCATTTCAACGAAAGAAATCCATAATGAACTTTGAAAAATCAAGAGAATGTAACACTGACAAGGTAAAGCACAACAAAACACTACTGAAATATTCCAACTCATGCATTTCAACGAAAGAAATCCAAAATGAACTTTGAAAAATCAAGAGAATGTAACTGTGACACGGTAAAGCACAACGAAACACTACTGAAATATTCCAACTCGTGCATTTCAACGAAAGAAATCCAAAATGAACTTTGAAAAATCAAGAGAATTTAACTGTGACAAGGTAAAGCACAACAAAACACTACGAAATGTTCCAACTCTTGCATTTCAACGAAAGAAATCTAAAATGAACTTTGAAAAATCAAGAGAATGTAACAGTGACAAGGTAAAGCACAACAAAACACTACTGAAATATTCCAACTCATGCATTTCAACGAAAGAAATCCAAAATGAACTTTGAAAAATCAAGAGAATGTAACTGTGACAAGGTAAAGCACAACAAAACACTACTGAAATATTCCAACTCGTACATTTCAACGAAAGAAGAAATCCAAAATGAACTTTGAAAAATCAAGAGAATGTAAGTGTGACAAGGTAAACCAAAACAAAACACTACTGAAATATTCCAACTCTTGCATTTCAACGAAAGAAATCCAAAAATGAACTTTGAAAAATCAAGAGAATGTAAGTGTGACAAGGTTAACCATAACAAAACACTACTGAAATATTCCAACTCTTGCATTTCCACGAAAGAAATCCAAAAATGAACTTTGGAAAATCAATAGAATGTAACTGTGACAAGGTAAACCATAACAAAACACTACTGAAATATTCCAACTCTTGCATTTCAACGAAAGAAATCCAAAATGATCTTTGAAAAATCAAGAGAATGTAAGTTTGACAAGGTAAACAATGACAAAACACTACTGGAATATTCCAACTTTTGCATTTCAACGAAAGAAATCCAAAATGAACTTTGAAAAATCAAGAGAATGTAACTGTGACAAGGTAAACCACGACAAAACAATACTGAAATATTCCAACTCTTGCATTTCAACGAAAGAAATCCAAAATGAACTTTGAAAAATCATGAGAATGTAACTGTGACAAGTTAAAGCAATACAAAACACTACTGAAATAATCCAACTCTTGCATTTCAATGAAAGAAATCCAAAATGAACTTTGAAAAATCAAGAGAATGTAACTGTGACAAGGTAAACCACGACAAAACACCACTGAAATATTCCAACTCTTGCATTTCAACGAAAGAAATTCAAAAATGAACTTTGAAAAAATAAGAGAATGTAACTGTGACAAGGTAAACCACGACAAAACACTACTGAAATATTCAAAGTCTTGCATTTCAACGAAAGAAATCAAAAATGAACTTTGAAAAATCAAGAGAATGTAAGTTTGACAAGGTAAACCACGACAAAACACTACTGAAATATTCCAACTCGTGCATTTCAACGAAAGAAATCCAAAATGAACTTTGAAAAATCAAGAGAATGTAGCAGTGACAAGGTAAAGCACAACAAAACACTACTGAAATATTCCAACTCATGCATTTCAACGAAAGAAATCCAAAATGAAACTTTGAAAAATCAAGAGAATGTAACTGTGACAAGGTAAACCATAACAAAACACTACTGAAATATTCCAACTCTTGCATTTCCACGAAAGAAATCCAAAAATGAACTTTGGAAAATCAATAGAATGTAACTGTGACAAGGTAAACCATAACAAAACACTACTGAAATATTCCAACTCTTGCATTTCAACGAAAGAAATCCAAAATGATCTTTGAAAAATCAAGAGAATGTAAGTTTGACAAGGTAAACCATGACAAAACACTACTGGAATATTCCAACTTTTGCATTTCAACGAAAGAAATCCAAAATGAACTTTGAAAAATCAAGAGAATGTAACTGTGACAAGGTAAACCACGACAAAACAATACTGAAATATCCAACTCTTGCATTTCAACGAAAGAAATCCAAAATTAAGTTTGAAAAATCAAGAGAATGTAAGTGTGACAAGGTAAACCACGACAAAACACAACTGAAATATTCCAACTCTTGCATTTCAACGAAAGAAATCCAAAATGAACTTGGAAAAATCAAGAGAATGTAACAGTGACAAGGTAAAGCACAACAAAACACTACTGAAATATTCCAACTCTTGCATTTCAACGAAAGAAATCCATAATGAACTTTGAAAAATCAAGAGAATGTAACACTGACAAGGTAAAGCACAACAAAACACTACTGAAATATTCCAACTCATGCATTTCAACGAAAGAAATCCAAAATGAACTTTGAAAAATCAAGAGAATGTAACTGTGACACGGTAAAGCACAACGAAACACTACTGAAATATTCCAACTCGTGCATTTCAACGAAAGAAATCCAAAATGAACTTTGAAAAATCAAGAGAATTTAACTGTGACAAGGTAAAGCACAACAAAACACTACTGAAATATTCCAACTCTTGCATTTCAACGAAAGAAATCTAAAATGAACTTTGAAAAATCAAGAGAATGTAACAGTGACAAGGTAAAGCACAACAAAACACTACTGAAATATTCCAACTCATGCATTTCAACGAAAGAAATCCAAAATGAACTTTGAAAAATCAAGAGAATGTAACTGTGACAAGGTAAAGCACAACAAAACACTACTGAAATATTCCAACTCGTACATTTCAACGAAAGAAATCCAAAATGAACTTTGAAAAATCAAGAGAATGTAAGTGTGACAAGGTAAACCAAACAAAACACTACTGAAATATTCCAACTCTTGCATTTCAACGAAAGAAATCCAAAAATGAACTTTGAAAAATCAAGAGAATGTAAGTGTGACAAGGTTAACCATAACAAAACACTACTGAAATATTCCAACTCTTGCATTTCCACGAAAGAAATCCAAAAATGAACTTTGGAAAATCAATAGAATGTAACTGTGACAAGGTAAACCATAACAAAACACTACTGAAATATTCCAACTCTTGCATTTCAACGAAAGAAATCCAAAAATGAACTTTGGAAAATCAATAGAATGTAACTGTGACAAGGTAAACCATAACAAAACACTACTGAAATATTCCAACTCTTGCATTTCAACGAAAGAAATCCAAAATGATCTTTGAAAAATCAAGAATGTAAGTTTGACAAGGTAAACAATGACAAAACACTACTGGAATATTCCAACTTTTGCATTTCAACGAAAGAAATCCAAAATGAACTTTGAAAAATCAAGAGAATGTAACTGTGACAAGGTAAACCACGACAAAACAATACTGAAGTATTCCAACTCTTGCATTTCAACGAAAGAAATCCAAAATGATCTTTGAAAAATCAAGAGAATGTAAGTTTGACAAGGTAAACCATGACAAAACACTACTGAAATATTTCAACTCTTGCATTTCAACGAAAGAAATCCAAAATGAACTTTGAAAAATCAAGAGAATGTAAGTGTGACAAGGTAAACCACGACAAAACACAACTGAAATATTCCAACTCTTGCATTTCAACGAAAGAAATCCAAAATGAACTTGGAAAAATCAAGAGAATGTAACAGTGACAAGGTAAAGCACAACAAAACACTACTGAAATATTCCAACTCTTGCATTTCAACGAAAGAAATCCATAATGAACTTTGAAAAATCAAGAGAATGTAACACTGACAAGGTAAAGCACAACAAAACACTACTGAAATATTCCAACTCATGCATTTCAACGAAAGAAATCCAAAATGAACTTTGAAAAATCAAGAGAATGTAACTGTGACACGGTAAAGCACAACGAAACACTACTGAAATATTCCAACTCGTGCATTTCAACGAAAGAAATCCAAAATGAACTTTGAAAAATCAAGAGAATTTAACTGTGACAAGGTAAAGCACAACAAAACACTACTGAAATGTTCCAACTCTTGCATTTCAACGAAAGAAATCTAAAATGAACTTTGAAAAATCAAGAGAATGTAACAGTGACAAGGTAAAGCACAACAAAACACTACTGAAATATTCCAACTCATGCATTTCAACGAAAGAAATCCAAAATGAACTTTGAAAAATCAAGAGAATGTAACTGTGACAAGGTAAAGCACAACAAAACACTACTGAAATATTCCAACTCGTACATTTCAACGAAAGAAATCCAAAATGAACTTTGAAAAATCAAGAGAATGTAAGTGTGACAAGGTAAACCAAAACAAAACACTACTGAAATATTCCAACTCTTGCATTTCAACGAAAGAAATCCAAAAATGAACTTTGAAAAATCAAGAGAATGTAAGTGTGACAAGGTTAACCATAACAAAACACTACTGAAATATTCCAACTCTTGCATTTCCACGAAAGAAATCCAAAAATGAACTTTGGAAAATCAATAGAATGTAACTGTGACAAGGTAAACCATAACAAAACACTACTGAAATATTCCAACTCTTGCATTTCAACGAAAGAAATCCAAAATGATCTTTGAAAAATCAAGAGAATGTAAGTTTGACAAGGTAAACAATGACAAAACACTACTGGAATATTCCAACTTTTGCATTTCAACGAAAGAAATCCAAAATGAACTTTGAAAAATCAAGAGAATGTAACTGTGACAAGGTAAACCACGACAAAACAATACTGAAATATTCCAACTCTTGCATTTCAACGAAAGAAATCCAAAATGAACTTTGAAAAATCATGAGAATGTAACTGTGACAAGTTAAAGCAATACAAAACACTACTGAAATAATCCAACTCTTGCATTTCAATGAAAGAAATCCAAAATGAACTTTGAAAAATCAAGAGAATGTAACTGTGACAAGGTAAACCACGACAAAACACCACTGAAATATTCCAACTCTTGCATTTCAACGAAAGAAATTCAAAAATGAACTTTGAAAAATTAAGAGAATGTAACTGTGACAAGGTAAACCACGACAAAACACTACTGAAATATTCAAAGTCTTGCATTTCAACGAAAGAAATCAAAAATGAACTTTGAAAAATCAAGAGAATGTAAGTTTGACAAGGTAAACCACGACAAAACACTACTGAAATATTCCAACTCGTGCATTTCAACGAAAGAAATCCAAAATGAACTTTGAAAAATCAAGAGAATGTAGCAGTGACAAGGTAAAGCACAACAAAACACTACTGAAATATTCCAACTCATGCATTTCAACGAAAGAAATCCAAAATGAACTTTGAAAAATCAAGAGAATGTAACTGTGACAAGGTAAACCATAACAAAACACTACTGAAATATTCCAACTCTTGCATTTCCACGAAAGAAATCCAAAATGAACTTGGAAAATCAATAGAATGTAACTGTGACAAGGTAAACCATAACAAAACACTACTGAAATATTCCAACTCTTGCATTTCAACGAAAGAAATCCAAAATGATCTTTGAAAAATCAAGAGAATGTAAGTTTGACAAGGTAAACCATGACAAAACACTACTGGAATATTCCAACTTTTGCATTTCAACGAAAGAAATCCAAAATGAACTTTGAAAAATCAAGAGAATGTAACTGTGACAAGGTAAACCACGACAAAACAATACTGAAATATTCCAACTCTTGCATTTCAACGAAAGAAATCCAAATTAAGTTTGAAAAATCATGAGAATGTAACTGTGACAAGTTAAAGCAATACAAAACACTACTGAAATAATCCAACTCTTGCATTTCAATGAAAGAAATCCAAAATGAACTTTGAAAAATCAAGAGAATGTAACTGTGACAAGGTAAACCACGACAAAACACCACTGAAATATTCCAACTCTTGCATTTCAATGAAAGAAATCCAAAATGAACTTTGAAAAATCAAGAGAATGTAACTGTGACACGGTAAACCACGACAAAACACTACTGAAATATTCCAACTCTTGCATTTCAACGAAAGAAATCCGAAATGAACTTTGAAAAATCAATAGAATGTAACTATGACAAGGTAAATCACGACAAAACACTACTGAATATTCCAATTGCATTTCAACGAAAGAAATTCCAAATGAACTTTGAAAAATCAAGAGAATGTAACTGTGACAAGGTAAACAACAACGACAAAAAACACTACTGAAATATTCCAACTCTTGCATTTCAACGAAAGAAATCCAAAATGAACTTTTGAAAAATCAAGAGAATGTAACTGTGACAAGGTAAAGCACAACAAAACACTACAGAAATATTCCAACTCTTGCATTTCAACAAAAGAAATCCAAAATGAACTTGGAAAAATCAAGAGAATGTAACAGTGACAAGGTAAAGCACAACAAAACACTACTGAAATATTCCAACTCTTGCATTTCAACGAAAGAAATCCAAAATGAACTTTGAAAAATCAAGAGAATGTAACAGTGACAAGGTAAAGCACAACAAAACACTACTGAAATATTCCAACTCATGCATTTCAAAGAAAGAAATCCAAAATGAACTTTGAAAAATCAAGAGAATGTAACTGTGACAAGATAAAGCACAACGAAACACTACTGAAATATTCCAACTCGTCCATTTCAACGAAAGAAATCCAAAATGAACTTTGAAAAAAATCAAGAGAATGTAACTGTGACAAGGTAAAGCACAACAAAACACTACTGAAATATTCCAACTCATGCATTTCAACGAAAGAAATCCAAAATGAACTTTGAAAAATCAAGAGAATGTAACTGTGACAAGGTAAAGCACAACGAAACACTACTGAAATATTCCAACTCGTCCATTTCAACGAAAGAAATCCAAAATGAACTTTGAAAAATCAAGAGAATGTAACTGTGACAAGGAAAAGCACAACAAAACACTACTGAAATATTCCAACTCTTGCATTTCAACGAAAGAAATCCAAAATGAACTTTGAAAAATCAAGAGAATGTAACAGTGACAAGGTAAAGCACAACAAAACACTACTGAAATATCCCAACACATGCATTTCAACGAAAGAAATCCAAAATGAACTTTGAAAAATCAAGAGAATGTAACTGTGACAAGGTAAAGAACAACAAAAAAATACTGAAATATTCCAACTCGTGCATTTCAACGAAAGAAATCCAAAATGAACTTTGAAAAATCAAGAGAATGTAACTGTGACAAGGTAAACCATAACAAAACACTACTGAAATATTCCAACTCTTGCATTTCAACGAAAGAAATCCAAAAATGAACTTTGAAAAATCAAGAGAATGTAAGTGTGACAAGGTTAACCATAACAAAAACACTACTGAAATATTCCAACTCTCGCATTTCAACGAAAGAAATCCAAAATGAACTTTGGAAAATCAATAGAATGTAACTGTGACAAGGTAAACCATAACAAAACACTACTGGAATATTCCAACTCTTGCATTTCAACGAAAGAAATCCAAATGAACTTTGAAAAATCAAGAGAATGTAACTGTGACAAGGTAAACCAGGACAAAACACTACTGAAATATTTCAACTCTTGCATTTCAACGAAAGAAATCCAAAATGAACTTTGAAAAATCATGAGAATGTAACTGTGACAAGTTAAAGCACTACAAAACACTACTGAAATAATCCAACTCTTGCATTTCAATGAAAGATCTCCAAAATGAACTTTGAAAAATCAAGAGAATGTAACTGTGACAAGGTAAACCACGACAAAACACCACTGAAATATTCCAACTCTTGCATTTCAATGAAAGAAATCCAAAATGAACTTTGAAAAATGAAGAGAATGTAACTGTGACACGGTAAACCACGACAAAACGCTACTGAAATATTCCAACTCTTGCATTTCAACGAAAGAAATCCAAAATGAACTTTGAAAAATCAATAGAATGTAACTATGACAAGGTAAACCACGACAAAACACTACTGAACATTCCAACTCTTGCATTTCAACGAAATAAATTCCAAATGAACTTTGAAAAATCAAGAGAATGTAACTGTGACGAGGTAAACCACGACAAAACACTACTGAAATATTCCAACTCTTGCATTTCAACGAAAGAAATCCAAAATGAACTTTGAAAAAATCAAGAGAATGTAAGTGTGACACGGTAAACCACGACAAAACACTACTGAAATATTCCAACTCTTGCATTTCAACAAAAGAAATTCCAAAATGAACTTTGAAAAATCAAGAGAATGTAACTGTGACAAGGTAAACCACAACAAAACACAACTGAAATATTCCAATTCTTGCATTTCAACGAAAGAAACCCAAAATGAACTTTGAAAAATCAAGAGAATGTAACAGTGACAAGGTAAACACCGACAACACTACTGAAATATTCCAACTCTTGCATTTTACGAAAGAAATCCAAAATGAACTTTGAAAAATGAAGAGAATGTAACAGTGACAAGGTAAAGCACAACAAAAACACTACTGAAATATCCCAACTCATGCATTTCAACAAAAGAAATCCAAAATGAACTTTGAAAAATCAAGAGAATGTAAGTGTGACAAGGTAAACCATAACAAAACACTACTGAAATATTCCAACTCTTGCATTTCAACGAAAGAAATCCAAAAATGAACTTTGAAAAATCAAGAGAATGTAAGTGTGACAAGGTTAACCATAACAAAACACTACTGAAATATTCCAACTCTCGCATTTATACGAAAGAAATCCAAAAATGAACTTTGGAAAATCAATAGAATGTAACTGTGACAAGGTAAACCATAACAAAACACTACTGAAATATTCCAACTCTTGCATTTCAACGAAAGAAATCCAAAATGATCTTTGAAAAATCAAGAGAATGTAAGTTTGACAAGGTAAACCATGACAAAACACTACTGGAATATTCCAACTCTTGCATTTCAACGAAAGAAATCCAAAATGAACTTTGAAAAATCAAGAGAATGTAACTGTGACAAGGTAAACCACGACAAAACACTACTGAAATATTTCAACTCTTGCATTTCAACGAAAGAAATCCAAAATGAACTTTGAAAAATCATGAGAATGTAACTGTGACAAGTTAGAGCACTACAAAACACTACTGAAATAACCCAACTCTTGCATTTCAATGAAAGAAATCCAAAATGAACTTTGAAAAATCAAGAGAATGTAACTGTGACAAGGTAAACCACGACCAAAACACCACTGAAATATTCCAACTCTTGCATTTCAATGAAAGAAATCCAAAATGAACTTTGAAAAATGATGAGAATGTAACTGTGACACGGTAAACCACGACAAAACACTACTGAAATATTCCAACTCTTGCATTTCAACGAAAGAAATCTAAATGAACTTTGAAAAATCAATAGAATGTAACTATGACAAGGTAAACAACGACAAAACACTACTGAATATTCCAACTTGCATTTCAACGAAAGAAATTCCAAATGAACTTTGAAAAATCAAGAGAATGTAACTGTGACAAGGTAAACCACGACAAAACACTACTGAAATATTCCAACTCTTGCATTTCAACGAAAGAAATCCAAAATGAACTTTGAAGAATCAAGGGAATGTAACTGTGACAAGGTAAAGCACAACAAAACACTACAGAAATATTCCAACTCTTGGATTTCAACGAAAGAAATCCAAAATGAACTCTGAAAAATCAAGAGAATGTAAGTGTGACACGGTAAACCACGACAAAACACTACTGAAATATTCCAACTCTTGCATTTCAACAAAAGAAATTCCAAAATGCACTTTGAAAAATCAAGAGAATGCAACTGTGACAAGGTAAACCACGACAAAACACAACTGAAATATTCCAACTCTTGCATTTCAATGAAAGAAATTACAAAATGAACTTTGAAAAAACCAAGAGAATGTAAGTGTGACAAGGTAAACCAAGACAAAACACTACTGAAATATTCCAACTCTTGCATTTCAACGAAAGAAATCCAAAATAAACTTTGAAAAACCAAGAGAATGTAAGTGTGACAAGGTAAACCACAACAAAACACAACTGAAATATTCCAATTCTTGCATTTCAACGAAAGAAACCCAAAATGAACTTTGAAAAATCAAGAGAATGTAACAGTGACGAGGTAAACCACGACAACACTACTGAAATATTTCAACTCTTGCATTTCTACGAAAGAAATCCAAAATGAACTTGGAAAAATCAAGAGAATGTAACAGTGACAAGGTAAAGCACAACAAAACACTACTGAAATATTCCAACTCTTGCATTTCAACGAAAGAAATCCAAAATGAACTTTGAAAAATCAAGAGAATGTAACAGTGACAAGGTAAAGCACAACAAAACACTACTGAAATATTCCAACTCATGCATTTCAAAGAAAGAAATCCAAAATGAACTTTGAAAAATCAAGAGAATGTAACTGTGACAAGATAAAGCACAACGAAACACTACTGAAATATTCCAACTCGTCCATTTCAACGAAAGAAATCCAAAATGAACTTTGAAAAATCAAGAGAATGTAACTGTGACAAGGTAAAGCACAACAAAACACTACTGAAATATTCCAACTCATGCATTTCAACGAAAGAAATCCAAAATGAACTTTGAAAAATCAAGAGAATGTAACTGTGACAAGGTAAAGCACAACGAAACACTACTGAAATATTCCAACTCGTCCATTTCAACGAAAGAAATCAAAATGAACTTTGAAAAATCAAGAGAATGTAACTGTGACAAGGAAAAGCACAACAAAACACTACTGAAATATTCCAACTCTTGCATTTCAACGAAAGAAATCCAAAATGAACTTTGAAAAATCAAGAGAATGTAACAGTGACAAGGTAAAGCACAACAAAACACTACTGAAATATCCCAACACATGCATTTCAACGAAAGAAATCCAAAATGAACTTTGAAAAATCAAGAGAATGTAACTGTGACAAGGTAAAGAACAAAAAAAAATACTGAAATATTCCAACTCGTGCATTTCAACGAAAGAAATCCAAAATGAACTTTGAAAAATCAAGAGAATGTAACTGTGACAAGGTAAACCATAACAAAACACTACTGAAATATTCCAACTCTTGCATTTCAACGAAAGAAATCCAAAAATGAACTTTGAAAAATCAAGAGAATGTAAGTGTGACAAGGTTAACCATAACAAAACACTACTGAAATATTCCAACTCTCGCATTTCAACGAAAGAAATCCAAAAATGAACTTTGGAAAATCAATAGAATGTAACTGTGACAAGGTAAACCATAACAAAACACTACTGGAATATTCCAACTCTTGCATTTCAACGAAAGAAATCCAAAATGAACTTTGAAAAATCAAGAGAATGTAACTGTGACAAGGTAAACCAGGACAAAACACTACTGAAATATTTCAACTCTTGCATTTCAACGAAAGAAATCCAAAATGAACTTTGAAAAATCATGAGAATGTAACTGTGACAAGTTAAAGCACTACAAAACACTACTGAAATAATCCAACTCTTGCATTTCAATGAAAGATCTCCAAAATGAACTTTGAAAAATCAAGAGAATGTAACTGTGACAAGGTAAACCACGACAAAACACCACTGAAATATTCCAACTCTTGCATTTCAATGAAAGAAATCCAAAATGAACTTTGAAAAATGAAGAGAATGTAACTGTGACACGGTAAACCACGACAAAACGCTACTGAAATATTCCAACTCTTGCATTTCAACGAAAGAAATCCAAAATGAACTTTGAAAAATCAATAGAATGTAACTATGACAAGGTAAACCACGACAAAACACTACTGAACATTCCAACTCTTGCATTTCAACGAAATAAATTCCAAATGAACTTTGAAAAATCAAGAGAATGTAACTGTGACAAGGTAAACCACGACAAAACACTACTGAAATATTCCAACTCTTGCATTTCAACGAAAGAAATCCAAAATGAACTTTGAAAAATCAAGAGAATGTAAGTGTGACACGGTAAACCACGACAAAACACTACTGAAATATTCCAACTCTTGCATTTCAACAAAAGAAATTCCAAAATGAACTTTGAAAAATCAAGAGAATGTAACTGTGACAAGGTAAACCACAACAAAACACAACTGAAATATTCCAATTCTTGCATTTCAACGAAAGAAACCCAAAATGAACTTTGAAAAATCAAGAGAATGTAACAGTGACAAGGTAAACACCGACAACACTACTGAAATATTCCAACTCTTGCATTTCTACGAAAGAAATCCAAATGAACTTTGAAAAATGAAGAGAATGTAACAGTGACAAGGTAAAGCACAACAAAACACTACTGAAATATCCCAACTCATGCATTTCAACAAAAGAAATCCAAAATGAACTTTGAAAAATCAAGAGAATGTAAGTGTGACAAGGTAAACCATAACAAAACACTACTGAAATATTCCAACTCTTGCATTTCAACGAAAGAAATCCAAAAATGAACTTTGAAAAATCAAGAGAATGTAAGTGTGACAAGGTTAACCATAACAAAACACAACTGAAATATTCCAACTCTCGCATTTATACGAAAGAAATCCAAAAATGAACTTTGGAAAATCAATAGAATGTAACTGTGACAAGGTAAACCATAACAAAACACTACTGAAATATTCCAACTCTTGCATTTCAACGAAAGAAATCCAAAATGATCTTTGAAAAATCAAGAGAATGTAAGTTTGACAAGGTAAACCATGACAAAACACTACTGGAATATTCCAACTCTTGCATTTCAACGAAAGAAATCCAAAATGAACTTTGAAAAATCAAGAGAATGTAACTGTGACAAGGTAAACCACGACAAAACACTACTGAAATATTTCAACTCTTGCATTTCAACGAAAGAAATCCAAAATGAACTTTGAAAAATCATGAGAATTAACTGTGACAAGTTAGAGCACTACAAAACACTACTGAAATAACCCAACTCTTGCATTTCAATGAAAGAAATCCAAAATGAACTTTGAAAAATCAAGAGAATGTAACTGTGACAAGGTAAACCACGACAAAACACCACTGAAATATTCCAACTCTTGCATTTCAATGAAATAAATCCAAAATGAACTTTGAAAAATGATGAGAATGTAACTGTGACACGGTAAACCACGACAAAACACTACTGAAATATTCCAACTCTTGCATTTCAACGAAAGAAATCTAAAATGAACTTTGAAAAATCAATAGAATGTAACTATGACAAGGTAAACAACGACAAAACACTACTGAATATTCCAACTCTTGCATTTCAACGAAAGAAATTCCAAATGAACTTTGAAAAATCAAGAGAATGTAACTGTGACAAGGTAAACCACGACAAAACACTACTGAAATATTCCAACTCTTGCATTTCAACGAAAGAAATCCAAAATGAACTTTGAAGAATCAAGGGAATGTAACTGTGACAAGGTAAAGCACAACAAAACACTACAGAAATATTCCAACTCTTGGATTTCAACGAAAGAAATCCAAAATGAACTCTGAAAAATCAAGAGAATGTAAGTGTGACACGGTAAACCACGACAAAACACTACTGAAATATTCCAACTCTTGCATTTCAACAAAAGAAATTCCAAAATGAACTTTGAAAAATCAAGAGAATGCAACTGTGACAAGGTAAACCACGACAAAACACAACTGAAATATTCCAACTCTTGCATTTCAATGAAAGAAATTACAAAATGAACTTTGAAAAAACCAAGAGAATGTAAGTGTGACAAGGTAAACCAAGACAAAACACTACTGAAATATTCCAACTCTTGCATTTCAACGAAAGAAATCCAAAATAAACTTTGAAAAACTAAGAGAATGTAAGTGTGACAAGGTAAACCACAACAAAACACAACTGAAATATTCCAATTCTTGCATTTCAACGAAAGAAACCCAAAATGAACTTTGAAAAATCAAGAGAATGTAACAGTGACGAGGTAAACCACGACAACACTACTGAAATATCCAACTCTTGCATTTCTACGAAAGAAATCCGAAATGAACTTTGAAAAATGAAGAGAATGTAACAGTGACAAGGTAAACCACGACAAAACACTACTGAAATATTTCAACTCTTGCATTTCTACGAAAGAAATCCAAAATGAACTTTGAAAAATCAAGAGAATGTAACTGTGACAAGGTAAAGCGCAACAAAACACTACTGAAATATTCCAACTCTTGCACTTCTACGGAAGAAATCCAAAATGAACTTTGAAAAATCAAGAGAATGTAACTCTGACTAGGTAAAGCACAACAAAACACTACTGAAATATTCCAACTCTTGCATTTCAATGAAAGAAATCCAAAACGAACTTTGAAAAATCAAGAGAATGTAAGTGTGACAAGGTAAATCACGACAAAACACTACTGAAATATTCCAACTCTTGCATTTCAACGAAAGAAATCCAAAATGAACTTTGAAAAATCAAGAGAATGTAACAGTGACAAGGTAAAGCACAACAAAACACTACAGAAATATTCCAACTCTTGCATTTCAACGAAAGAAATCCAAAGGAACTTTGAAAAATCAAGAGAATGTAACTGTGACAAGGTAAAGCACAACAAAACACTACTGAAATATTCCAACTCTTGCACTTCTACGGAAGAAATCCAAAATGAGCTTTGAAAAATCAAGAGAATGTAACTCTGACTAGGTAAAGCACAACAAAACACTACTGAAATATTCCAACTCTTGCATTTCAATGAAAGAAATCCAAAATGAACTTTGAAAAATCTAGAGAATGTAACTGTGAGAAGGTAAACCACGACAAAACACTACTGAAATATTCCAACTCATGCATTTCAACGAAAGAAATCCAAAATGAACTTTGAAAAATCAAGAGAATGTAAGTGTGATAAGGTAAACCACGACAAAACACTACTGAAATATTCCAACTCTTGCATTTCAACGAAAGAAATCCAAAATGAACTTTGAAAAATCAAGAGAATGTAAGCGTGACAAGGTAAACCACGGCAAAAACACTACTGAAATATTCCAACTCTTGCATTTCAACGAAAGAAATCCAAAATGAACTTTGAAAAATCAAGAGAATGTAGCAGTGACAAGGTAAAGCACAACAAAACACTACTGAAATATCCCAACTCATGCATTTCAACGAAAGAAATCCAAAATGAACTTTGAAAAATCAAGAGAATGTGACTGTGATAAGGTAAAGCACAACAAAACACTACTGAAATATTCCAACTCGTGCATTTCAACGAAAGAAATCCAAAATGAACTTTGAAAAATCAAGAGAATGTAACTGATACAAGGTAAAGCACAACAAAACACTTCTGAAATATTCCAACTCTTTCATTTCAACGAAAGAAATCCAAAATGAAGTTTGAAAAAACAAGAGAATGTAACTATGATATGGTAAACCACAACAAAACACTACTGAAATATTCCAACTCTTGTATTTCAACGAAAGAAATCCAAAATGAACTTTGAAAAAATCAAGAGAATGTAAGTGTGACAAGGTAAACCATAACAAAACACTACTGAAATATTCCAACTCTTGCATTTCAATTTAAGAAATCCAAAAATGAACTTTGAAAAATCAATAGAATGTAACTGTGACAAGGTAAACCATAACAAGACACTACTGAAATATTCCAACTCTTGCATTTCAACGAAAGAAATCCAAAATGAACTTTGAAAAATCAATAGAATGTAAGTGTGACAAGGTAAACCATAAACACTACTGAAATATTCCAACTATTGCATTTCAACGAAAGAAATCCAAAATGAACTTTGAAAAATCAAGAGAATGTAACTGTGACAAGGTAAACCACGACAAAACACTACTGAAATATTCCAACTCTTGCATGTCAACGAAAGAAATCCAAAATGAACTTTGAAAAATCAAGAGAATGTAACAGTGACAAGATAAAGCACAACAAAACACTACTGAAATATTCCAACTCATGCATTTCAACGAAAGAAATCCAAAATGAACTTTGAAAAATCAAGAGAATGTAACTATAACAAGATAAAGCACAACAAAACACTACTGAAATATTCCAACTCGTGCATTTCAACGAAAGAAATCCAAAATGAACTTTGAAAAACCAAGAGAATGAAACTGTGACAAGGTAAAGCACAACAAAACACTACTGAAATATTCCAGCTCTTGCATTTCAACGAAAGAAATCCAAAATGAACTTTGAAAAATCAAGAGAATGTAACTATGATATTGTAAACCACAACAAAACACTATTGAAATATTCCAACTCTTGTATTTCAACGAAAGAAATCCAAAATGAACTTTGAAAAATCAAGAGAATGTAAGTGTGACAAGGTAAACCATAACAAAACACTACTGAAATATTCCAACTCTTGCATTTCAACGAAAGAAATCCAAAAATGAACTTTGAAAAATCAATAGAATGTAACTGTGACAAGGTAAACCATAACAAAACACTACTGAAATATTCCAACTATTGCATTTCAACGAAAGAAATCCAAAATGAACTTTGAAAAATCAAGAGAATGTAAATGTGACAAGGTAAACCATAACAAAACACTACTGAAATATTCCAACTCTTGCATTTTAACGAAAGAAACCCAAAATGAACTTTGAAAAATCAAGAGAATGTAACAGTGACAAAGTAAACCACGACAACACTACTGAAATATTCCAACTCCTGCATTTTTACGAAAGAAATCCAAAATGAACTTTGAAAAATCAAGAGAATGTAACTGTGACAGGTAAAGCAAAACAAAAAACTACTGAAAAATATTCCAACTCTTGCACTTCTACGGAAGAAATCCAAAATGAGCTATTAAAAATCAAGAGAATGTAACTCTGACTAGGTAAAGCACAACAAAACACTACTGAAATATTCCAACTCTTGCATTTCAATGAAAGAAATCCAAAATGAACTTTGAAAAATCTAGAGAATGTAACTGTGAGAAGGTAAACCACGACAAAACACTACTGAAATATTCCAACTCATGCATTTCAACGAAAGAAATCCAAAATGAACTTCGAAAAATCAAAAGAATGTAACTGTGACAGGTAAACCACGACAAAACACTACTGAAATATTCCAAGTCTTGCATTTCAACGAAAGAAATCCAAAATAAACTTTGAAAAATCAAGAGAATGTAAGTGTGACAAGGTAAACCACGACAAAACACTACTGAAATATTCCAACTCTTGCATTTCAACGAAAGAAATCCAAAATGAACTTTGAAAAATCAAGAGAATGTAAGTGTGACAAGGTAAACCACGACAAAACACTACTTAAATATTCCAACTCTTGCATTTCAACGAAAGAAATCCAAAATGAACTTTGAAAAATCAAGAGAATGTAACAGTGACAAGGTAAAGCACAACAAAACACTACTGAAATATTCCAACTCATGCATTTCAACGAAAGAAATCTAAAATGAACTTTGAAAAATCAAGAGAATGTAACTGTGACAAGGTAAAGCACAACAAAACACTACTGAAATATTCCAACTCTTTCATTTCAACGAAAGAAATCCAAAATGAACTTTGAAAAATCAAGAGAATGTAACTGTGACAAGGTAAAGCACAACAAAACACTACTGAAATATACCAACTCGTGCATTTCAACGAAAGAAATCCAAAATGAACTTTGAAAAATCAAGAGAATGTAACTGTGACAAGGTAAAGCACAACAAAACACTACTGAAATATTCCAACTCTTGCATTTCAACGAAAGAAATCCAAAATGAACTTTGAAAAATCAAGAGAATGTAACTGTGACAAGGTAAAGCACAACAAAACACTACTGAAATATACCAACTCGTGCATTTCAACGAAAGAAATCCAAAATGAACTTTGAAAAATCAAGAGAATGTAACTGTGACAAGGTAAAGCACAACAAAACACTACTGAAATATTCCAACTCTTTCATTTCAACGAAAGAAATCCAAAATGAAGTTTGAAAAATCAAGAGAATGTAACTATGATATGGTAAACCACAACAAAATACTACTGAAATATTCCAACTCTTGCATTTCAACGAAGAAATCCAAAAATGAACTTTGAAAAATCCATAGAATGTAACTGTGACAAGGTAAACCATAACAAAACACTACTGAAATATTCCAACTCTTGCATTTCAACGAAAGAAATCCAAAATGAACTTTGAAAAATCAATAGAATGTAAGTGTGACAAGGTAAACCATAACAAAACACTACTGAAATATTCCAACTATTGCATTTCAACGAAAGAAATCCAAAATGAACTTTGAAAAATCAAGAGAATGTAAGTGTGACAAGGTAAACCATAAAAAAACACTACTGAAATATTCCAACTCTTGCATTTCAACGAAAGAAATCCAAAATGAACTTTGAAAAATCAATTCAATGTAAGTGTGACAAGGTAAACCATAACAAAACACTACTGAAATATTCCAACTATTGCATTTCAACGAAAGAAATCCAAAATGAACTTTGAAAAATCAAGAGAATGTAACAGTGACAAGGTGAAGCACAACAAACACTACTGAAATATTCCAACTCATGCATTTCAACGAAAGAAATCCAAAATGAACTTTGAAAAATCAAGAGAATGTAACTGTAACAAGGTAAAGCACAACAAAACACTACTGAAATATTCCAACTCGTGCATTTCAACGAAAGAAATTCAAAATAAACTTTCAACAATCAAGAGAATGTAACTGTGACAAGGTAAAGCACAACAAAACACTACTGAAATATTCCAACTCTTGCGTTTCAACGAAAGAAATCCAAAATGAACTTTGAAAAATCAAGAGAATGTAACTATGATATGGTAAACCACAACAAAACACTACTGAAATATTCCAACTCTTGTATTTCAACGAAAGAAACCCAAAATAAACTTTGAAAAATCAAGAGAATGTAAGTGTGACAAGGTAAACCATAACAAAACACTACTGAAAGATTCCAACTCTTGCATTTAAACGAAAAAAATCCAAAAATGAACTTTGAAAAATCAATAGAATATAACTGGTACAAGGTAAACCATAACAATACACTACTGAAATATTCCAACTCTTGCATTTCAACGAAAGAAATCCAAAATGAACTTTGAAAAATCAAGAGAATGTAACTGTGACACGGTAAACCATGAGAAAACCCTACTGAAATATTCCAACTCTTGCTTTTCAACGAAAGAAATCCAAAATGAACTTTGAGAAATCAAGAGAATGTAACTGTGACAAGGTAAACCACGACAAAACACTACTGAAATATTCCAACTCTTGCATTTCAACGAAAGAAATTCAAAATGAACTTTGAAAAATCAAGAGAATGTAACTGTGACAAGGTAAACCACGACAAAACATTACTGAAATATTCCAACTCTTTCATTTCAACGAAAGAAATCCAAAATGAAGTTGAAAAATCAAGAGAATGTAACTGTGACAAGGTAAACCACGACAAAACACTACTGAAATATTCCAACTCTTGCATTTCAATGAAAGAAATTCAAAATGAACTATCAAAAATCAAGAGAATGTAATTGTGACAAGGTAAACCACGACAAAACCCTACTGAAATATTCCAACACTTGCATTTCAACAAAAGAAATCCAAAATGAACTTTGAAAAATCAAGAGAATGTAAATGTGACAAGGTAAACCATAACAAAACACTACTGAAATATTCCAACTCTCGCATTTCAACGAAAGAAATCCAAAATGAACTTTGAAAAATCAAGAGAATGTAAGTGTGACAAGGTAAACCACGACAAAACACTACTGAAATATTCCAACTCTTGCATTTCAACGAAGGAAATCCAAAATGAACTTTGAAAAATCAAGAGAATGTAACCGTTACAAGGTAAACCACGACAAAACACTACTGAAATATTCCAACTCTTACATTTCAATGAAAGAAATTCAAAATGAACTTTGAAAAATGAAGAGAATGTAATTGTGACAAGGTAAACCACGACAAAGCACTACTGAAATATTCCAACTCTTGCATTTCAACGAAAGAAATTCAAAATGAACTTTGAAAAATCATGAGAATGTAACTGTGACAAGGTAAACCACAACAAAACACTACTGAAACATTCCAAGTCTTGCATTTCAACGAAACAAATTCTAAATGAACTTTGAAAAATCAATAGAATGTAACTATGACAAGCTAAACCACGACAAAACACTACTGAAATATCCCAACTCTTGCATTTCAACGAAAGAAATCCAAAATGAACTTTGAAAAATCAAGAGAATGTAACTGTGACACGGTAAACCATGAGAAAACCCTACTGAAATATTCCAACTCTTGCATTTCAACGAAAGAAATCCAAAATGAACTTTGAGAAATCAAGAGAATGTAACTGTGACAAGGTAAACCACGACAAAACACTACTGAAATATTCCAACTCTTGCATTTCAACGAAAGAAATTCAAAATGAACTTTGAAAAATCAAGAGAATGTAACTGTGACAAGGTAACCACGACAAAACATTACTGAAATATTCCAACTCTTGCATTTCAATGAAATAAATCAAAATTGAACTTTGAAAAATCAAGAGAATGTAATTGTGACAAGGTAAACCACGAAAAAACACTACTTAAATATTCCAACTCTTGCATTTGAACGAAAGAAATTCAAAATGAACTTTGAAAAATCATGAGAATGTAACTGTGACAAGGTAAACCACAAAAAAAACACTACTGAAATATTCCAACTCTTGTATTTCAACGAAAGAAATTCAAAATGAACTTTGAAAAATCAATAGAAAGTAACTATAACAAGAAAAACCACGACAAAACCCTACTGAAATATTCCAACTCTTGCATTTCAACGAAAGAAATCCAAAATGAAATTTGAAAAATCAAGAGAATGTAACTGTGACACGGTAAACCACGACAAAACACTACTGAAATATTCCAACTCTTGCATTTCAACGAAAGAAATCCAAAATGAACTTTGAAAAATCAAGAGAATGTAACTGTGACAAGGTAAACCACGACAAAACACTACTGAAATATTCCAACTCTTGCATTTCAACGAAAGAAATCCAAAATGAACTTTGAAAAATCAAGAGAATGTAACTGTGACAAGGTAAACCACGACAAAACACTACTGAAATATTCCAACTCTTGCATTTCAACGAAAGAAATCCAAAATGAACTTTGAAAAATCAAGATAATGTAACTGTGACAAGGTAAACCACGACATAACACTACTGAAATATTCCAACTCTTGCATTTCAATGAAAGAAATCCAAAATGAACTTTGAAAAATCAAGAGAATGTAACTGTGACAAGATAAATCACGACGAAACACTACTGAAATATTCCAACTCTTGCATTTCAACGAAAGAAATCCAAAATTAGCTTTGAAAAATCCAGAGAATGTAACTGTGACAAGGTAAACCACAACAAAATACTAATGGTGGGATAGGGAACCAAAAGTTAGGGGGATGGGGCCCTTCTGTGTCACAAATGCGCAAATAAAAAAGTATTAAAAAAATGGGGGGCAAAAAAGTTGGGGGGCCCTGGGGTCCCCGGGGGGCCTTTGGGGGGCCCGGGGACCATTTTGGGTCTGGGGGGGTATTGGGGGGTTCGGAGGGCATTCGGGGGGCGTGGGGGCATTTTGGGGGCTTGGGGGCCTTTGAGGGCTCGGGGGCATTTGGGGGCCTGGGGGCCCATTGGGGTTGGGGGGGCCTTTGGGGTTGGGGTAGGGGGCCCTTTGGGGTTGGGGACCTTACAACACTGTTCAAATGGAACTTGTGTGTTATAACGACCATAGAGTTTCACCCCAAATCATCTTCTAAAATCGTCTTCTAAAATGTCTCAAACGGTTTTGCCTAAATCATCTTCTAAAATATCTCAAACGGTTTCGCCCAAATAATCCCCTAAATGTCTAAAACGGTTTCGCCAAAATAATCCCCTAAACGTAATTTCTGCATGTTCCTTTGTTTTGGCATCTCTTTGCTGTCACATTTGAAATTCCATGAAATCCCTTCCCGCGTTAATCTCTTCATCTCGAAGAT
This sequence comes from Artemia sinica, assembly GCA_027921565.1. Lineage (NCBI taxonomy): Eukaryota > Metazoa > Arthropoda > Branchiopoda > Anostraca > Artemiidae > Artemia > Artemia sinica. Next base: position 30,332 of record JAPEVW010000524.1, on the reverse strand, counting down.
GTTCCTAGCTACACTATTATGGCTTTGATAGAATATCAATTTATCTCTCTGACCTAAAGATCAGAGAAGCCATATTTTAAAAATAGAATTTCTATCTCTTTAGAGTCCCGTATAATTCCCCTTAGAAACAAGAAATAAATTCTCCTTTCGTGAATCAATAATTCCGCTTAGAAACAACAAATAAATTCCCCTTTCATGGATCAATAATTCCCCTTAGAAACAAGAAATAAATTCCTCTTTCGTGAATCAATATTCCCCTCGATTATGCAAATCAATTTCTCAGAAATCTAATTCCCCTTCGATTATGTAAATCAATTTCTCAGAAATCCTCTCCCCTTCGTGGATCGATAATCCTTGAATAAATTATGTGTATTCAGCGTTAGACTCAATTGTAGATGGGCAGCACACGATCCCCCCAGAGATATTAGACCAAGTTCTCAGAAATACACTTCCCCCTCTTGTCCTAGATCAATACATCTCTCCCCTGTCAATGCGCATGTGCAAACTTCGCCCTGGAGTCAATACACCTAGACGAACAACAACAAATCAATTGACCTTGACCCCATTAGACTCGATCGATAATCCTTGAATAAATTATGTAGGCTTGGCGTTAGACTCAATTATAGATGGCAGCACAGTGTTAGCCCAGTAACTCATGATAGCTTCCTACTCGTGTCGATGTTATGGCTGCAATATCCTGACGTGTCGATGTTTCGACGGATTTTTTGTCGATGTTATGACGGATTTTGTCGATGTCCTGACGGCAGTGGTGCTGACGTGTCGATGTCCAGGCGCCTTCCCGCCAGAAACACATTCTTCCTAACGAAGGGAACACAGATGTTGTTAAATTGACAATCATCTGAATAGTTACTTAAAATATGGACCCTTTTAAAAGCTTTTCACAAACGTTTTTAAGATGAGGGCCTAAAAACGCGTTTTTGAAGCCTTAGGTACCCCAGCGGAATATAAAATATGGCGCTGGCCAACACCATAATAAACCATGCAATAGCAGCTGGTATTATTGTATAAATGGTCTGTAATAACAATTCATTTTTACGGACTGTATCTAAGTTTACGGGAGTATGGCATACCACACATTACAATGGCCACTGAAACTGAGGGCTATACAAACAACCTTCGAAAGTTCTTAGAATTTTTGCTCTGTTCGTGCCAAAATAGCTGTTCCAAAGGCCAAAATGCTAGAACTCAGCACTTTTCTGTAGAGCTATCTGTTTTATTGCTGAAAACGAACAAAAGATCTTTAAATTTTCAGTAGATTGAAAAGTTTTTCAGTAATCAAACAACTACTGGTTCGATTTGATCACTCCTGGAAAAATAACATAAACATGTATGACCTTCATTTCTTGAAAAATAACTAATTTCATATTTTTTTTAGATAGTGGCTTGAAACCTAAGGAATAGGATTGTCTGATATGTTGAATTTGATGGCGTAATTTCCATAAAGATCCCTTTTTTGGGGTGTTCCATCCCTTTTTCAGAAATCAGGCAAATTTTCTCAGGCTTTCAACTTTTAATGGGTAACTTTAAATTTAATGAATTTGGAAAAATTTTGATTTTACCATAAAAAGCCGATTCAATTAACGTATATATTGTAACCGAAAATTCTATTTTTCAGAGTTTTGGTTACTTTTAGCACGAATCGCTCCTTATTTACAATTCTTTAGCACCAGGGCAGAGGTATCCTATGATATCCTATGATATAGGGCAGAGGTATACAGTAATGAGCGTCAAATTTTGCCAACTGCCGGCGTCTTAAAAGGACGCAAATCAAGACCCAAAAAGAGTGATTTTGCTAAGAAAAGAGTAATAATTTTGTTACTTAAGTTTTTATTTTCATCATATTTTGATGTATTTCATTATGATTATGAAAACTTCACTTCTTTAGTGTGGTCGCTATAACACGTAAGTACCTCAGTTAAAATGTTTGACCAGCCGTAGTATTGAGCAATAATCTATCGATAGAATTTTAAATTCTAAAAAGATGCAGAAAATATGTGTAATATTTTGTTTGATACGGGGCTTTAGCCATCCTTACCCCCATCCAGTAGACAACCTTAAAAAAGACGTATCCACCATTTTACTGAAAGAATCATCATGTTCTGCTGTGTTGAAAATGTTGGTCTCTTTAAATAGAAATACGTCCAGCTCATTTTCCAAAAGTGTCTTGTTGTCTTCAAAAATATTTGACATCATGAATCAATAAAATCAAGTTAGTTTTCAAATGATATGTTTTCATTGAGGTTCTTTCGACCCCGTCTACATCTTTATTCAGATTTATGCTGATTTGCCAGAGAAAATTTTATTTTTTGCGTCACAAATATACCTTTCAAAATATTTAGTCCTCATCGAGGATCCCCTGCTCCAGCCTAGAAGGTCGTACTCAGGATTTTTTCGGAGGGGGTTTTACTAAAAAAAATTCGGGGGGGGGGAGGGGGGGGGGTTTACACAAAAAAAAAAAAAAAACTAAAAAAAAAACATACAAAATTTGTTTATATCCATTTTTGTTACGTTTTTACGAGTCAGTAGAAAGGCCTTATTGACTCCCATTGCTCACCCCTGCTGCCACCTAGAGCTTTTTTACATAATATTTTCAAGGATTATCGATCTGTTGTTGTTTGGCCACGTGTAATGACATGAGGGGTGATTTACATAATCGCTAGGGGAATTATTGATTTATGAAAGGGGAATAAATTGTTTCCGGGGAAGTTTATCAATGTCTGACAGATGACGTCAAGGTTGTTTGTTTTGTCACAAAAGGAGGATTGTTTCCATGCGAATGTTTTGATCTTAGAGATGAAGAGATTAACGCGGGAAAGGGTTTCCCAGTAATTTCAAATGTGACAGCGCAGGGATGCCAAAAACAAAAGGAACACGCAGAAATTACGTTTAGGGGTTATTTGGGCGAAAGCGTTTTAGACACTTTAGGGAATTATTTCGGCGAAACAGTTAGAGACATTTTAAAAGATGATTTTAGAAGATGTTTTAGAAGAGGATTTGAGGGTGAAACTCTGTGGTCGTTATAATACACAAGTTCCATTTGAACAGTGTCGTGAGGTCCTCTACCACAGCCCCAAAGGGCTCCTATCATCCTACCCCAACCCCAAAGGAAGCCCCCGGTCCTCAAGGGTCCCCCGGCGCCCCAAAGGGCCCCCCAAGTGCCCCCAGGCTACCAAAGGACCACCCGGCCCCCGGACCCCCTAATGCCTCCCCCGGGCCCCCAAGGAGTCCCCTCCTCATTTTTTAATACTTTTTAAGGCTTTATTATATCTTTTCAGAACAAGTTATTTTCTTAGTGTCCATCCCAAACCCATTTTACAAGTTGAAGTTCCCATCCTTTTCACCCACAACTTTACTTTACAGCTTTTTGGATACCTCAACACCAAGAAAAACTTTTCAAAGACATTTCAGAGCAAGTTACTTTCTTAATGTCCCTCCTAAACCCATTTTACAAGTTGAAGTACTTATCTTTTTCACCACAACTTTACTTTACAGCTTTTTGGATACCTCAACAAAAAGAAATACTTTTCAAAGACATTTCAGAGCAAGTTACTTTCTTAATATCCCTCCTAAACCCATTTTTTACAAGTTGAAGTACTTATCTTTTTCAGTATAGTTGTGGTGAAAAGGATGGATTCTTCGACTAGTAAAATGGGTTTAGAAGGGATATTAAGAAAGGAACTTGCTCTGAAATGTCCTTTGAAAAGTATTCTTGGTGTTGAGGTATCCAAAAATGCTGTAATGTAAAGCTGTGGGTGAAAAGGATGGGTACTTCAAGTTGGAAAATGGGTTTAGAAGGGACATTAAGAAAGGAAATTGCTCTGAAATGCCTTTTGAAAGGTATTTCTTGGCGTTGAGGTATCCAAAAAGCTGTAAAGTAAAGTTCTGGTGAAAAAGATAAGTACTTCAACTTGTAAAGTGAGTTTAGGATGAACATTTAAGAAAGTAACTTGTTCTGAAATGCCTTTGAAAAGTATTGCTTGGTGTTGAGGTATCAAAAAAGCTGTAAAGTAAAGTTGTGGGTGAAACGGATGGGAACTTAAACTTGTAAAATGGGTTTAGGATGGACATTAAGAAAATAACTTCTTCTGAAAAGATGTAATAAAGCCTTAAAAAAGTATTGAAAAATTGGGAGGAGACTCTTTGGGGGCCCGGGGGTACTTCAAGTTGGAAAATGGGTTTAGAAGGGACATTAAGAAAGGAACTTGCTCTGAAATGCCTTTTGAAAAGTATTTCTTGGTGTTGAGGTATCCAAAAAAGCTGTAATATAAAGTTGTGGGTGAAAAGGATGGGTACTTCAACTTGTAAAATTGGTTTAGGAAGGACATTAAGAAAAAAAGTTGCTCTGAAATGCCTTTTGAAAAGTATTGCTTGGTCTTGAGGTATCCAAAAATGCTGTAATGTAAAGTTGTGGGTGAAAAGGATGGGTACTTCAAGTTGGAAAATGGGTTTAGAAGGGACATTAAGAAAGGAACTTGCTCTGAAATGTCTTTTGAAAAGTATTTCTTGGTGTTGAGGTATCCAAAAAGCTGTAAAGTATAGTTGTGGGTGAAAAGGATGGGTACTTCATGTTGTAAAATGGGTTTAGAAAGGGACATTAAGAAAGAAACTTGCTCTGAAATGCCTTTTGAAAAGTATTTCTTGGTGTTGAGGTATCCAAAAAGCTGTAAAGTAAAGTTGTGGGTGAAAAGGATGGGTACTTCAAGTTGGAAAATGGGTTTAGAAGGGACATTAAGAAAGGAAATTGTTCTGAAATGCCTTTTGAAAAGTATTTCTTGGTTTTGAGGTATCCAAAAAGCTGTAAAGTAAAGTTGTGGGTGAAAAGGATGAATGCTTCAACTTGTAAAATGGGTTTAGAAAGGAAATTAAGAAAGGAACTTGCTCTGAAATGCCTTTTGAAAAGTATTTCTTGGTGTTGAGGTATCCAAAAAGCTGTAATGTAAAGTTGTGGGTGAAAAGGATGGATGCTTCAACTTGTAAAATGGGTTTAGAAGGGACATTAAGAAAGGAACTTGCTCTGAAATGCCTTTTGAAAAGTATTTCTTGGTGTTGAGGTATCCAAAAAGCTGTAATGTAAAGTTGTGGGTGAAAAGGATGGGTACCTCAACTTGTAAAATTGGTTTAGAAGGGACATTAAGAAAAAAAGTTGCTCTGAAATGTCTTTTGAAAAGTATTTCTTGGTGTTGAGGTATCCGAAAAGCTGTAAAGTAAAGTTGTGGGTGAAAAGGATTGATGCTTCAACTTGTAAACTGGGTTTAGGATGAACATTATGAAAAGAACTTGTTCTGAAATGCCCTTTGAAAAGTATTGCTTGGTGTTGAGGTATCCAAAAAGCTGTAAAGTAAAGTTGTGGGGGAAAACATGAGTACTTCAAGTTGGAAAATGGGTTTAGAAGGGACATTAAAAAAGGAACTTGCTCTGAAATGCCTTTTGAAAAGTATTTCTTGGTGTTGAGGTATCCAAAAAGCTGTAAAGTATAGTTGTGGGTGAAAAGGATGGGTACTTCAAGTTGGAAAATGGGTTTAGAAGGGACATTAAGAAAGGAACTTGCTCTGAAATGCCTTTTGAAAAGTAATGCTTGGTGTTGAGGTATCCAAAAAGCTTTTTGGATACCTCAACACCAAGAAATACTTTTCAAAAGGCATTTCAGAGCAAGTTCCTTTCTTAATGTCCCTTTCATAACCCATTTTACAACTTGAAGTACCCATCCTTTTCACCCACAACTATACTTTACAGCTTTTTGGATACCTCAACACCAAGCAATACTTTTCAAAGGCATTTCAGAACAAGTTACTTTCTTAATGTCCCTTCTAAACCCATTTTCCAACTTGAAGTACCCATCCTTTTCACCCACAACTTTACTTTACAGCTTTTTGTATTTTTCAAAAGGCATTTCAGAGCAAGTTCCTTTCTTAATGTCCCTTCTAAACCCATTTTCCAACTTGAAGTACCCATCCTTTTCGCCCACAACTATACTTTATAGCTTTTTGGATGCCTCAATACCAAGAAATACTTTTCAAAAGGCATTTCAGAGCAAGTTCCTTTTTTAATGTCCCTTCTAAACCCATTTTCCAACTTGAAGTACTCATCTTTTCCCCCACAACTTTACTTTACAGCTTTTTGGATACCTCAACACCAAGCAATACTTTTCAAAGGGCATTTCAGAACAAGTTCTTTTCATAATGTTCATCCTAAACCCAGTTTACAAGTTGAAGCATCAATCCTTTTCACCCACAACTTTACTTTACAGCTTTTCGGATACCTCAACACCAAGAAATACTTTTCAAAAGACATTTAGGAGCAACTTTTTTCTTAACGTCCCTTCTAAACCAATTTTACAAGTTGAAGTACCCATCCTTTTCACCCACAACTTTACATTAGAGCTTTTTGGATACCTCAACACCAAGAAATACTTTTCAAAAGGCATTTCAGAGCAAGTTCCTTTCTTAATGTCCCTTCTAAACCCATTTTACAAGTTGAAGCATCCATCCTTTCCCCCCACAACTTTACATTACAGCTTTTTGGATACCTCAACACCAAAAAATACTTTTCAAAAGGCATTTCAGAGCAAGTTCCTTTCTTAATGTCCCTTCTAAACCCATTTTACAAGTTGAAGCATTCATCCTTTTCACCCACAACTTTACTGTATAGCTTTTTGGATACCTCAACTCCAAGAAATACTTTTCAAAAGGCATTTCAGAGCAATTTCCTTTCTTAATGTCCCTTCTAAACCCATTTTCTAACTTGAAGTACCCATCCTTTTCACCCACAACTTTACTTTACAGCTTTTTGGATACCTCAACACCAAGAAATACTTTTCAAAAGGCATTTCAGAGCAAGTTCCTTTCTTAATGTCCCTTTCTAAACCCATTTTACAACTTGAAGTACCCATCCTTTTCACCCACAACTATACTTTACAGCTTTTTGGATACCTCAACACCAAGAAATACTTTTCAAAAGACATTTCAGAGCAAGCTCTTTTCTTAATGTCCCTTCTAAACCCATTTTCCAACTTGAAGCACCCATCCTTTTCACCCAAAACTTTACATTGCAGCATTTTAGGATACCTCAACACCAAGCAATACTTTTCAAAAGGCATTTCAGAGCAACTTTTTTTCTTGATGTCCTTCCTAAACCAATTTTACAAGTTCAAGTACCCATCCTTTTCACCACACAACTTTACATTACAGCTTTTTTGGATACCTCAACACCAAGAAATACTTTTCAAAAGGCATTTCAGAGCAAGTTCCTTTCTTAATGTCCCTTCTAAACCCATTTTCCAACTTGAAGTACCCATCCGTTTCACCCACAACTTTACTTTACAGCTTTTTGGATACCTCAACACCAAGCAATACTTTTCAAAGGCATTTCAGAACAAGTTACTTTCTTAATGTTCATCCTAAACTCATTTTACAAGTTGAAGTACTTATCTTTTTCACCACAACTTTACTTCACAGCTTTTTGGATACCTCAACACCAAGAAATACCTTTCAAAAGGTATTTCAGAGCAATTTCCTTTCTTAATGTCCCTTCTAAACCCATTTTCCAACTTGAAGTACCCATCCTTTTCACCCACTACTTGACATTACAGCATTTTTGGATACCTCAACACCAAGAAATACTTTTCAAAAGACATTTCAGAGCAAGTTCCTTTCTTAATGTCTAAACCCATTTTACAAGTTGAAGCATCCATCCTTTTCACCCACAACTATACTTTACAGCTTTTTGGATACCTCATCACCAAGCAATACTTTTCAAAAGACATTTCAGAGCAAGTTACTTTCTTAATGTCCCTTCTAAACCCATTTTCCAACTTGAAGTACCAATCCTTTTCACCCACAACTATACTTTACAGCTTTTTGGATACCTCAACACCAAGAAATACTTTTCAAAAGGCATTTCAGAGCAAGTTCCTTTTTTAATGTCCCTTCTAAACCCATTTTCCAACTTGAAGTACTCATCTTTTCCCCCACAACTTTACTTTACAGCTTTTTGGATACCTCAACACCAAGCAATACTTTTCAAAGGGCATTTCAGAACAAGTTCTTCTCATAATGTTCATCCTAAACCCAGTTTACAAGTTGAAGCATCAATCCTTTTCACCCACAACTTTACTTTACAGCTTTTCGGATACCTCAACACCAAAAAATACTTTTCAAAAGACATTTCGGAGCAACTTTTTTTCTTAATGTCCCTTCTAAACCAATTTTACAAGTTGAAGTTCCCATCCTTTTCACCCACAACTTTACATTACAGCTTTTTGGATACCTCAACACCAAGAAATACTTTTCAAAAGGCATTTCAGAGCAAGTTCCTTTCTTAATGTCCCTTCTAAACCCATTTTACAAGTTGAAGCATCCATCCTTTTCACCCACAACTTTACATTACAGCTTTTTGGATACCTCAACACCAAGAAATACTTTTCAAAAGGCATTTCAGAGCAAGTTCCTTTCTTAATGTCCCTTCTAAACCCATTTTACAAGTTGAAGCATTCATCCTTTTCACCCACAACTTTACTTTACAGCTTTTTGGATACCTCAACACCAAGAAATACTTTTCAAAAGGCATTTCAGAGCAATTTCCTTTCTTAATGTCACTTATAAACCCATTTTCTAACTTGAAGTACCCATCCTTTTCACCCAAAACTTTACTTTACAGCTTTTTGGATACCTCAACACCAAGAAATACTTTTCAAAAGGCATTTCAGAGCAAGTTCCTTTCTTAATGTCCCTTTCTAAACCCATTTTACAACTTGAAGTACCCATCCTTTTCACCCACAACTATACTTTACAGCTTTTTGGATACCTCAACACCAAGAAATACTTTTCAAAAGACATTTCAGAGCAAGCTCCTTTCTTAATGTCCCTTCTAAACCCATTTTCCAACTTGAAGTACCCATCGTTTTCACCCACAACTTTACATTGCAGCATTTTAGGATACCTCAACACCAAGCAATACTTTTCAAAAGGCATTTCAGAGCAACTTTTTTCTTAATGTCCTTCCTAAACCAATTTTACAAGTTGAAGTACCCATCCTTTTCACCCACAACTTTACATTACAGCTTTTTTGGATACCTCAACACCAAGAAATACTTTTCAAAAGGCATTTCAGAGCAAGTTCCTTTCTTAATGTCCCTTCTAAACCCATTTTCCAACTTGAAGTACCCATCCGTTTCACCCACAATTTACTTTGAAGCTTTTTGGATACCTCAACACCAAGCAATACTTTTAAAGGCATTTCAGAACAAGTTACTTTCTTAATGTTCATCCTAAACTCATTTTACAAGTTGAAGTACTTATCTTTTTCACCACAACTTTACTTTACAGCTTTTTGGATACCTCAACACCAAGAAATACCTTTCAAAAGGCATTTCAGAGCAATTTCCTTTCTTAATGTCCCTTCTAACCCATTTTCCAACTTGAAGTACCCATCCTTTTCACCCACAACTTGACATTATAGCATTTTTGGATACCTCAACACCAAGAAATACTTTTCAAAAGGCATTTCAGAGCAACTTTTTTTCTTAATGTCCCTTCTAAACCCATTTTACAAGTTGAAGCATCCATCCTTTTCACCCACAACTTTACTTTACAGCTTTTTGGATACCTCAAAACCAAGCAATACTTTTCAAAAGACATTTCAGAGCAAGTTACTTTCTTAATGTCCCTTCTAAACCAATTTTACAAGTTGAAGTACTTATCTTTTTCACCACAACTTTAATTTACAGCTTTTTGGACACCTCAACACCAAGCAATACTTTTCAAGGGGCATTTCAGAACAAGTTCTTTTCATAATGTTCATCCTAAACCCAGTTTACAAGTTGAAGCATCAATCCTTTTCACCCACAACTTTACTTTACAGCTTTTCGGATACCTCAACACTAAGAAATACTTTCCAAAGGCATTTGAGAACAAGTTCTTCACGTAATTTTCTTCCTAAACCCATTTACAAGTTGAAGTAATTATCTTTTTCCCCAAAACTTTACTTTACGACTTTTTTGCACACCCAAACATCAAGCAATACTTTCCAAAAGGCTTTATTATATCTTTTCAGAACAAGTTTTTTTCTTAATGTCCTTCTTAAACCATTTTTACAAGTTGAAGTAGTTACCTTCTTCACCACAACTTTACTTTACGACTTTTAGAGCAAGTTCCTTTCTTAATGTCCCTTCTAAACCCATTTTCCAACTTGAAGTACCCATCCGTTTCACCCACAACTTTACTTTACTGCTTTTTGGATACCTCAACACCAAGAAATACTTTTCAAAAGACATTTCAGAGCAAGTTACTTTCTTAATGTCCCTCCTAAACTCATTTTACAAGTTGAAGCATCCATCCTTTTCACCCAAAACTTTACTTTACAGCTTTTTGGATACCTCAACACCAAGAAATACTTTTCAAAAGACATTTCAGAGCAAGTTCCTTTCTTAATGTTCCTTCTAAAACCATTTTCCAACTTGAAGTACTCATCTTTTCCCCCACAACTTTACTATACTGCATTTTTGGATACCTCAACACCAAGCAATACTTTTCAAAGGGCATTTCAGAACAAGTTCTTTTCATAATGTTCATCCGAAACCCAGTTTACAAGTTGAAGCATCAATCCTTTTCACCCACAACTTTACTTTACAGCTTTTTGAATGCCTCAACACCATGAAATACCTTTCAAAAGGCATTTCAGAGCAATTTTTTCTTAATGTCCCTTCTAAACCTATTTTCCAACTTGAAGTACCCATCCTTTTCACCCACAACTTTACATTACAGCTTTTTGGATACCTCAACATCAAGAAATACTTTCCAAAAGGCATTTCAGAGCAAGTTTCTTTCTTAATGTCCCTTCTAAACCCATTTTACAAGTTGAAGCATCCATCCTTTTCACCCACAACTTTACATTACAGCTTTTTGGATACCTCAACACCAAGAAATACTTTTCAAAAGGCATTTCAGAGCAAGTTCCTTTCTTAATGTCCCTTCTAAACCCATTTTACAAGTTGAAGCATCCATCCTTTTCACCCACAACTTGACATTACAGCATTTTTGGATACCTCAACACCAAGAAATACTTTTCAAAAGACATTTCAGAGCAAGTTCCTTTCTTAATGTCCCTTCTAAACCCATTTTACAAGTTGAAGCATCCATCCTTTTCACCCACAACTATACTTTACAGCTTTTCGGATACCTCATCACCAAGCAATACTTTTCAAAAGACATTTCAGAGCAAGTTACTTTCTTAATGTCCCTTCTAAACCCATTTTCCAACTTGAAGTACCAATCCTTTTCACCCACAACTATACTTTACAGCTTTTTGGATACCTCAACACCAAGAAATACTTTTCAAAAGGCATTTCAGAGCAAGTTCCTTTTTTAATGTCCCTTCTAAACCCATTTTCCAACTTGAAGTACTCATCTTTTCCCCCACAACTTTACTTTACAGCTTTTTGGATACCTCAACACCAAGCAATACTTTTCAAAGGGCATTTCAGAACAAGTTCTTCTCATAATGTTCATCCTAAACCCAGTTTACAAGTTGAAGCATCAATCCTTTTCACCCACAACTTTAATTTACAGCTTTTCGGATACCTCAACACCAAAAAATACTTTTCAAAAGACATTTCGGAGCAACTTTTTTTCTTAATGTCCCTTCTAAACCAATTTTACAAGTTGAAGTTCCCATCCTTTTCACCCACAACTTTACATTACAGCTTTTTGGATACCTCAACACCAAGAAATACTTTTCAAAAGGCATTTCAGAGCAAGTTCCTTTCTTAATGTCCCTTCTAAACCCATTTTACAAGTTGAAGCATCCATCCTTTTCACCCACAACTTTACATTACAGCTTTTTGGATACCTCAACACCAAGAAATACTTTTCAAAAGGCATTTCAGAGCAAGTTCCTTTCTTAATGTCCCTTCTAAACCCATTTTACAAGTTGAAGCATTCATCCTTTTCACCCACAACTTTACTTTACAGCTTTTTGGATACCTCAACACCAAGAAATACTTTTCAAAAGGCATTTCAGAGCAATTTCCTTTCTTAATGTCACTTATAAACCCATTTTCTAACTTGAAGTACCCATCCTTTTCACCCAAAACTTTACTTTACAGCTTTTTGGATACCTCAACACCAAGAAATACTTTTCAAAAGGCATTTCAGAGCAAGTTCCTTTCTTAATGTCCCTTTAAACCCATTTTACAACTTGAAGTACCCATCCTTTTCACCCACAACTATACTTTACAGCTTTTTGGATACCTCAACACCAAGAAATACTTTTCAAAAGACATTTCAGAGCAAGCTCCTTTCTTAATGTCCCTTCTAAACCCATTTTCCAACTTGAAGTACCCATCGTTTTCACCCACAACTTTACATTGCAGCATTTTAGGATACCTCAACACCAAGCAATACTTTTCAAAAGGCATTTCAGAGCAACTTTTTTCTTAATGTCCTTCCTAAACCAATTTTACAAGTTGAAGTACCCATCCTTTTCACCCACAACTTTACATTACAGCTTTTTTGGATACCTCAACACCAAGAAATACTTTTCAAAAGGCATTTCAGAGCAAGTTCCTTTCTTAATGTCCCTTCTAAACCCATTTTCCAACTTGAAGTACCCATCCGTTTCACCCACAAATTTACTTTGAAGCTTTTTGGATACCTCAACACCAAGCAATACTTTTAAAGGCATTTCAGAACAAGTTACTTTCTTAATGTTCATCCTAAACTCATTTTGCAAGTTGAAGTACTTATCTTTTTCACCACAACTTTACTTTACAGCTTTTTGGATACCTCAACACCAAGAAATACCTTTCAAAAGGCATTTCAGAGCAATTTCCTTTCTTAATGTCCCTTCTAAACCCATTTTCCAACTTGAAGTACCCATCCTTTTCACCCACAACTTGACATTATAGCATTTTTGGATACCTCAACACCAAGAAATACTTTTCAAAAGACATTTCAGAGCAAGTTCCTTTCTTAATGTCCCTTCTAAACCCATTTTACAAGTTGAAGCATCCATCCTTTTCACCCACAACTATACTTTACAGCTTTTTGGATACCTCATCACCAAGCAATACTTTTCAAAAGACATTTCAGAGCAAGTTACTTTCTTAATGTCCCTTCTAAACCAATTTTACAAGTTGAAGTACTTATCTTTTTCACCACAACTTTAATTTACAGCTTTTTGGACACCTCAACACCAAGCAATACTTTCAAGGGGCATTTCAGAACAAGTTCTTTTCATAATGTTCATCCTAAACCCAGTTTACAAGTTGAAGCATCAATCCTTTTCACCCACAACTTTACTTTACAGCTTTTCGGATACCTCAACACTAAGAAATACTTTTCAAAGGCATTTGAGAACAAGTTCTTCACGTAATTTTTCTTCCTAAACCCATTTACAAGTTGAAGTAATTATCTTTTTCCCCAAAACTTTACTTTACGACTTTTTTGCACACCCAAACATCAAGCAATACTTTCCAAAAGGCTTTATTATATCTTTTCAGAACAAGTTTTTTTCTTAATGTCCTTCTTAAACCATTTTTACAAGTTGAAGTAGTTACTTCTTCACCACAACTTTACTTTACGACTTTTAGAGCAAGTTCCTTTCTTAATGTCCCTTCTAAACCCATTTTCCAACTTGAAGTACCCATCCGTTTCACCCACAACTTTACTTTACTGCTTTTTGGATACCTCAACACCAAGAAATACTTTTCAAAAGACATTTCAGAGCAAGTTACTTTCTTAATGTCCCTCCTAAACTCATTTTACAAGTTGAAGCATCCATCCTTTTCACCCAAAACTTTACTTTACAGCTTTTTGGATACCTCAACACCAAGAAATACTTTTCAAAAGACATTTCAGAGCAAGTTCCTTTCTTAATGTTCCTTCTAAACCCATTTTCCAACTTGAAGTACTCATCTTTTCCCCACAACTTTACTATACTGCGTTTTTTTGGATACCTCAACACCAAGCAATACTTTTCAAAGGGCATTTCAGAACAAGTTCTTTTCATAATGTTCATCCGAAACCCAGTTTACAAGTTGAAGCATCAATCCTTTTCACCCACAACTTTACTTTACAGCTTTTTGAATGCCTCAACACCATGAAATACCTTTCAAAAGGCATTTCAGAGCAATTTTTTCTTAATGTCCCTTCTAAACCTATTTTCCAACTTGAAGTACCCATCCTTTTCACCCACAACTTTACATTACAGCTTTTTGGATACCTCAACATCAAGAAATACTTTCCAAAAGACATTTCAGAGCAAGTTCCTTTCTTAATGTCCCTTCTAAACCCATTTTACAAGTTGAAGCATCCATCCTTTTCACCCACAACTTTACATTACAGCTTTTTGGATACCTCAAAACCAAGAAATACTTTTCAAAAGGCATTTCAGAGCAAGTTCCTTTCTTAATGTCCCTTCTAAACCCATTTTACAAGTTGAAGCATTCATCCTTTTCACCCACAACTTTACTTTACAGCTTTTTGGATACCTCAACACCAAGAAATACTTTTCAAAAGGCATTTCAGAGCAAGTTCCTTTCTTAATGTCCCTTCTAAACCCATTTTCCAACTTGAAGTACCCATCCTTTTCACCCACTTTTACTTTACAGCTTTTTGGATACCTCAACACCAAGAAATACCTTTCAAAAGGCATTTCAGAGCAAGTTCCTTTCTTAATGTCCCTTCTAAACCCATTTTGCAATTTGAAGTACCCATCCTTTTCACCCACAAGTTTACTTTACAGCTTTTCGGATACCTCAACACCAAGAAATACTTTTCAAAGGACATTTCAGAGAAAGTTCCTTTCTTAATGTCCCTTCTTCTAAACCCATTTTACAAGTTGAAGTACTTATCTTTTTCATCACAACTTTACTTTACAACTTTTTGGATACCTCAACACCAAGCAATACTTTTCAAAGGCATTTCAGAGCAACTTTTTTTCTTAATGTTCTTCCTAAACCCATTTTACAAGTTGAAGTACTTATCTTTTTCACCACAACTTTACATTACAGCTTTTTTGGATATCTCAACACCAAGAAATACTTTTCAAAGGCATTTCAGAGCAAGTTCCTTTCTTAATGTCCCTTCTAAACCCATTTTCCAACTTGAAGTACCCATCCGTTTCACCCACAACTTTACTTTACAGCTTTTTCGAATAACCCAACATCAAGCAATACTTTTCAAAGGCATTTCAGAACAAGTTCTTGACGTAATTTTCTTCCTAAACCCATTTACAAGTTGAAGTACTTATCTTTTTCCCCACAACTTTACTTTAGTTGAAGTACTATTTCTGAAAAGATATAATAAAGCCTTTTGAAAAGTATTGCTTGATCTTGGGGTGTAAAGTAAAGTTGTGGTGAAGAAGATAACTACTTCAACTTGTAAAAATGGTTTAAGAAGGACATTAAGAAAAAAAACTTGTTCTGAAAAGATATAATAAAGCCTTTTGGAAAGTACTGCTTGATGTTTGGGTGTGCAAAAAAGTCGTAAAGTAAAGTTGTGGGGAAAAGATAAGTACTTCAACTTGTAAATGGGTTTAGGAAGAAAATTACGTGAAGAACTTGTTCTGAAATGCCTTTGAAAAGTATTTCTTAGTGTTGAGGTATCCGAAAAGCTGTAAAGTAAAGTTGTGGGTGAAAAGGATTGATGCTTCAACTTGTAAACTGGGTTTAGGATGAATATTATGAAAAGAACTTGTTCTGAAATGCCCTTCGAAAAGTATTGCTTGGTGTTGAGGTATCCAAAAAGCTGTAAAGTAAAGTTGTGGTGAAAAAGATAAGTACTTCAACTTGTAAAATTGGTTTAGAAGGGACATTAAGAAAGTAACTTGCTCTGAAATGTCTTTTGAAAAGTATTGCTTGGTGATGAGGTATCCAAAAAGCTGTAAAGTATAGTTTGTGGGTGAAAAGGATGGATTCTTCGACTAGTAAAATGGGTTTAGAAGGGATATTAAGAAAGGAACTTGCTCTGAAATGTCTTTTGAAAAGTATTTCTTGGTGTTGAGGTATCCAAAAATGCTGTAATGTAAAGTTGTGGGTGAAAAGGATGGGTACTTCAAGTTGGAAAATGGATTTAGAAGGGACATTAAGAAAGGAAATTGCTCTGAAATGCCTTTTGAAAGGTATTTCTTGGCGTTGAGGTATCCAAAAAGCTGTAAAGTAAAGTTCTGGTGAAAAAGATAAGTACTTCAACTTGTAAAGTGAGTTTAGGATGAACATTTAAGAAAGTAACTTGTTCTGAAATGCCTTTGAAAAGTATTGCTTGGTGTTGAGGTATCCAAAAAGCTGTAAAGTAAAGTTGTGGGTGAAACGGATGGGAACTTCAACTTGTAAAATGGGTTTAGGAAGGACATTAAGAAAATAACTTCTTCTGAAAAGATGTAATAAAGCCTTAAAAAAGTATTGAAAAATTGGGAGGAGACTCTTTGGGGGCCCGGGGGTACTTCAAGTTGGAAAATGGGTTTAGAAGGGACATTAAGAAAGGAACTTGCTCTGAAATGCCTTTTGAAAAGTATTTCTTGGTGTTGAGGTATCCAAAAAAGCTGTAATGTAAAGTTGTGGGTGAAAAGGATGGGTACTTCAACTTGTAAAATTGGTTTAGGAAGGACATTAAGAAAAAAAGTTGCTCTGAAATGCCTTTTGAAAAGTATTGCTTGGTCTTGAGGTATCCAAAAATGCTGTAATGTAAAGTTGTGGGTGAAAAGGATGGGTACTTCAAGTTGGAAAATGGGTTTAGAAGGGACATTAAGAAAGGAACTTGCTCTGAAATGTCTTTTGAAAAGTATTTCTTGGTGTTGAGGTATCCAAAAAGCTGTAAAGTATAGTTGTGGGTGAAAAGGATGGGTACTTCATGTTGTAAAATGGGTTTAGAAAGGGACATTAAGAAAGAAACTTGCTCTGAAATGCCTTTTGAAAAGTATTTCTTGGTGTTGAGGTATCCAAAAAGCTGTAAAGTAAAGTTGTGGGTGAAAAGGATGGGTACTTCAAGTTGGAAAATGGGTTTAGAAGGGACATTAAGAAAGGAAATTGTTCTGAAATGCCTTTTGAAAAGTATTTCTTGGTTTTGAGGTATCCAAAAAGCTGTAAAGTAAAGTTGTGGGTGAAAAGGATGAATGCTTCAACTTGTAAAATGGGTTTAGAAAGGAAATTTAAAAAGGAACTTGCTCTGAAATGCCTTTTGAAAAGTATTTCTTGGTGTTGAGGTATCCAAAAAGCTGTAATGTAAAGTTGTGGGTGAAAAGGATGGATGCTTCAACTTGTAAAATGGGTTTAGAAGGGACATTAAGAAAGGAACTTGCTCTGAAATGCCTTTTGAAAAGTATTTCTTGGTGTTGAGGTATCCAAAAAGCTGTAATGTAAAGTTGTGGGTGAAAAGGATGGGTACCTCAACTTGTAAAATTGGTTTAGAAGGGACATTAAGAAAAAAAGTTGCTGTGAAATGTCTTTTGAAAAGTATTTCTTGGTGTTGAGGTATCCGAAAAGCTGTAAAGTAAAGTTGTGGGTGAAAAGGATTGATGCTTCAACTTGTAAACTGGGTTTAGGATGAACATTATGAAAAGAACTTGTTCTGAAATGCCCTTTGAAAAGTATTGCTTGGTGTTGAGGTATCCAAAAAGCTGTAAAGTAAAGTTGTGGGGGAAAACATGAGTACTTCAAGTTGGAAAATGGGTTTAGAAGGGACATTAAAAAAGGAACTTGCTCTGATATGCCTTTTGAAAAGTTATTTCTTGGTGTTGAGGTATCCAAAAAGCTGTAAAGTATAGTTGTGGGTGAAAAGGATGGGTACTTCAAGTTGGAAAATGGGTTTAGAAGGGACATTAAGAAAGGAACTTGCTCTGAAATGCCTTTTGAAAAGTAATGCTTGGTGTTTAGGTATCCAAAAAGCTGTAAAGTAAAGTTGTGGGTGAAAAGGATGGACGCTTCAACTTGTAAAATGGGTTTAGAAGGGACATTAAGAAAAAAAGTTACTCTGAAATGCCTTTTGAAAAGTATTTCTTGGTGTTGAGGTATCCAAAAAGCTGTAAAGTAAAGTTGTGGGTGAAAAGGATGGGTACTTCAAGTTGGAAAATGGGTTTAGAAGGGACATTAAGAAAGTAACTTGTTCTGAAATGCCTTTGAAAAGTATTGCTTGGTGTTGAGGTATCCAAAAAGCTGTAAAGTAAAGTTGTGGGTGAAACGGATGGGTACTTCAAGTTGGAACATGGGTTTAGAAGGGACATTAACAAAGGAACTTGCTCTGAAATGTCTTTTGAAAAGTATTTCTTGGTGTTGAGGTATCCAAAAAGCTGTAAAGTAAAGTTGTGGGTGAAAAGGATGGGTACTTCAAGTTGTAAAATGTGTTTAGAAGGGACATTAAGAAAGGAACTTTCTCTGAAATGTCTTTTGAAAGGTATTTCTTGGTGTTGAGGTATCCAAAAATGCTGTAATGTAAAGTTGTGGGTTGAAAAGGATGGATGCTTCAAGTTGGAAAATGGGTTTAGAAGGGACATTAAGAAAGGAACTTGCTCTGAAATGCCTTTTGAAAAGTATTTCTTGGTGTTGAGGTATCCAAAAAGCTGTAAAGTATAGTTGTGGGTGAAAAAGATGGGTACTTCAACTTGTAAAATGGGTTTAGAAGGGACATTAAGAAAGGAACTTGCTCTGAAATGGCTTTTGAAAAGTATTTCTTGGTGTTGAGGTATCCAAAAAGCTGTAAAGTATAGTTGTGGGTGAAAAGGATGGGTACTTCAAGTTGGAAAATAGGTTTAGAAGGGACATTAAGAAAAAAATTGCTCTGAAATGCCTTTTGAAAGGTATTTCATGGTGTTGAGGCATTCAAAAAGCTGTAAAGTAAAGTTGTGATGAAAAAGATAAGTACTTAAACTTGTAAAATGGGTTTAGGAGGGACATTAAGAAAGTAACTTGCTCTGAAATGTCTTTGAAAAGTATTTCTTGGTGTTGAGGCATCCAAAAAGCTGTAAAGTAAAGTTGTGGTGAAAAAGATAAGTACTTCAACTTGTAAAATGGGTTTAGGAGGGACACTAAGAAAGTAACTTGCTCTGAAATGTCTTTGAAAAGTATTTCTTGGTGTTGAGGTATCCAAAAAGCTGTAAAGTAAAGTTGTGGGTGAAAAGGATGGGAACTTCAACTTGTAAAATGGGTTTAGGATGGACATTAAGAAAATAACTTCTTCTGAAAAGATGTAATAAAGCCTTAAAAAAGTATTAAAAAATTGGGAGGAGACTCTTTGGGGGCCCGGGGGGAGGCATTAGGGGGTCCGGGGGCCCTTGGGGGCCGGGTGGTCCTTTGATAGCCCTGGGGCACTTGGGGGGCCCAGGGGGCCCTTTGGGGCGCCGGGGGACCTTTGAGGACCGGGGGCTTCCTTTGGGGTTGGGGTAGGGGGATCGGAGCCCTTTGGGGTTGTGGTAGAGGACCTCACGACACTGTTCAAATGGAACTTGTGCATTATAACGACCACAGAGTTTCACCCTCAAATCCTCTTCTAAAACATCTTCTAAAATCATCTTTTAAAATGTCTCTAACTGTTTCGCCGAAATAATTCTCTAAAATGTCTAAAAACGCTTTCGCCCAAATAACCCCTAAACGTAATTTCTGCGTGTTCCTTTTGTTTTTGGCATCCCTGCGCTGTCACATTTGAAATTACTGGGAAACCCTTTCCCGCGTTAATCTCTTCATCTCTAAGATCAAAACATTCGCATGGAAACAATCCTCCTTTCGTGACAAAACAAACAACCTTGACGTTATCTGTCAGACATTAATAAACTTCCCCGGAAACAATTTATTCCCCTTTCATAAATCAATAATTCCCCGAGCGGTTATGTAAATCAGCCCTCATGTCATTACACGTGGCCAAACAACAACAGATCGATAATCCAGCAATTGTTGATGCACAATTCTCCGGGAAAAACTCCAAAGACATTAATCAACCTTTATGTCATCTGTCAGACATTAATAAACTTCCCCGGAAACAATTTATTCCCCTTTCATAAATCAATAATTCCCCTAGCGATTATGTAAATCACCCCTCATGTCATTACACGTGGCCAAACAACAACATATCGATAATCCTTGAATAAATTATGTAAAAAAGTTGTAGGTGGCAGCAGGGGTGAGCAATTGGAGTCAATAAGGCCTTTCTACTCGAGTCAGACAAACATTTCGGGTGGAGTTCAACCCCGCCCCCCCCCCCTCTGGGTACGGCCTTGACAGCCTACATACGTTAAAGCCAAAGTTTCAAGCCGATAAGAGAAAACCATTTTCGACCCATTTTGGGACGTAATAAATCGATACAGCTTGTTTTTTATCGTCCTAAGTCCGTTTTGCCCATTAGTTTGCAAGTCGATCGGGGGAAAAAGTTGTGCCTACAACGGGCATCGCAAATAGATACAACCGAATTTTTATTTTGTCTTCATTAAGATCCCATTCCCCTGTTTCATGGTTGCAGCGGCAGCTGCAGCCTAGTAAAGAGCGAACTACGCCCCATAGTAACCAAAAGTTAAAAAACTCGCTTAGAAAAAAACTGCCTAGTGAAAAAAAATTTCCATCTGACGCTGATTTAGGAATGGTAGCTATCGTTTCAGTTCGTATTAAAAATAAAAGTTTATTGGGAAAAGAAATTTATGGTTATTTCGAAAAAAAACCTGAAACCCCTCGAAAATGGCGTCAGATCAAAATGGAAAGTATAACATTGGAATCAGCATAGACGAAAACCTTATTCACGGAAATTACAGTCCCCAACCTTAAAAAAACAAGAAAATCACTTTTTCGTGTGGGTAGCACTGATCTGTCTCCCTTTTTTCCCAGGGTTAGCGGTTTACAAGAACATCATAGAGAGATGCTCAATGGCTCATTCGAAAGCTGTTTCTCACATCTACATGCTTTTATACATTCCATCATCTGCAAGTGCCATATGGCACAAAATGGCACATTATGTCCCATTTCTCAAGGGGTGGGGCTAGCTGGCTACACAAACATCGCAGACTGATGTTTAATAGCTCACATTAAAGCTATTTCTCTTATCTACGTTTTATTTATAAATTCTACCCCCTGCAACTGCCAAATGGCACTAAAAATGGCACTATTGATGCCATGTCCCAAGTAGAAAAGCTAGGGGCTAGTGGACTGCCAGAGCTTCTTAGAGAGATATTTAATGGCTCATTTGACAGCTATTGTTAATATCTACGTGATTTAAATCAGTTTTTTTTTTTCCATTCGTAGCGTCCAAATAGCACAAAAACGGCACCTTTTGTGCCACTTCTTAAGTTGAAAAGCTTTGAAGTATAAAACGGTACCATTGTAATAATTATGTTCCAAAACCCTTACTGAAGATTTACAAGGGACCCTTCCCGTATACTCCACCTCCCAGCCCCCTTAGTAAGTCTCATTAGTCTGTTGGGAGAATTTACTATAAACTCTTCAACACGGTCAGAATCAAAAGTCAAAAATCATGTTTAGGAAAAAACTGCCTAGTGGAAACAAATTGCTATCTGACACTGATTGAGGAATGGTGACTATTATTTTGGTTCGTCTTAAAAGTAAAAGTTTATTGCGAGAAGAAATTTATGATGATTTCAAAAAAAAAAACGGCGTCAGATCAAAATGAAAAGCGTACCATTGGAATCACAATGGTCGAAACCCTTGTCCAGAGAAATTAGAGTCCCCCTCCTTGAACAACAAAGAAAATGACTCCTCCTTGTAGCACTGATGCGTCTCACGTTTTTTTTTTTTTTTTTTTTTTTTTTTTTTTTTTTTTTTTTTTTTTTTTTTTTTTTTTTTTTTTTTTTTTTTTTTTAGCAGGTTTAGGGGGTGACCAGAGCCTCACAGAGAGATGTATAATAGCTCATTCGAACGGAAATTAAATTTGCTAGTGTCCTTTTGAAGTGACCAAAAATATTGGAGGGCAACTAGCCCCCCTTCCCTTCCTGAAGGTCCCCTCCCCCCAAAGTCATCCAATCACAATTTTGAGATACTCATTTTGTTCAACATAGTTCAAAGGTCAAATATAATTGATTTTGGTGATGATACGGACCCTCCATACTCCCTGGACAAAGGGCTGCACACTGTATCGGTATCGGGCGTATTTATATCACGCGTATTGGCGTGAGCGTATTGTTATTTGTATTGGTATCGCATGTTTCTAGACAGATTTTTAATAGCTCATATAAAAGATATTGCTCATATATACGTGAGTGGCGTAATTTCGTCAAAATCCTGAGGTGGGGGGGGGGGGACAAAGTTGGATCCAATTCTTCCAAACCAAGTGAAAATGATAGTAAAAATAGAAAGACGAGCCATATATTACCATAGTGGAAAAGATTTACTAAAGAAAACTGACCTGTTTTCTCTGGATGCTTGAATTATGAAGGCTTATCTTAGTTTTGACAAGATTTATTTTTTTTTTTGCAGAAACGAAATTTCAGTCGGGGAAAAAAAATGAGGTCTGGGGGGGCAAACTTGGGTCTGAAGGGGGCAGTCGCCTCTCCCTGCCCCATATCAATTACGCCCTTTCTACGCCCTTCCTATAAATTCCACCATTAGCGATTAACTTAAAAACACACAGAAAATTGGTAGCATTAGTCTATGCCCTCTTGAAAGAAAAATTACTGGTACTTAGGTATTATACAAACACACTCAAGAAGGGCTGTTAGGTTAATCATAATGAAAGATGCCATAACATGATAAAAATATAATACTTTAGTTTATATAATAATATAATTTGAGCTAAATATTTGCACATTAAGGGGGGGGGGTAAAATAAATCTCAGAAAGGGGTTAAAAACCTGATTCAACTTAACCTTACTCCCATCCCCTAATCTGCAAATATATAGCCTAAATTATACAAGTCCAATGCGTTCTGTTGCCCGTCATTTATCCTTGTGGCTATGAAATCGGTTCGATCAGATCGTACATTCAGCAAACTTCTCGACTGTTTGGTATCATGGTTGCAGCGTTAGCTGCAACCTAGTAAAGAGCGAGCCACAGCCCATAGTAACTAAAAGTTAAAAAAAACGCGTTTTGAAAAAAACTGCCTAGTGAAAAAACTTGTCATCTGACACTGATTAACGAACGATAACGGGGTTAATGTCCATGAATGGGGTTAATGTCCAAGAGAATGTTCGTGTTCGATGCGGAGTACGCCAATGAGGCGGGTTATCCCCTAATGTTTTTAAGCTTTGTATTGCTATAGTGCTCTCTAAGATAGCTGATACTTGCTTTCTTTGTATTTCTAATGTATCGTATATTGCTTACGCGGATGACATCCTAGATATTAGTAGGAGCAAATTTTCTTTGTCTAAAATGGTGGATAATGTGAGAAAAGGCTTTTTAGATATTGGACTTAATTTAAATGTTTAAAAGTGCGAGTATCAGCTGTTAGGAACGAATGTACCAAGATTATAAGTGGATATTCCAGGATTGTTGCAAATCGGTCGAAATACAATCGCAAAGCTTTAGTGTCGCTGTATTCAGTTTTCTGTGACCATGCTATTTCAGGTATTTACATTTTACTTAGGAAGAATGACCTATCTAAATTAATGAAAAGCTATTATCGATATTGCAAATTTTTGTTATATCTTCCGTTGTAACTTCGTAATCGCCGTATAATCAAAAAGTATAAACACACCTGATATAAATGAAAAACTTCGTGATTTACATATAAAACTGTCTGCAAATGCCTATGAAACACTGTCCCCTCACCATGGTCTCATTCGTTTGTTTCGCTGAATTTTCTTTTTATTTGTTTATCTTACTTTAAGTGCTGTGTGTGTTTATTTTTCTTTCCTTTTTCTCTTTACTCCACTATTTTTCACACTGTTTGTGCAATGGGTTATACATAAATTATTATTATTATTAACTATTATTTCGGTTTCTCTTAAAAGTAAAAGTTTATTGCAAAAAGAAATTTATGGTGATTTCGAAAAAAAAGCCTGAAACCCCTCCAAAATGGCGTCAGATCAAAATGAAAAGTGCAACATTGGAGTCAGAATTGTCGATAACCTTGTTCAGGCAGATTACAGTCCCCCTCCTTGAACAACAAGGAAAATCGCTTTTTTGCATCGGTAGCGCTGATCTGTCTCCCTTTTTTTCTGTTTTTTTTTTTTTTTTTTTCTCTAGGCCTAGCGGGTCACCAGAACATCATAGAGAGATGCTTAATAGCTCATTCAAAAGCTATTTCTTATATATACGTGCTTTTTATAAACTCCGCCGTCTGTAAGCTTCACATGTCACTAGAATGACACTTTCTGCCATTTCTCAAGTGGTGGCGCTAGCAGGCTACCAGAACATCGTAGACAGATTTTTTATAGCTCACATAAAAGATATTACTCATATCTACGTTCTTTCTATAGGCCTAAATTCCACCATCTAAAATTTCCAAGTGGCACTAAAAACGGCACTTTTTGTGTCATGTCTCAAGCAGAAAAGCCGAGGCCATTGGGCTAGCTGAACTTATAAGAGTTATGATTAATGGCTCATTTGAAAGCTATTGCTCTTGTCAACGTGCTTTTTTTTATATCAATTCTACCATAGTAAGTGCGATATAGCACACTGAAAACAACACTTTTGGTGCCACTTCATAAGTGGAAAAGCTCCGAAGTACAAAGCAGGTACTATTGTGATAGTTATATTCCAGAACCCTTAACTGGAGGTTCACAAGAACCCAGTTTTATAGATCGTCGGCTCACCAGTAAGTTACTGAAACATTAGCAGGCTACCACACCATCGTAGATAGATGTTTAATGACTCAATTATAAGCTATTGATTATATTCACTAGGTTTTTACAAATTCTACCATCTATTAGATTTCACAGATTTCAATATGAACTAGTTTTCTTCGGAGAATTCGCCATGAACTCTTTGTCATGGTTGAAGCATTATCTGCAACCTAGTAAAGAGCGAACCACAGCCCATAGTGACTAAAAGCAAAAAACTTTAAAACGGTCTTTTTTTCTTCTTTTTTTTCCAGGCCTAGCGGGTTACTAGAACATCATAGAGAGAGGCTTAAGAGCTCATTCAAAAGCTATTTCTCATATGTACGTGGTTTATATAAATTCCACGATCCGCAAGTGCTATATGGCACAAAAAAGGGCACTTTATGCCATTTCTCAAGGGGTGGGACTAGCGGGCAACCAGAACATCGCAGATAGATTTTTGATAGCTCATATATAAAACATCGCTCATATTTACGTTCTTCCTGTAAATTCCGACATTTGCAAGTTTCAAATGGTAATAAAAACGGCACTTTTTATGCCATGTCTGAAGTGGAAAAGCTGGGGCTAGTGGCTACCAGACTTCTTAGAGTGATGTTTAATGGCTCATTTGAAAACGTTTGCTCATATCTACAGGCTTTGATCGATTCTACAATTCATAAGTGAGATATTCCACTGAAAACAACATTTTTGGTGCCACTTCTAAGTGGAATATCTTGAAAGTATAAAACGGTATAATTGTGATAATTATGATCCAAAACCCTTATCTCCAGGTTTGCAAGAACACCTCCCGCAGGTTCCTCCTCCAGGCTCCCTTAATAAGCTACGCAATTAAAGTCCTACAAACACCAATATATTAAATTAGATTATTAGAAGCGTGAGTAGTAAGGGTGTGCACAGTTCTAAAAATACATAAAAAAATACATTGAATTGCGCAAGAAAAACCCATGCCTTTGACACTGTATTTACACGTGAACATTCTAAAAGTTGGCAAGGTTTTTGTTATTGTTGTCAATTGCACAATGAATGTATCGTTTGACGTAGACATTTTTTATGAGCCAATCAGAGACAATAGAGGTTGTTCAATATACGATAACTTGATTTGCGGTTGGGGTTTGAATAAAAGGAATGGTTTTCACTACAATTCATATTAGTAAGAGAATTGAATTCAGAGAGAATAGTTTATTTGAGAGGATATTAGTGGAGAAAAAATGAGTGGTGCATTTACATTATTGGAGATTAATGATGGAGCCGACAGCAGCAGCAACGATATACGAGTACCCAATGTGGCTGTGGAAATAACCGCTGGCTGTAGACTATGCCTTGAATGGGACAGTATGTATGCAAGATACGTGATATCATTAAGCAAGTTTAAGCAGGAGGAGCAACTATGTTTTGCTGGAAAAGTGAATATTCTCCATATAAATAAACTTCGGTCAGCATTAGATGTCCTATCGAAATATATTGATGAGAACAAAATGCATCAGTGAATATTATTATTGTAATTATGTTCAATAAAATTGTTTCTAAATCAAAAGTATTTTTCTTTCTATAGTAGACTAGCGTATATTTTCTAGAGTACAAAAATAAATTCTGGTTAGTCTGAAGTTGGTTGTGAGAGTGTTAGGACTAAAAAATGGTTAGATTTGAGAAAGAGCGAATCTTGGGAAATCTAGTGTTTATGGAAAAACATTTGATTCTAGATGACGATTTTCTAGAGCTGTCTATTCAAAGGAAGATATTTTCTCGGGGAATGCTTGTCGATATAATGAAAACTACAATGTCTGGCTATGGTCTTGGTAGCTGGTTTGCTAGGCTATTTCGTTCTGCACTACCCCTTGCCAGAAAATATCTTGTACCTGCTGCATCAAATTTTGCTGCCTCCACACTACAGGACTGGGGGTCGGGCAAGAATTTCAAGGAGAGTGTTAAGGAAAATATTAGATCTTCAGCAAGAGCCGTTGGTGAGCAACTAAAATCTCGACAAAATGGGGAGGGATTGAAAAGGATGCGTGCGCGTCATTCACTCATCAGTCTCCACCCAGGCGGGAAGCGAAGGACATCAACAAGGACTTTGAGGAATAAAACAAGGAAGACCAATAAGCAGAAGAAGAAGAAAAAGAAAAAGATTGTTAGATCAAAGAAGGATTTCTTCTCTTAAGATGACTTATCTCCCCACAAAGGAAGCATATCCATCAATTAGTTCCTCATTGAATCTATTCAATGCTGATGTATGGCGTGTAGAATTTATACGATAGGCCAAGAGGATCAAAAAATTCAATATTCTTCGATGTTTGAAAGATGCACAGCCAATGGCCGGTCTTCAAAGTCGATGGACTGCTATTAACAATGATTAAGGTATTGTTAACGCTTGGAATTTTTTCAATGAAGTCCGAAGGTATGCAATAAGACTTGTACTGGGACATGTATGGATCCATACTAAATACGTTGATTATTTGGTTTGTGTTCATGGTGCTAGGTCTAGTAAAACACTGCCGTCGGGTGTGATTTCCCAATAGGTTTCAAATTGACTCAGTGATATTAGCGTGATACTCTCAGTCAAAGCATCGGCAAATGTACACTCTAAACGTACATTCCCTGTTCGTACTATGCTCATATCCTGAGTCCCCGACAAGTCCAAAACAATTACCCCATGATTTTTGAAAACATTGAATCGGTTATTCCATTTTCAAATAGTTGAGAGTCATGATCTAGGGATTGCATGGTCAACTCATACAGAGTTCTATAGGATTTTTTGTCAAAAGATAGAGTGTACAGTGGAATACCATTCACTTTGCACACAAGGCTAGATAGACCGAAAAAATTAAAATCAAGGGGGGATTCAGTCCAGGATCCAACGGCACTGCCACTCTTTACAAAGGCCAAAGCCAATTTTGATGGGATTTCTCCATTGATAAATGATAAATCGCTATAGCTACGAGAGCCGGTGGCAATGTGACGTTGATTGGTGATCGTATGGGGGACAAGAAGTTTAATGTTGTTGCCATTGGCTCTTAGCTTTTCCACTGCCAATGCAACAGAGCTCATAACCTGTTGTTTTCGGACGTGGAGAATTGCCGATGTGATAATGATATTTGCATCGGGTGCTGCAGGAAGTGTTTTTCTCAAAATGAAATTCGATGGGGCCATCTGTAACTTTATGTCAATCTTGACATTGGGGGGTAACCATTGGGATATATTGAATATCTCATGATTTAATTTTCCAACCAGATGATGATACTCTTGGGTCACTGCAGTAGTCAACTCACCGTCAGTATCAACACCTGATCGATATTCATAGCCCAATGATTGTCCTCTCAACTCCTTGTATGCCTTTGGTGTCATCATCATAAATTGTATGTAGCTTGCACAGTTGGATAAATTATTGCTAGTGCTCACCAAAGTACCATTAATAAATACATTAATTTGTTTGAATAGGTTGTGTAGAATACAGTTCTCGTAGGAGAGACCATCGCCAGCATTGGAGTTGTATTATCTGACTTTTTCTTCACCGCAACATTTAAATCAATAAATGTTGATGACAAATCAATGAAATAGTCTTCATTGGAAAATATTTGAAAGTGTATATTTTCCGAGAGGGGTTGTTGGGGGTGAAATTGTTCATAGTAGCCATACTTGACACTGACATCAACATTTTCAGCATTGAATAGATTCAATGAGGAACTAATTGATGGATATGCTTCCTTGTGGGGGAGATAAGTCATCTTAAGAGAAGAAATCCTTCTTTGATCTAACAATCTTTTTCTTTTTCATCTTCTTCTGCTTATTGGTCTTCCTTGTTTTATTCCTCAAAGTCCTTGTTGATGTCCTTCGCTTCCCGCCTGGGTGGAGACTGATGAGTGAATGACGCGCACGCATCCTTTTCAATCCCTCCCCATTTTGTCGAGATTTTAGTTGCTCACCAACGGCTCTTGCTGAAGATCTAATATTTTCCTTAACACTCTCCTTGAAATTCTTGCCCGACCCCCAGTCCTGTAGTGTGGAGGCAGCAAAATTGATGCAGCAGGTACAAGATATTTTCTGGCAAGGGGTAGTGCAGAACGAAATAGCCTAGCAAACCAGCTACCAAGACCATAGCCAGACATTGTAGTTTTCATTATATCGACAAGCATTCCCCGAGAAAATATCTTCCTTTGAATAGACAGCTCTAGAAAATCGTCATCTAGAATCAAATGTTTTTCCATAAACACTAGATTTCCCAAGATTCGCTCTTTCTCAAATCTAACCATTTTTTTAGTCCTAACACTCTCACAACCAACTTCAGACTAACCAGAATTTATTTTTGTACTCTAGAAAATATATGCTAGTCTACTATAGAAAGAAAAATACTTTTGATTTAGAAACAATTTTATTGAACATAATTACAATAATAATATTCACTGATGCATTTTGTTCTCATCAATATATTTCGATAGGACATCTAATGCTGACCGAAGTTTATTTATATGGAGAATATTCACTTTTCCAGCAAAACATAGTTGCTCCTCCTGCTTAAACTTGCTTAATGATATCCCGTATCTTGCATACATACTGTCCCATTCAAGGCATAGTCTACAGCCAGCGGTTATTTCCACAGCCACATTGGGTACTCGTATATCGTTGCTGCTGCTGTCGGCTCCATCATTAATCTCCAATAATGTAAATGCACCACTCATTTTTTCTCCACTAATATCCTCTCAAATAAACTATTCTCTCTGAATTCAATTCTCTTACTAATATGAATTGTAGTGAAAACCATTCCTTTTATTCAAACCCCAACCACAAATCAAGTTATCGTATATTGAACAACCTCTAATGTCTCTGATTGGCTCATAAAAAATGTCTACGTCAAACGATACATTCATTGTGCAATTGACAACAATAACAAAAACCTTGCCAACTTTTAGAATGTTCACGTGTAAATATAGTGTCAAAGGCATGGGTTTTTCTTGCGCAATTCAATGTATTTTTTCATGTATTTTTAGAACTGTGCACACCCTTACTACTCACGCTTCTAATAATCTAATTTAATATATTGGTGTTTGTAGGACTTTAATTGCGTAGCTTATTAAGGGAGCCTGGAGGAGGAACCTGCGGGAGGTGTTCTTGCAAACCTGGAGATAAGGGTTTTGGATCATAATTATCACAATTATACCGTTTTATACTTTCAAGATATTCCACTTAAGAAGTGGCACCAAAAATGTTGTTTTCAGTGGAATATCTCACTTATGAATTGTAGAATCGAACAAAGCCTGTAGATATGAGCAAACGTTTTCAAATGAGCCATTAAACATCACTCTAAGAAGTCTGGTAGCCACTAGCCCCAGCTTTTCCACTTCAGACATGGCATAAAAAGTGCCGTTTTTATTACCATTTGAAACTTGCAAATGTCGGAATTTACAGGAAGAACGTAAATATGAGCGATGTTTTATATATGAGCTATCAAAAATCTATCTGCGATGTTCTGGTTGCCCGCTAGTCCCACCCCTTGAGAAATGGCATAAAGTGCCCTTTTTTGTGCCATATAGCACTTGCGGATCGTGGAATTTATATAAACCACGTACATATGAGAAATAGCTTTTGAATGAGCTCTTAAGCCTCTCTCTATGATG
>JAPEVW010000525.1:0-84000 GCA_027921565.1 Artemia sinica | reverse complement strand
TTTATGTATTAATATAATGTCTATATATTTGCATTTTTACATGTAACTGAAAAGAAAAAGTAGTCACATTTGTTTAGCAGGCTTTACTGTTAAATTTATATATGTCTGTTTAATTTAAAATTTTGTTTTAGAATTTGAAGACGCTTTACCATGTGACGTTGAGAAGCCCTTTCATTTTCCAAACCATCTTTTGTCACCAAAACGTGAAGATGTTCCCTTGCTGAATTTACCTAGCATTTCAGGACCATGTAAATTTGAATACGACACCAAGGAATGGCATCCCAAATGTTCTAACAATGAAGGTATATCTGAAACATTGTGTTTTTGTTAATTGAAATGTATTGGATATTATTTTATTGGACAAAAAATTAGACAAAGCAACCTAAACTTTAGGTGGAACTTTTGTTTTATCGTTTTCAAATGTGCAGATGTTTGCCAAACCACTTTTGTAGTCTTCAATGAATATTTTTAAATTTTCGCTTGAAAGTAGTTTTGCAGGTTTTATTATTTTTCCAAAGGCTTCATAATAAGCCTTAAAACTACATCTCTATACAAATTTTATAATCCATATTTATGGTGTATATTTCTCTTCAAATTAAGTGAATAATCTGTCTATTATTTTGATTTAAAATTGAATTTGAAACAAGCAGAGAATAGGCTGTTATTATCTGAACTGCCTATCAGAAATTTTTAGTTTAGAATATTAATTTACTGAAAACACTAGATTAAAAAAAAAAAATACTGAATTCATTTTGTGCAAATGGAGTCAAATGTTTTTTGTCTATTATAGAACGAGCTGTTTTAATTATTTAGATACAAAACAGAGCAAGTCTCATTGGGTTAAAAAAAGGTGAAATCCACGTTTTCCTCAGACGGATGAATCCTTTTAATACAAATTGAAAATAAATTTAGTACAAAGTGAAAAACGATGACAAAAAAATTAAAATGAACAAACAGAGCCTAGCGAAAATTTTATACCAAACAAGTTTTCTGTATGTAAATGCAGGATGTTTAGCTTTTACTAGTTCCGTTTTGAATCACCAGTTACCAGTCGCCTGTGACTAGTTATCAGTGATAGCCTAAATATGGTTTTATCTAACAATTCGCCCATAGAGTAATGTTTGGCATCTGGCCTGTAAATAATCTGTTTTGTTTTTAAGCTGGATTAAATTTGGAATAGATTACAGTGGACAGTTTCCTGAATTACTTGGCTTGACTTAAGGCTCCTGCCGAGGGTTCGGCGTAGAGAACGATGAGACTAGGCGCCTCCAGGTTGAACTATCGCTTAAATAAGATAAGATATTTATTTCAAAAAATGACTATCACAAGCCCCGAAGGGCCGAATTCGCATTTCGGGTCATATAATAAAAACAGACATAAATAGCACAACAACTAAAAAACTGGCTAAACAATGCCAAAAACAACAATATCAGAAAGGCAAAGCCATTCATTAGTCTAAAAAACTAAAAGTTTCAAATGTAAGAAAGTTAAAAAGGCACAAATTAAAACAAAACCAAAAAAAAAATTGAGATAAAAGTAATGTTAAAAAGGTTTAAAAGAGAGTATATAAAAAGGGGAGGGAACGGAAGAGCCAAACGGACAATGTTTTTTCATATCTGGAGGTTAAACAACGGATGGGGGACAAGATAGGGATGGGTTCAGATACAGTACGTGGCAGGCGGTTGTCTGGATGGGGAGTGTCTTTTGAGGAAAATGTTTTCCGTGTGAGGGTTTATTATTGCATTTTTTGAAAAACGGAGGCAGAGAATTCCTCTCCTGTGCTCAAGAGTTTCCAGCTTGGCCTTTTTTAGAAGGAGTGAATATGGTACCAAAGTTTCTTTAAAAATTATTCTTAGGGCTCTTTTTTGAATAGATTCAATTTTATCTGATTCATCACGGGAGATGCCAGGATGCCAAACTGGACAAGCATATTCAAGATGCGGGCGGACAAAGGAAACATAAATCCTTAAAGAATAGGATGGGGGGATGTTAAATTTATTCAAGAGCTTAAGGAGAGACATGGACGCATTAGATCTACGGACAATATCTTTCACGTGGATATCCCACTTTAAATTAGAGGAAATTGTAACCCCAAGTAATTTAAAGGAAGACACAGAAATATGTGGGGGGATAGGGTCAAGGAAGGCGGGAATAGATTTCAAGAAATTTATCGTAATTATATTTGATTTAGTGGAATTTACTTTAATATTTAGGTTCTTAGCTTCATCCGAAATGTGGGATAGAATTTCCAAGGGGGTCACTTTTAATATTGCTGTGACATACTTCGAGGATCGTCAAGTCATCTACGTATTTCCACCTTTGGGGGAAGTCCTTACCAATATCGTTAATCATGACTAGAAATAAAAGTGGTCCCAATAAGGTTCCTTGAGGAATTCCACAATATATAGGGAGGGGATTAGAGAAAATATTTTTGTATTTAACAGAAACGATATAACAATATTTACTAACAGAGGATCAAGTATAAAGTTAACCAGTAGTGAACGAATTAGGATGGTGTGGTCAACCAGGTCGCTTGCCAGGATCGCAGCTTCTTCCACCGGGATGTAGGCTTGGGTGAGGAATTCATCGGCTTTGTCTTTCCACCTAGTGGGTGGGCGTTCTCTGGGTCGTTTCCATCCGTGTATGGTGGGGTCGAAGTCGAATACGACCCGTGCTGGGGCGTCGCGTGGCATGCGAAGGAGGTGGCCGTACCACCGAACAGTACGCTGGGCTAGCTGCGTCGAGAAAGGAGTTTGAGCCATACGTGATAGGAGAGTCTGGTTGCTAACGAAGTCAGTCCAGTGAAGTCTTTTGATTCTTCGGAGATGTTTCGGCTGAGCGACATCGACGGTGCTGAGGATAGATTTGGCAGCTGGCCATGTCTCCGCTCCATACAGCAGGACGGTGCTGACTGACGCATTGTAGATGCGCATTTTGGTAAAGCGGCTTATGTTTGGCTTTCGCCAGATGCTGCTTAGCCTCCCAACAAGTGCTGAAGCTTTGGCAATTCGAGATTTAAGCTCTTTTGTGATCAAGCCATCATTCGACAGAATAGATCCCAGGTAAGTGAAGTCTTCAACCACATCTACTCGGTTGCTTCCGATGTTGACTTCCTTTACAGTAGAACGGGACGCGGGGGGCTCAAGGAGTATAACTTTGGTTTTCTGCCAGTTGATCTTCTGTCCAACTTTCGAGGCTTCTTCTGAGAGCACCTGGAGAGCTTTGGTCATCTTATCGACGGTGCTCGCAACTAGCGCTATGTCGTCGGTGAAGTCAGCATCAGAGAGTACCAGCATCAGGTGGTGTATTTTCGTACTGTCTTTTTAACATATGAGCAGTGTTTTTTCCCCATCAAGAATGACGGATGATTTCCATCGTACTTATATCACAGAAAATGGAATATCGAAGGTGGTCGTCAATTCAGGACTATTTTTTCTACTAGATACCTTTTCCAGTGGAATAGATCAAGAAGAAATTATTGAGGCTGCCTCTTCTTTTATAAGCTTGGAAAATCTCGCCTCCCTAAAGACACTGGTATGGAATTTGACAAAATGTCGTATAAAGCCTATCGAGCTGAGGGGTAAAGCTGCTGCCACTAATACGCTAACTGACATTCTAGATTGCATGGCTGAATATGATTCAGCCGGGGCCGTGTGGCCTATTATTGTGCCAAAGAATATACTTGAAATTCCAGTCCTGAAAAGTGAATGATCAGTTAGACTTGACCGCTTAGTGGCCTCGTATGAACAGAAGTTAACGAACCTTTCTAAGGATATCCTGCATCTACAGGCAATCGTCCCCGATAGGCCCCCATCCCTTAGTGACATCCCCACTGAATGGCCAAATTTACCGTGACCAAGTGAAAAATTTGAACTTCTGAAAATCAGTTCATTTCCCAATAACTGGTCAGATCCGCTAAAGCGGAAGGCAGATTTAGATCAACTAGGAGTGAATGACATTTATGACGTCAGCTGCAATAGAGACTCTGTTACATTAAGAGTTAAAGCGGATAAGTTGGGACCCGTATCAAGCTTGATAAAAAAATCTTTATCTGGATTGCTGCGTCGAATCGAGGAAACCTGATTTTGCGGGTATCATGCACGGGATTGGGGAAAGATTGTGATTTGGAAGCCCTAGAAGGAAAATATTCCAGGAGTTGTGATTTCAAGCGGTTTGGACAATCTTCTGTGGTGAAAATAACTTTCGATTCAGAATCTTTTATGAAGTATTATTTGTGCCATGGTTTAAACATAGATTATGAGCATTTTCTGATTACTGCTAACAGGAAGCTCCCGAGGAGATGTCAGCGTTGCCAGAGTATGTCCTATGATACTAAGAAGTGCAAATCAAGTGCTATGAAATGCGCGCGCTGTTTGGGCGACCACGAACGCTCCAGAGACAAGCCTTGCTCTCTTCCAGTTTCAGTGTGCGAATTGTGATTCAAAAGACCATCCGTCTTTCAGTTTCCGTTGTCCTCCAGATTTGTAAGCGTATAAATGCAAAGTAACAATTCACCTGAACGATTGCTTGTTCTCGTAGTGTCTTTTAATTCGAACGGAGTTTTGGTAAAACTGAAGTGTTAAGGCTGCTTTTGCCTACAAATGGAATACTTTGTTTACAGGAACATCACCTCCTTGATTTTGCTTTGCCGTTTTTTGGTACGTTTCGTCCTGGTTATAAAACATTAGTCCTGCTATACCTACTGGGGAACGCCCGTCGGGAGGGTTAGTTACTCTTATACCCAATACATTTGATTCTCGTCTGATATTTTGTAATAATTATTTTCTTACATTCCGTATTTCTGAATGTATTTTGATTAATTGTTATTTTCCAACAGATTACCGGAATGACCTGTCTGATTATTTATTTCAAGATACGTGTGGTAAACTGAGTGCTTTTGTACAAAAGTACTCAGCTAATTATGATATTTGCATAGCGGGTGATCTCTGCGTTCTTCTCTTTTCCTTTCTTCACTACCAAATCTGTCAATCGTAAATAAAACGGATAATTGTACTTATTTTCATAATTCCGGGTCAACTAGTAATCTTGATCACGTTCTTGCTCTTAATTCTAGTTCGGTTTCTGGTTCGATTGAAGTGGTTGTAGATTTCCCGATTAGTGATCATAGACCATTAAAGTTTTCACTTTCAATTGTAGGAATTCCTCAGCAAAGAAATGAAAGAAAAAATCAACCTTGGAGAGCTAAGTTGATTTGGGATCAAAATTTTGTTGATTCTTATAGGGTCTCTGTAGATTCGGGGAGTTTCGAAAGTTATTGTACCTGATTATTCCTGTCTTAAATCTGCAGAGTCTACATTATTAAATATAGATTGTACATTTCACCAGCTTGTCCATTGTCTTAAATTTAGTGCAGATCTAGTTTTTGAGAAGAAAAGATAAAGTAGGAACTGAGATACCTTGTTGGTCTAATAACGCAGATTTGGTTGCGGCGAACAATTTAGCCAAGCTTAATTATTTCTGTTGGTGAGATATTGGTAAGCCCTCAGATCACCCTCCGTTTTTTGAGATTAAAGAAAGTAAGGCGACATTTCAAACAGAATTCCGGCGGTATAAAGATAATTTGATAAACGTTGCCTCAGAAAAAGTTAATGATGATCAGCAGTCATTGTGGAGAACTTTGAAAAATAGGAAAAGAGCGGGTTCAAATAAATTCTGTCATCAAGCCCCAACAGAGAAAATATGGGTGGACCATTTTTCAAATGTAATGTCTTTATGTAATGATAATCCTGAAGAGGTCCGAGAGCTTGATCAACTTGTTTCTCGTCGAGATCCTCAGTTTTTTCTTACTAGTTATGATCGGAGTGTAGCTATGAAGAGTCTTAAAAATAAAAGTGCTCCAGACCATGATGAAATTTTTTCCAATAATCTGAAGCTTGCCCCGGCTTAATTTTTTTGCTAAGCTTTTGTGTTTTTTTTTTATCTGATTCTTTTGTCAGGTCAAGTGCCAACTTCTATTTAAACAGGGATAATCACGCCGGTTCCAAAGCATGGAAAAATCAAGTACCAGTCATGCGATTCTTTTCGGCCTATTGCTAAGCGCTCTCAATTAAGTAAGATGTTTGAACTTATTGTTAAATCTCTTTTTGTTTCGCTTGCTTTCGGTTCGAATCCATTGGGGTTCACTAGGGGTACAGGCTGTGATCACGCACATACTACTTTTTTTTTCAAATTTTTAAACTCTTCATGGCTTAAAGGAGACCCGTTTATATTGTTTATTAATAGATATTAAAGGAGCTTTCGATAATATTTCTCATGTATCTGCTTATTTAGCTTATTAAAATATGGTTTATCACGATCACATAACCTGGTTAATGTTTTTCGTTCATGGTATTTTGGACTTAAAGTTCACATTGCCTCGGGATCTATAATTTCTGCTGATGAAGTAATATTTAGGAGGGGGGTTAGACAGGGGGGATATTATCGCCATCTATTTTCAATTTTTGTCTAAAAGATTGTTTTGCTTCCTTAAAAACCTCTCTGATTTACTTAGCCGTTGAAATTAGTTATTTGGCTTATGCTGATGACATTATTTTACTTAGTCG
This sequence comes from Artemia sinica, assembly GCA_027921565.1. Lineage (NCBI taxonomy): Eukaryota > Metazoa > Arthropoda > Branchiopoda > Anostraca > Artemiidae > Artemia > Artemia sinica. The sequence goes on along the minus strand of JAPEVW010000525.1, from coordinate 77,437 downwards.
GTCAAAGACTGTGCTGACTGAAAATTTTAAGATTTTAGCTAATGAGTTGAATAAAAAAGGATTAGAAATTAACGTCGCGAAATGCCAGTATTTTGTGATTTCATCTCAAGTATCTTCTACTTCATCTCAAATTAAAGTTGTGTATTTTAGTTATCTTAAATTTCTGCTAGGTTTTCCGCTCAGTGCTCGTAATACTTGTTTTAAAATATATGTATGGAATAAAGAACCCGCTTGATGTAATAAAGATTAAGTGGGAGCTTTTAGTTCAAAAGGCTCGAGATTATCTTGAATATAGAAATTTATTCCCGCTTTTTGAAAAAATTTAACTGATGTTAACCGATTGACGCAGATGGTTGTATTAATTGGTAGTTCTGGTCTTGTTAATTGTAGTTGTGTCTTTATTTTTATATTTATTGAATGTACTCCTCATAGTGTATCCTGAGGGAAAATAAAAGTATTATTATTATTATAGCCGATGAACAGTGAACTAAAACAAAGTATTTATTGTTCATAGTCCAATAGAAATTTTGAACCTAAAATATGTGCATGGTCTCTATAAAAAAAAGTATATTCCAGCAAATAAATCTGCTCGCAAGATACTCCAGCCTGACTCTTTGTTTCGAAGGAATTTTTTTTAACGATGCAAGAGTACCCAAATGGTGATAGCGGTGTCACTCTGTGTGACAGAAATATCCGGATTTTTTTTGTATTGTTTTTCACTGTTATATAGAGATTTATCCCTATTTTAATTGTTATTTGTAAGAGCTGAGGAAAACGTGACTTGTCGTTTTTTGTTTAAATCCAAAGCTACCCAAAAAATTGGCTACCCTGTGGGTTCCCAAAAAATTTTAACTTCAAAATTTGATTTGCATTTTTTTTAGCTCTTCCTCTTTTAGTTACAATACTTCCTGATATTTGTTATAATATTCCCTCTTTTCACTTATGATTTGATTTACACCTCGGTATAATTTTTGATATTTCAAGGTTTCATTTTCACTCTTTCGTTGCATTAGAATAACTAATTTTAAAAGCTAATAAAAGTATCACCATGAAGGAGAGAAGAGGGGCAGAAAATAAAATTAGTTGTTTAAAACCTATCGAAAGATATATTTTTATTCTGTTTTTGACTCTAAACTTTAAAAAAATTGTTAAAAAAACTATGTATTTGTTTTTGGTTTTAAGAGTTTTGAGTTTTTTGCTGTTCTGTTAACTGTAGACTTTTAAACTTTTAGGTCACTTTTCACCACACGTGTCTGGACGGCACTTACAGGGAAATACATCACTCGTTGTTTCAAAGAATCCATCTACGAGCACGGGTCCATCAGAAGGAAAAGGCATAGAATATCAGAAAACAGGTTTGAAAAGTTTCCTTCAAAGTAAAAAGTATGAAAAATTAAAAAGATATCAAAGAAATCATAGAAAGAAAAAGACATATAAATGTGAGGTTTGTGACAAGACCTTTACTCGAATGCAACATTTGAATCAGCACCAAAGAGTGCATACAGGTGAGAAACCGTTTAAGTGTGATGTTTGTGACCGAACCTTTTCTCAAGCATCAACTTTGAATACCCATCAAAAAATGCATACGGGTAAGAAACTATTTAAGTGTGATGTTTGTGATAAAACCTTTTCTCAAGCATCACATTTGAACACCCATCAAAGAATACATACGGATGAGAAGCCGTTTAAGTGTAATGTTTGTGACAAAAACCTTTTCTCAAGCGTCAAGTTTGAACACCCATAAAAGAGTGCATACGGGTGAAAAACCGTTTAAGTGTGATGTTTGCAAAAAAAAGTTTTCTCAAGCATCAAGTTTGAACAACCACAAAAGAGTGCACACGGGTGAGAAGCCGTTCAAGTGTAATGTTTGTGACCAAACCTTTTCTGTAGTATCAAGTTTGAATACCCATAAAAGAGTGCACACAGGTGAGAAGCCGTTCAAGTGTAATGTTTGTGACAAACCCTTTTCTGTAGTATCAAGTTTGAATACCCATAAAAGAGTGCATACGGGTGAGAAGCCGTTCAAGTGTAATGTTTGTGACAAAACCTTTTCTGTAGCACAAAATTTGAACACCCATAAAAGAATGCATACGGGTGAGAAACTGGATAAATGTAATATATGTGACCCAAACCTTTTCTGGAGCAGGAAATTTGACCAAGCACCAAAGAGGGCATATGAAGGAGTAGACAGTTACATGTTATGTATGTGAGAAGCGTTTTTCGCAAGTTTGTACTTTGTATACATATCAAAGACTGTGTAGAGGTGAGAAACCTTTTATTTGTGATGCATGTAGAAAAATTTTTGTGATTTTAGCAATTTTTACTGGCATTAAACAGTGCGTACAGGAGTTTTGGAAGATTGTTGTGTCCTCAGTGGTTTTGGTTATTATTCTCACAACCAATTAGTACATCGAATTAGTGTTTTATTCAATTTTCTTATGTATTTAGTTTCCTTAGCAATTTTAGTTTCTTTAGTAATACAAATTTGCTTAAGTGTTATCAATGTGATTTATGTAAGAAATGCTTGTTTACATCAAGGTTTTTGAATGAACTCATAAGATTTTTATACAGGTGAAAACTGTTTAAAAGATTATTTATGCAAGAAATTCTTGCCCTGGCTGGACTATTTGAACACGCTCAAAGAGTGCACACAGGTGAAACACCATTTAAATGTGATTAATTAAAAAAAATACTTTTTCCACAAAATAAATTTTTTAAAGAAAAGTAAAGAACTCCATTAAACAAAAAATTAGCAAAAATAAAATCAAATAATCTACCAAGCGTGAAACTACCACAGATCAGCATCGATAAATAAATGAAACCCAAAACGAACAGAAATTACAATAAGTAACCGAGTCAAACTCAAAACGAGAAGAAAATTAACATAAGTTGGGCTCAAAACCCCTATGCCTTCCCAAGGCAAGAACATAATTTGCAATTTACTGAAAAAAATATAAATTTTTTACTTTTATAACTTTAATAAATCAAATAATATTAACATTTTGATTACTAAATATCAGTATTTGTATATTAAACTGACAATGCACATTCATTTGTATTTTTTAGTTTGATTGGATATTTCTGGAGAAAGGGTGGGCGTGACAGGGGCATCAGTCGCTTTCCAATCACTTTTAACTATTAAAAAAGACCCTAGACCTTTCAATTTCCAATCAAATGAGCCCTTTTGAAGTTTCTATGACAACACTTTAAATAAAAATCTTATATACCCCCAAGGATTTCCAGGACTTTCTACTACGTTGAACAAAATGGCTATCTGAAAATTTTATTGGATTTGTTTGGGGAATGGTGGTCATGAGAGGGGGGTTAATTACTCTCCAATCACTTTTGACTATTAAAAAGGGCACTAGCGCTCTCAAATTTCTAATTGAATGAGCCCATTTTGAAGTTTTTACAACAACTATCTATAAAACCTTATATGCCCCAAGGGCATAACTTATAACCTTTGCCCTGGGGGTTCTGGTGGGTTTGTCATCCTTAAATACATAATTTCTAGAACTTTCAACTACGTTGAACAAAATGGCTATCTTTGAACTTGGAATGTTTTTGGGGAAATGGTGGCCGTGAGAGGGGGTTTATTTACTCTCCACTCGCTTTCGACTATTTAAAAGGGCAATTTCCAATCAAATTTCCAGGGCAATTTCCAATTATATGCCCCCAGGGCATAACTAACAACCCTGGCACTGAGGGCTCTGAGGGGGTTGTCATCCTAAAAGACATAATTTCCAGAACTTTCAACTGGATATCTCAAAGTTTTGATTGGATGTGTTTGGGAAAATCGTGGGCGTGAGAGATGGGTTAGTTGCCCTTCAATCACTTTCGACTATTAAAAAGGGCACTAGCCCTTTCAAATTGCAAATGAATCAGCCCTTTTTTGAAGTTTCCACAACATCACTTTCTATAAAAAACCCTATATGCCCCCAGTGCAGAACTTACAACCCTTGCCGTGAGGGCTGTGGGGGGAGGGGTTGTTATTCTCAAAGACCTAATTTCGAAAACATTCCACTACGTTGAATAAAATGGTTATTTAAAAATTTTGATTGGATGTGTGTTGGGGAAAAGGTGGGCTTGAGAGGGGGGTTAGTTGTCCTCAAATCACTTTCAACTATTAAAAAGGGCACTAGCCCTTTGAATTTCCAATCAAATGAGCCCTTTTTCAAGTTTCTATGACAACGCTTTCAATAAAAATCTTATATGCCCCCAAGGCATAACTTACAAACCCTTGGCCTGGGGTGGGGTGGGGGGGGGGGGGGGGGTTGTCATCCTCAAAGACCTAATTTCCAGGACTTTCTACTACGTTGAACAAAATGTCTATCTGAATTTTTTTTGGATTTGTTTGGGGGAATGATGGTCATGAGAGGGGGGTTAGTTACTCTCCAATCACTTTCGACTATTAAAAAGGGCACTAGGCCTCTCTAATTTCTAATTGAATGAGCCCATTTTGAAGTTTTTACAACAAATCTATCTATAAAACCTTATATGCCCCCAGGGCATAACTTACAACCTTTGCCCTGGGGGTTCTGGGGGGTTTGTCATCCTTAAATACATAATTTCCAGAACTTTCAACTACGTTGAACAAAATGGCTATCTTTGAACTTTGAATGTTTTTGGGGAAATGGTGGGCGTGAGAGGGGGGTTAATTACTCTCCACTCGCTTTCGACTATTTAAAAGGGCGATTTCCAATCAAATTTCCAGGGCAATTTCCAATTATATGCCCCTAGGGCATAACTAACTTCCCTGGCACTGAGGGCTCTGAGGGGGTTATCATCATAAAAGACATAATTTTCAGAACTTTCAACTGTGTTGAACAAACTGGATATCTCAAAATTTTGATTGGATGTGTTTGGGAAAATGGTGGGCATGAGAGATGGGTTAGTTGCCCTTCAATCACTTTCGACTATTAAAAAGGGCATTAGCCCTTTCAAATTGCAATTGAATGAGCCCTTTTTTGAAGTTTCTACAACATTACTTTCTATAAAAACCCTATATGCCCCAGTGCAGAACTTATAACCCTTGCCGTGAGGGCTGTGGGGGCGAGGGGTTGTTATTCTCAAAGACCTAATTTTGAAAACATTCCACTACGTTGAATAAAATGGCTATCTAAAATTTTGATTGGATGTGTTTGGGGAAAAGGTGGGCTTGAGAGGGGGGTTGGTCTCAAATCACTTTCAACTATTAGAAAGGCCACTAGCCCTTTGAATTTCCAATCGAATGAGCCCTTTTTTAAGTATCTACGACAAAGATTTCAATAAAAACCTTGTATGCCCCCCTTGGCATAACTTATAACCCTTGGCCTGAAGGCTGTAGGGGGAGTTTCCTGCTCAAAGGTATAATTTCCTAACCTTTAAACTGCGTGAAACAAAATGGCTATCTCAAAGTTTTGATTGGATGTGTTTTGGGAAATGGTGGGGGCGTGGAAGGGGTGTTAGTCGCCTTCCAATCACTTTTGACTATTAAGAAGGGCACTAGCCATTTCAATTTCCAATCGAATGAGCCTTTCTGAAGTTTCTACGCCAACGCGTTTTCGAAAAACCTTATATGCCCCCAGGGCATAACTTACAATCCTTGCCTTGAGGGCTCTAAGGGGATTGTCTTCCTCAAAGACCTAATTTCTGGAACTTAAAACTACGTTGAACAAAATAGTTATCTCAAAATTTTGATTGGATGTGTTTGGGGAAAAGGTTGGCGTGAGAGGGGGGTTAGTTGCCCTTCAATCACTTTCGACTATTAAAAATGGCACTAGCCTATTGAATTTCCAATCGAATGAGCTTTTTTTTAAGTTTCTATGACAACTTTTTCTATAAAAACCTTATATGCCCCCAGGGCATAACTTAAAATCCTTGCCCTAAGGGCTGTGGGGGAGTGTCTTCCTCAAAAACATAATTTCTATCTGGAATTCAACCACGCTGAACAAAATGGCTGTCTCAAAATTTAGAGTGGATTTGTTTCGGGAAATGGTGGGAGAGGAAGGGGTGTTAGTTGCCTTTCAATCACTTTCGACTATTAAAAAGGGCACAAGCACCCACTTCCATTTCCAATTGAATGAGCCCTTTTCGCAGTTTCTGCGACAACTTCTTCGGTATGAAGTGCCCTGGTTTAAAAGAAAATAATAAATAATACATTGTGCCAACATCGTTCTTATATACCCCCAGGGCATAACGTAAAACCCTCGCCCTGAGGGTTGTGGGGGTGTGTCCTCCTCAAAAACATATTTTCTATCTGGAAATCAACTATGCTGAACAAAATGATTATCTCAAAATTTCGAGTGGATGTGTTTGGGGAAATCGTGGGCGTGGAAGGGGTTTTAGTTGCCTTCCAATCACTTTTGACTATTAGAAAGGGCACAAGCCACTCCAATTTCCAATCACATGATCCCTTTCCGAAGTTTCTACGACAGCTCCTTCGGTACGATGTGCTCCAGTCTAAGACCAATAAAAATAATAATAATACATTGTGTCAACATCGTTCTTTACTCAGGCAGCGCTTTCTATAAAAAATTATATGCCCCTAGGACATAACTTACAAACTCTGCCCTGAGGGTTGTGGGGGGAGGGGTTGTCATCCTAAAGACCTAATCTCAAAAACTTTCAACTACGTTGAATAAAATGGCTATCTAAAAATTTTGATTGGATGTGTTTGGGGAAAACGTGAGCGTGAAAGGAGGGTTAGTTGCTCTCAAATCACTTTTGACTATCAAAAAAAGGGCATAGACCTTTGAATTTCCAATCGAATGAGCCCTTTTTCAAGTTTCTATGACAAAGATTTCAAATAAAAACTTATATGCCCTCAGGGCATAACTTATAACCCTTGCCCTGAAGACTGTAGGGGGAGTGTCCTGCTCAAAGGTATAATTTCCTGAATTTTGAACGTCATGGGACAAATTGGCTATCTCAAAATTTGATTGGATGTGTTTGGGGAAATGGTGGGCGTGAAAGTGGAGTTAGTTGCCTTCCAATCAATTTTGACTATTAAAAAGGGCACTAGCCATTTCAATTTCCAATTGAATGAGCACTTTTTGAAGTTTTTTACAACAACGCCTTCTATAAAAACCTTATATGGCCCAGGGCATAACTTTCAACCCTTGCCCTGAGGGCTGTGGGGGGTTGTCATCCTCAAAGACCTAATTTCCAGAACTTAAAACTACGTTGAATAAAATGGCCATCTCAAAATTTTGATTTAATGTGGTTGGGGAAAAGATGGGCGTGAGAGGGGGGTTAGTTTCCCTCCAATCACTTTCGACTATTAATAATGGCACTAGCTCTTTGAATTTCTAATCGAATGAGCCTTTTTTGAAGTTTTTACGACAACGCCTTCTATAAAAATCTTATATGCCCCCAGGGCATAACTAAACTACCCTTAACCTGAAGGCTGTGGGGGAGTGTCCTCCTCAAAAACATTGTTTTTATCTGGAAATCAACTACGCTGAACAAAATGGCTATCTCAAAATTTTGATTGGATGCGTTTCGGGAAATGGTGGGCGTGGAAGGGGTGTTAATTGCCTTCCAATCACTTTCGAATATTAAAAAGGGCACAAGCCAATCCAATTTCCAATTGAATGAACCCTTTTCGAAGTTTCTACGACAACTTCTTCGATACGAAGGGCCCTGCTCTAAAGGAAAAGAATAATAAATAATACATTGTGCAAATATCGTTCTGATGTGCCCCCAGGTCAGAACTTAAAACCCCTGCCTTGAGGGTTTTGGGGGAGTGTACTCCTTAAAACATATTTTCTATCTGGAAATCAACTACGCTGAACAAAATGGCTATCTCAAAATTTTGATTCGATGTGTTTGGTGGGGAATAATGGGCGGGGGGTGGGGGGGGGGTTGTTGCCCTCCAATCACTATCGACTATTTAAAAAGGCATTAGCCATTCCAATTTCCAGTCGAAAGAGCCCTTTTTGAAGTTTCTACGACAACTCCTATAAAAACCTCATATGCCCCAGGGCATAAATTACAACCCTTGCCCTTAAGGCTGTGGGGGGGGGGTGTCCTCCTCAAAAACATAATTTCTATCTGGAAATCAACTACGCATAACAAAATGGCCATCTCAAAAATTTTGATTGGATGTGTTTCGGGAAATGGTGGGCGTGGAAGGGGTATTAGTTGCCTTCCAATCACTTTCGACTATTAAAAAGGGCACAAACCACTCCAATTTCCAATTGATTTCTATCTGGAAATCAACTACGCTGAACAAAATGGCTATCTCAAAATTTTGATTGGATATGTTTGGGGGAATGATGGGCCGGGGGGGGGGGATAGTTGCCCTCCAATCACTTTCGACTATTAAAAAGGGCACTAGCCATTCCAATTTCCAGTCGAATGTGCCCTTTTTGAAGTTTCTAAGACAACTCCTTCTATAAAAACCTCATATGACCCCAGGGCAGAGCTTAAAACCCTTGTCCTGAGGGTTGTGGGGGAGTGTCCTTCTCAAAAACATGTTTTCTATCTAGAAATTAACTACACTGAACAAAATGGCTATCTCAAAATTTTGATTGGATGTGTTTGGGGGAATGATGGGCGTGGGGGGGGGGGTAGTTGCCCTCCAATCACTTTTGACTAATAAAAAGAGCACTAGCCATTGCAATTTCCAATCGAATGAGCCCTTTTCGAAGTTTCTACGACAACTGCTTCGATACGAAGTGCCCTGGTATGGAAAAGCCAAAAAAATAATACATTGTGCCAACATCGTTCTTTACTTAGGCAGCGCTATTGCAGCCTATGGCCTATTTAGGCAGTCTATGGTTAGTGTAAAAGGGTATTTTCATTTAAGTCGGCTCTGAATTAGCATCTAACAACCTATTCTAGAAAAAAGTCTCTCAGTTTATAGACTAAAACAAGACCTTTGGAACAATAGTGATTTCTATTTAAAAAAAGAAAACTTGATGAAGAATTAAAGCTGTTCCACTTTGGCTAATTCTCACATTTATATTTGCACTTTGGATGTTTATATAGTTTCCGCCTTTTTTTGTTTTTGTGTTGTTTTTTCTTCCAAGTTAAGCTTGTATTTCATCCAATGACCAATGTGGAACCACACGAGCCGAAAAAAGGCAAATCCCGTTTTCCAAAAAAAAAAAAAAAAATCCTCTTAAATTGATAATCAAACAGTTCGTGGTAACGAACTGTAAGTAAGGAGCGACCCGGCTCAATGGTAACCGAAAATCTAAAAAACAGAATTTTGATACCAATAGATACATAAAAAGAATCATATTTTAATTCTGATTTCAAATATATAAGTTTCATCAAGTTTAGTCTTACCCACCAAAAGTTACGCGCCTGAGAAAATTTGGCGGATTTTAGAAAAAAGGGGGAAAGACCCCCTAAAAGTTATAGAACCTTAATGAAGATCACACCATCATATTCAGCGTTAGAAGAACCCTACTGTAGAGGTTTTAAGCTTCTATCTACAAAAATGTGGAATTTTGCATTTTTGCCCAAAAGGAAGATCACGGATGCGTGTTTATTTTTATTATTTTTTTTTTCCCAGGGGTGATCGTATTGACCCAGTGGTCCTAGAATATCATGGGAGGGCTCATTTGAACGGAAATTAAAAGTTCTGGTCCCCTTTTTAAGTGACCAAAAAATGGAGTGCAACTAGGCCCCCTCCCACGCTGATTTTTTCCCAAAGTCACCCGATTAAAATTTTGAGATAGCCATTTTGTTCAACATGGTCGAAAATATGATATCTATGTTTTTTAGGATGACTTAATCCCCCGAAGTCCCGGGGGGAGGGCTGGAAGGTATGAACTTTACCCAATGTTAACATATAGTATTGGTTATGGGAAGTATACAGACGTTTTCAGGGGGGATTTTTTCTGGTAGGTGGGGGGGGGGTCGGGGGTTATATGGGGGGATCTTCCATGAAGGAAGTTTTCAAGGGAGAAGAGACATTGCTATGAAGGGGGCGCCGGATTTCCCAGCATTATTAAAGAAAAAGATCAGAAATAAAATAAACAAAAGAAACAAGTTTTTCAACTGAAAGTAAGGAGCAACATCAAACCTTAAAACGAACAGAAAATATTACGTATATGATTGGGTTCATCCCCTAGTCTATACCTAGCTCTTTAAGCCAAAGATTTTTTAGCACTTTCATAAGAGCTATTTATTCTAATTAACGGCCTTTGTGATTAAGGGGTCATTTCTAAAGAATTGGAACAAAATTCGAACTTTAGCTTAAAGAGCAAGGTATTGACTAGGGGACGAACCCCCTAATATACGTGTTAAAAATCAATGAATATTAAAGTTCGTTACGTAAGTTAATTCGTAAGTTACGTATATTTATTACTAATAAAAAACGTTCGTAAATAAAATTAAACAAGTTTCGAGAAAGCCATTTAACCAAAAAAACAAAAATTAATATGCAAATTTTGTTTTAATTATTCATGTACGGTGAGCCAAAATCAAAAACCTGCATTAATTCAAAACGTTCAAAAATTAAATAAAAAAAAACAAGTTTTTTTAGCTAAAAGTAAGGAACGACGTTAAAACTTAAAACGAACAGAAATTATTCCGTATATGAAAGGGGCTGTGCCTCCTCAACGCCTCGCTCTTTGCGCTAAAGTTTGACTTTCTCACAACTCTTTTTTTTCAAACAATAAAAAACTTTAGCGTAAAGAGCGAGGTGTTGAGGAGGGCAGAGCCCCTTTCATATAGGGAATAATTTCTGTTCGTTTTAAGTTTTAAAGTCGTTCCTTACTTTCAGTTAAAAAATACTTGTTTTTTTATTTATCTCAAAAGAAACAGAAGTTTACATTGTCCAAAACTGAAATGCAGAATAATTAGGATTTTTAAGCAACCAAAAACTTAGACGAAAAAGCAATATATAATTAGTGGTCAATTTTTTCATTTAGTTCCACAAAAAAAAATACTGAAAATAATCAAGTTTAAATAAATGGGAACTATGGATTAATTGACAATAACAGATTTGTGGTTCATTTGTCTCTTTTTCTTCTTTATAAACGATCCTCACTGAATTACTCCGGTTTCCATTAAAAGAAGAAAAAAAAAGAAAACAAAAGATAAGTTTCGGCCACAGGTGTGCCACTTTGTTTATGGTATTGTGTCATACAACATTTCATCTACCATACAAAATTTTACTTTCTGAATTAGTTTAAAATTTTGAGAATTGATGATTTTGTTTGCTTGTCTAAGTAGACAACAAGGTTTACTTGAGAAAGAGGGTGCCTGAAAATTATTAGAATTACGTTAACTCATAGCTCTTGACCAAGGTAACTGAAATTTTGAAAAACTGAAAGACTTGTTTGTTTTTCCTGCTATTTGTTCCATGATTTATATTTTCTGAACTTATGCCGACTAATTGATTGTGTATGAGGGCTCTTATGCACTGATAGCGGTTTTAAATGAGTAAGTCCGGTCCTCTCAAAAAATGGAACTGATACTTCTGTTGTTATTTATTTGGTGAACGGTCCTAAGAGGGGATCTGATTGAAACTTACTACCGTAAGTTTCTTTGCTAGGCCTACCCTATGGCAGTGATTCTCAAACTTATTTAGATACTGTACCCTTTTTTACTCACAAAACATTTTAGGCACCCCTTCTTAGTTACTGGTACTAAATAAACTCCAGCTACAATATTAAACAAATTGAAAGCCTTAACCGTTTAGACTCAATTATGCATTGCTTAAGTAAAAGCAAAGAGATATTTTCTACAAGCATTGTTTGTTTTTAACAAACACAAAATTTAGAGAACAAAAGTGCTTACTTTCAAAGAAATTTGTGAGGCGGATGAGCTTGTTTCCCTTTGCACAGTTTATCGAAATCGGGTTCTAACTTAGTTAAATACAATATTAAATCATGTTCAACACATTTAATTTGTTTCTAGATTTACTTTGAAGATAGGTTAAACTTGAGAAACCCTTTTCACATAAATAAGTGGTGGAACCCTACAAGAAATTTAACAGCAGTGCTTGACAGTTCTTTGTATTCCTTTCAATACTGATCCAGAAATCTAACAATGTAGTACCAGCAGTCAAATATTTATTTTTCAGTGTGAAATTACATGAGACTTCAATGAGTTGCTCTTTTGAAAGGTAGTCAGGTTAGTGTCCATAGAATCGGCATTAAAGGGGTCACGCATCCAGTCTAACTGCTTCTCCAAAACTGTAAAGTACTCTCTTATGCGGATCTTCAATGCATTCAAATGCTGGATGATTTGAGTCATGAGTTCAGTGAAATCAGATATGTTTTTCTCACCATCTTGCAAATATGTATGTAATATTTCAATCGGCTCGATGTTGTTATTTTCTATTGGTGTCTTCCAGAGAGTGATCCTTTTTACCATTGCATCAGTTTTATTTTCTACATAAAAAATGTCAGAAACACTGCCCGTCATGGATAAATTCCAGATGTTGAGTTTTTTCAAAAATATCACTCAAATAAGCCAACTTCAAAAGTCAATCAAAATCAGTAAGTACAGAAGAGACCTGGGATTTGTGTTCGACAAAAAAAATGTAATTCTTTGTGGAGTTCAAATACACGAGACAAAACATTTCCCCAAGAAAGCCATCGTATCTCAGTATTTAGCAATAAAGTATCATGGAAGTTCTCCATTTCCTGGCATAGAACTTCAAAGTAACAAGATTTTTGAGGCGTAGTTTTTTTTGTGAAGTTCATAATTTTAACATTCTGATCAAGGACATCATTAAGTTTCTTAGAAAGGTTCTTAGCCACCAAAGGCTCTTGGTGAAGTACACAACGAGTGAACTTACACCCAGTTGAAACCTTTTTAGCATGGCCGACAAGACCCCGTGATGTGAGTGCTCACAGTCTTAGCACCATCCATACACACTGACACACAGTTTTTCCATTGGAGCTGATATTCGGGTAAAAAAATCTATAAATTTGAGAATATCTTTACTTTTTGTCGATGTTTCAAGTTTCTTAGAAATTAAAATATCTTCAAATATTCATCTTGAAAATGCCACGTGCAAAAAACGATCAGTTGGGCAATGCCAGCGACATCCGTGGTTTCATCAAGTTGTATACCAAAGCAAGAACTACCTCGAACTGCTCCGACAAGTTTTTCTTTTGTGTCATACGCCATATCACTACTTATGCTTGAAACGGTATCGTTTGCCAATGGAATTGTTTTAATTTGTTTTGCCTCTTTCTCTCCAAACATGCAAAAAAAAAAAACTATTTCTGCTGTGGCAGGGAAGATTAAATTTTTTCCAATAGTGAGGTGTTTATCAGCCGTCACAATTAAATGACTAATTTTGTGAGAAGTTTTTACAGCATTTTCATTTGTTCTGAAAAAGAAAACTTTTTTGTTGTGTTTTTCCTACTTTTAACATCCTCCAAAAGACGTTTAAAGTACCGCAGCTGCTTTTTAACTAAAATTATCGTGTTTGATTTCAAAATGGTGTTTTAAAAGAGAAGGTTTTTTCATACATTTGTTTGATAAAATTTCAGAACAAACAATGCATTATGGATTAGGCTCGTCTGAGCTTCCAGCTCTAGTAGAGCCTAATTTTAAGTACAACTCGTCATATTTTACTTTTAGATTCATTTGCCAGTTTTTCGGTTTTTTTTTTCTTGGGCTGCTCATTAGTAACAAGACGTTCGGGACTGCTTTCATTTTGTGAAGTTGATGGCTGAGAACTTTGATTCAGACTTGCATGAGGCCCTTCCTTTTGGAGTCATTTATCCATTATTAATTTTTATTTTAAAATTCACTTACGTATCTGAATCAATACACAGACGTACTGTTTGATCAGGATTGAGTGTCTGCAGAATAACAGAACACACCACAGAAAGAACACAACACTTACCGCATGCTTGTAATAACAGGCAATACTACTGCAGTGTAGTGAGACGACAGACTGGCCGGCCTTCACAGCCACTCTGATGACTAAGCCTTAGTGACGCGTGCACGTCAATGTGTTCCACTGAAACGCTTGAGCATCAGAAAGGGACAATTCTGACAACTTTGCCTGTTCTAGAGTTAAACGGTTGTTTTTTTTTGTTGTGGCCAGCCATGTATCCCCTAAAGTTTTTTGCGTACCCTCAAGGGAGTACGTATACCACAGTTTGAGAACCACTGCCCTAGGATATCCTTGTCCTCACTAGAAAATTGACCAAAATTGGCATTCTGAGCAGCTTGAAAGGATCCTTTAGAGTGTTTTTTTTTTGCCATGAAGACCTAAAAAAAAAAATCAAAGGTTTGTGTCTAAAATTGGCTAAAATCAGCTTTAAACTTAATGCATTGCATGTGAATCTTGCTTCAAGAGGAAGTCTATGTGGAAAAAAAATTGAGGTGAACTTTTTCGTTTGCTTTTATGAAGTACAGTTGCCGGTAATTCAGATCCCTTAAAATTTGCCTGGATTCAATAGTCTCCTCTCCTCTTATTTCAAGTTATTAGGATGTAGTTAATTTGATGCCAGTCTAGGAAAATACCATATAGAAAAATTTTCAGAAACAAATATTGCGACTCAGTAAGAGGGCGGGGTGAGGGTGGAAATTTTAATCTTAACAATTATGAGAAGTTACCAATTTGTTCTAAAACTGTGTTGAGTTATAATAATTCCATCAGGCTAAAGACGTGAAATCACTACAGCTAAAACAACTCATTATAAATCTTGTTTTATTTATTTGGGAACTATTTTTGCGCCCAGTAAGCTTGTAATCTGAAGAAAAAATGATGTCACTCTGTAAACATTAACAATTGAGAAACAACAGATTTGGGCTTTGCAATAAAATTAGAATGTTTAAACCCACAGAAATAGCTCTTATTCTCAGATATAGTTACTTTCTAAAGATTGAAGAAGAATCTATTTTAGCTCTTCGAGAGAATTGAGTGTTGTGTTTGTTTAACTGATCGTAATAAAAGTTTTACTGGTTGCCGATAATTGGCCATTTGGCTGTGGTTTCTTAGGCCAAGCAAAAAACCAGATGTCCTGAAATTGATTTGCTGAGATTAAAGGGTTCGTAAAACGAAATTTAAGCAGATTTAGATTAAAAATGAGGCCTGATAACTTCATTTATCAGTTTGAATTTTTGGCAAGCTAAATGTGTAAACAACAATTTGCAGCTTCAAACTATGTGCCCAGTTTCCGATGGAATATTTTACACTAGATTACTTTTTTCCAAGAGTATGAATCAGATCTTGGGTCTTGAATTTATAGTTAGGCACTTCCCCTTTTCAAAAATCATATTCATAATCTTCAGTAACTCATTTCTAACCTCAGAGCCACCATATTTAAGAAACTCATTTACCACCCTATCAGTACCTGGAGCCTTATTATTCTTTAAATCTTTTAGTATTGTTGCTAATCCTCCTCACAAAACAAATCTTCCTTCACATCCAAGGTATCACAAACTTTTTCATTTTCCTCTATATTTTTTCCTGCAACTCTATCTCGGTTAAGCAAATTCTCAAAATATTCGGCCCATCTCTCTTTAGTTTTTTTTTATCGCTAATTGCGACCCCATTCCTATCTTTAACTGGGCCAAGTCCGGATTGACTACTCCGTCTCAATTTGTTAACGTGCCTGTACAATATTTTGCTATTATGCCGTCTAGCTGCATCTTCCAGATCCTCGGCAATTTTATCCATGGCCTCCAATTCACACCTCCTTAGTTTCATACTTTAATGCTTTCTCCACTTTCTTTACACTTCTTTTTGTTTTCATACGATCTATCACTCAGATAATTCTTGTACAAGTCCTTTCTCCTTTCTATTAAACATAAAGCTTTTTCACTAATATTCTTAGCTACAGTTCTAGCTTTCTTCCCTATTACACCTTCAGCAACTTCACAAATTATTTTTATAAAATTATTCCAGCCATCTTCCACATTATCAAATTTTAAACTCTCAAGTTTAGTATTCAACTGTTCCTGGAAAGTTTCTCTCATTTCTCATCCTGGAGTCTACCAACATCATAACTTCCCGGGAGTAGTTACCCTTCCGATATTTCAGCTTTAAATTAACCCTTGACACTACTAGATGGTGATCTTTACTTTTAACATCAATAACAGCACTCCTATATACCCTAGTATCTTGTATTGATCCTGCCAGTCTTCGGTTTACTATAACATAATCAATAAGGTTTGCTGTCTTACCATCACGTGAATACCATGTTAACTTATGAGCCATTTTATGACCAAACACCGTATTGGTTATAACTTGATTGTTATACCTACAAAATTGCAAAAGGTTGTATCCATTACTGTTTTTTCTTTTCCTACACCAAATTTACCTAGGCTGGGATACCATCTATCCCTATTTCTACAAACCTGGGCGTTAAAATCTCCCAGTAATAACATCATATTTCTACCTGGGACCCTGCCTATTTGCTCCTGTAACTGTAAGTAAAATTCATCTGAGTCACTAGTATCTCCGTCAGTCGGTTCTACAGGGGCGTATACTACTATAGCTGATACCCTGAACTTTCTAGTCATAAAATGAGCACTTAGTATTCTATTATTAATACCTTCCCAGCCTAAACAAGACTTAGTAGCTTCCTTATTCATCATGAGCCCTGCTCCCTTTTTATGTACCCCATCCTTCCTGCCTGAGTAAACAAATTCTATATCACCTAATTTCATGCTTCCTACCCCTGGGATATGATTTTCTGAAATTCCTAATAAATCCAGTTTGAATCGTCTGAATTCGTCAGTCAAAATGTCGATACGATAGTCATTTTTAATGTCATAACATTCCAAGTTCCAATTTCATGTTCTTTAAATCATTTAATTATTTTCGCCTCAGGAAAAGCAATGATCCCGGATACCAGTGCAGGACGGGGATCACATATCTTCTCAAGTCTACAACGAAGTGCTTAAAAGCCGATTTAGAACCGGACAGCAAGAATTCCCTGGGACCTCCATGAATGGAGGCTTTGTGCAATCCTGGGCCCCCCATCTTGGTCACAACATGGTTTCAGTACTTTTGCGACGCTCTTCTATCAACAACAGTCGAAATCCTGAACAGACAGTCTCAAGCCTATTACCTCCGAATCATTATATATTCATGCCTACAAATACTATGCTGCTACGGGGAGGCAACCCATAATAGATAAATTAGCTAGGAAGAGGTTTTTCAGCCCAAAGACTGCCATCAAAACATACCAAGCCCAGAAAAAATTGTCTATTAGTCAGAATCCTCTCGGAATAAAAAATCTTTAAAGGTAGCTTACTAAAAAGAAGCTTATAAAGATCTACCCTCTGTAAACTGGGAAACACAAAAGAAATAAGGAAAAACGATGGCATGGATTACAAAACAGGGTTGCCAAAGGAGTAGTGAAGTACTTTTTTGATCGAAATAGTACTTTTGAATACTTTATATGAAAGTTGTTATTTTTGCAGCACTTTTTGTTAATAATAGTTTTGTTTTTAGTACATTTTGTTAAAAATATAAATACTTTTAGAGCAATCAATTTGCTCATTATCAATCTGTTGCCCCGTGAAAAAAGAACTATTTCCGGTTCCGTTGACAAGCATCCGTGCAAACAGGAGAAAACAAGTAACATATTAACATTTTCATTCATCGATTCTTCTCTTATGCTAAGAAAACTAATAGACATTACTTTATAGAGTAAAGACGGTATTTGGTTATTGCTCAGTCATACATTAGGCAGCTACAAAGAAAGAAACATAATTTTTACGAATATAAAAAACATAGGTAAATATCATTTGAAAAGGATAGATGGTATAGATTGTAAGGAGTTATTTTGAAATAAGACGTTATAAGAGTGGCTATGCATTCTTAAATTAGAGGAGAGGGAGCTTAGGGGCCCACCTTATTCCTGAAATCCTCGCCTAAAAAAAGACACTCTCTTAAAATCAAAGTTCTTCAAACCAGTTTTTATATCGGATACCGATGTTTGTTTTGTTGAAAAATGTTTTACAAAGTATTTCGAACATTATCTAGCCAGATACATCTGATAAAATTATTACTGCAATATTTGCAATAATTATTTTGGAAATGTTTCCCTCGACATTTGCCTTTTATATATTTTAGTCCTCTCCAGGTTAACTGTTTACCCCCCCCCCCTCCTACTAACTTAATTATTGGATATAATCTAAGGTCATAAGCAAAAGTTTGCTCTTTTTATTTGGCATTATGGACAGCTGCTAGTTAGAAATATACTAGCTACAAAAAGGTGAAATCTGTCAAAGTGAGATAATTTTAGTTCATTTTCCAATATAGAAAAAGCTATATCCTAATATTAATGATGTTAATTGGGAAACGGGCTCCCTCCCCCTTGATTCTCTACTCCATTAGATTTTGAAAGAAAATCTTTTTGAGGCATACTTTTATTGAAAACTCCTTGCTGCGGATTCAATGAGAAAATTAAATCGGCAAATTTACCCCCTCCTAGAACTTGAAAGATATATTTTGTTCCCTCCTCTCTCTATATTTTGTTATTTAACACCATTTTTAGGTATTATTTGGGGGTGGGTCCGGGAATTAGTTAAACCAGAAGTGTTCTTGCAAACCAATAGATAGTATTTTTGAGTAGAAGGAGGATGGAACTGTGAAAATTAAGAAGAAAACATTACGAAAACAACTCTTCATAACATGCAGAAGATGTATAGCTTTCACAATATGGATGCTCTTCCACTTTACCTTACTTCCAACCAGGGTCGCTACTATCCAAAATGTTTGGTAGGCAGGAGCAAGAGATTTTACTGACTGGCTGTTCATTTTACAGACTGTTTTTGTCAATAATTAGCACGATGTCCGTTACGAATACAATAATTAAAATCACTACAGGAGTCAATAAAACCGCTGCATTTGCCGATTGAGACTCAGATTTCGGTACATATCATGTCACTGTACATATCCGTACAAATGGAAAATTGTGGCACCATCTGTAAACTCACGGCAGGAGTCGGTAAAAGTGCTGAGTTTACCGACCAAGTTTGAACTTTCTGTACATGTCAGTATTTGTCAAATGTCAGTATTTTCGTGGTTTTTCTTAACCAAACAAAGAATTTTAGTGGCGTCGGAAAAATCATGGCGCTTCATTTTTCGACTTTTTGTTACCGAATGACCAAAGCCTTGGGAGGGGGGGGGGAGTCCCCCCCATACGTGACGGCCCTTCTTCCAACACATGTCTAATGTGCAAATATATAACCCAAAATGTAAATTTACATGCATTTTGCCACGCGTCACTTTTGTTTCAACCTGGTTGTCCGTTAATTGAATCAACACTGACAAACCCAAAAAACAGAAAAAAACATGGTAAATACATACTTTGGGCCATATATTTACATATTAGAGAAGGGGGATGTAAATGTAGCACAAGCGTATTCTAAATGTGTAAACCACAATTGTTCTGTATATTTTGAAGTAAGAATTGTTTTCTTAACATGTTTCCTTCTCAGTAGTCCAATTCTAAGTTTACACCATTTTTTAATGTAAATGAACTAATATTTAGTTAGAATGGTATTTAGTTCTGAAGTATTCGTAAAGCAAAGTAGTCCGCTTAAAAAAGGAAAATAGGCTTGGATTTATTTTGGAAGGAACACAGGAAGTGGGAACTTTGGGCTTGAAAACCTTAAGACTCAAACTTTTGAATTTCTTGAACTTCCTAACCAGTTTATCTCAGCCTTTTTAATTTTACTATTGTTTCCCTAGCCCACAAACAAAAGTAATTTGCAACTCCCAATTTAGGGTATAGACAATTCCTCTCTATGTAACCTTTCAACTGCAAGTGAGAAACAATCCTATATAAAATTAGTACTCTACAAGTTATAATCTTTAATAGCTAAAAGTTCTGTAACTGAAATTTTGATATAACACCATCTAGCGAGTCCCTCTCCTAATTTATTCCCATATTTAGAAAAAAATAGGACAGAAAATGGTATTGTTGATTTCTTTTTAGAGAAAGTGCCAAACAAGAGACAAAAAGTAAAAAATAAAAAAGCTTTTTAGTTTGGTTCCAACAGAAAAAGGACAAATTGTCTGAAGGATGAATGCTTAACAATGGCTCTGCGTTTCAAGGGTTAAAAACTTTAAAGGGTTTCCATCTTCCGGGTTCCAAGCGTGCTGGACATGGATTCCTCAAATTATAATACGCCAGAATAGCATGGTTGAACATGGGTTCAGAGGAGACATTCGCCGTTTGAACACGGCATTCAAAACCACAAGCCTTGTTTTTAGACCACCCACATCCAACACGGAGTTTGTCACGGGTTGTGCAGATTATCGTTTTGCGTCCCGTGATTAACACGGTAATTTCTTCTCAGAGTTGGCGTTCAACCATAAAACTTTGAGCCGAGGGGGAAATGGGCCGTGGGCTAGGCTACGTCCTCATCGCCCCATCGGCCTATGCCTCCGCCAAGTATCAAAATAATATCTGTACCGTTTTTTTTCTAGTGGCCGTTGCTTTGGTTGCACTAAAGCTCAGGTTAAGGTTTCTCCTTCTTTTTATCTACCCCCAGGAAGAAAATTGCACCAATCTGTAAAAGATATAATTTGTAAGAGTCACTACTCTCCCTTTGGCCGTCCTTTTTTAGTACACCACACCCAAGCAAAAATCTCCCACCAAAGATCATCAAACACAGCTCAACAATTAACAAACCACTTTTGATTACCTACTCCCCCTCTTCTTTTAACCAGCTGTCGTCCCAAACTCATAAACAAGAAAAATCCTCGTTCCAATATTATACCCAGCCTCTTAGAAGCGTCAGTACCCATCCCTCCTTCTCCTACTTCCCATCTTACCTTGCCATCTCCCCCTTTCATCCCTATCAAAAGTCCTCCCAATTTGCCTCCTTCTTACCCTATCTCCACAAAACTCCACCTCCAACCCATTCGTTTTATCCCTCGTGCCGACACTGTTAACGTGACTCTGGTCTGAGACCTTTTGCATTTAATAATGGTCTTGTAATAAATCCTAATTATTGTTACTTCTGGCCAACTGGAAACAAACCGCACCTTCATCATCATGCTTCGTCTGTATTCTTGCCCGTTCCCCCAACCCCAAATCCCCAATGTAAATCCTTTACTTCCCGGTCTTCTCCACAGCATCTTAATATATATTTAAAATCCCACCCAGGAAATTCTCAAACTAATCAAGTCTCCCTATGGAGATTCCCAAATCGGTTTGTTTTTCCTAAACTTATAGTTACTAATGCGGAAAGTCTTAATTTTGAAAATCTTATTGAACTCGAGGTGCTTTCAGAATCAAATCTAATAGATATTGTAGCTATTACTGAAGTACAATCCCATGACCCACGGTCCCTGCGCCTGACAAATTATTTAGAGTTTATTATACTCCGTCCTTTAGACCACCCATTCGGAAAAAAGGTGGCGGTGTTTTGTTCTTTACTAAGAGTAACCTTTACCCAAAAGTTATTCGAGTCCCTAGTTTATCCCAGTATGATGAAATCCTTTGGCTAAGTATTAGACCAAAAGTTCTCCCTCGTCCATTTAATATTATTGCAATAGCTGTTTTCTATTACTTCCCAAATCAAAACATCGAGTCAAAACGTAAATTCATCCAGCAATTGCAGACAAGTGCTGATTTTGTTATTTCTAAGTACCCCAATGCGGGGCATTTTTAGTTGGTGATGCCAACGACCTTAAAATGGATTCTGTTTGCTCCTCACTTAAAGTTAAGCAAATTGTTAAAATACCAACGACTCTGGGAAACACCTCTCTTGATGTTATTTTAACTAATATGTATAATTTTTACAGCCCTCCCTCAGCTTTGCCTCCATTAGAGGGGAGCTATCATCTTTTGATTCTTTTATTCCCCTCCTCAAATTTTAAGTATTCTTTCTAAATGACTTATGGCACTTATCGCCCTCTTCAAAATTCTGGTCTTCTTTCTTTTGGTATGTGGCTGAATACTAAAGATTGGTCAGAGGTTAATAGTTTAAAAAATCTTGATGAGAAAATGGCTATGTTCCACAAAAAGCTAATTGATAAATATCAAATTTGTTTCCCTAAAAAATTTTAAAAGTGCTCCAGTTTATAAACCCTTTATTAACCAAACTATAAAAACACTAATTAGAACCAAATTGAAGCTTTTCAAAAATGGTAAACCGGATGAAACAAATAAACTAAGAAAATCAATTAAAGAGAGAAATTCGTAAATTAGCTCGATCGTACTACAAAAACAAGGTCGAAGAATAGTTCACAAATAACCAAAAAATTGGTATTCTGAGGTAAAAAAGCTGTGTGGCAGGAGGCTTGAACAGCTTAACTTCAATCTACCCGAGTCGCCTGCTATTACTGCCAATAATCTAAATAAATTCCTTGCTTCCCATTGTCCAGAACCTTCCAGCATTATCCGACCAATTACCAACAGGAGCCCTTACCACTTCTTTACCCACTGTTACCTTGTCTGAGATAGAAAGAAGAATTCAAAAACTAAGAAAGACAAGTATTTGTCCTTTGGATATCCCCTTTCCTCTTATTAGTGCCTTCGGTGATTTTTTTTCTAAGCCCTTGTCTTTCTTGTTTAACGAGATTACTGAGTCTGGGCGAATTCCAAGAATTTGGAAACAGGGTTTCATAGCCCTTTTGAAAAAGAAAAACAGAAAGCCTTGTTTTGAAGGCGTTCGTCCTATTACTCTTACTCCTATTTTCTCGAAACTTTAAGAAGGATTTCTTGCAGACTGGCTAAGGAAAAAATCCTACCTCTTACTGACTTAAAGCAATTTGGGAACCCAAAATTCACCTCTACTTCCCACTACCTCATTTTTCTTATTGAACACATCGGGAAAAACCTCCAAAAGCTTAATTTCTGGCTAAGTTTCATTTCCATCGACCTTCAGAAAGAATTTGACCTTGTTAACCATAATATTTTAATTGAGAAACTTGTCAGCAAGTTCAATATTGATCCCTTACTGGTGAAATTGGTTGCCTCCTTCTTAACAGATAGATCGCAGGTTGTCAAATACCAGAATCATTATTCAAATCCTCTCCCTGTCCACAATGGCCTACCCCAAGGTACTCTCCTAGGTCCCTTACTTTTTTCAGTTATGATCAACAGCCTCGCAAAGGAATTGCCTGACCGATGGAAATTTGTTGATGACCTAATGGTTGTTGAAACTTGCTTCAGAAATTAAATAAGCGACTCTATGAGCATCCTCAATGAAATCGGAGACGAGGCCTTGGACTTACACACATGACAGTGAACCCCTCTAAGTCCATGATAATGCCGATTTGTTTCCTCAAATCCTCGCCCTGTTTTCTTAATCCTATCCCTCCTGAAATTTCTGTGTCCTCATTTAAACTACTTGGCGTCACAATTTCTTCAAATTTAGAGTGGGATATCTACGTTAAAGACATCATCCATAGAGCTAATGTGTCTATCGCCCTCCTTAAGCTCTTAAATAAATTCAGCATCCCCCCTCGCCCTCCTTAAGCTCTTAAATAAATTCAGCATCCACCCTTCCCACTCCTTTAGGATTTACACGTTTTTTGTTCGCCCGCATCTAGAATATACTTGTCCAGTTTGGCACTCTGGTATCTCTCGCGAAGAATCGGAAAAAATCGAATCAATTCAAAGAAGAGCTTTGCGAATAATTTTCAAAGAAGGCAAGTTGCTACACTCTCTGTTCCTAAAAAAGCTAGTCTAGAAATCCTGGAGTGAAGGAGGGTTTTGTTGTGCCGTCGTTTTGCAAAAAATGCAATAACAAACCCTCGGACGGCAAGTATTTTCCCAAACGTTACTCTCCATCCAGATTATGGCCGCCTCAAGCTGTTTCGGAGCCCATCCCTGTTTCGTCCCCATTCGCTGCGTTACTTCCAGATACGAAAGAATCTTTGTCTCCTTCATTACAGAAAAAATTAATAAATGCCCCACTAGTTTCTTCTTCTTTTTTTCCCTTTTTTTTTTAATTAGCTGAGAAAACTTTTCAGCTGAGAAAAGAAAAGAAAGAAGAAGAAGCTAATGGTGCCGCCCAGGCTCTTGCACTCATTTGCTTGTCCCATCTCTTTTTCTGTTTTAGTTCCCCCTGTAATTCTTATATATTTTATATTTCGTTTTTTTTGTTGCTTATTTATTTATTTTTTCCCCTCCTCTCCCTCCCTCTTTCTTGACCAGTTTTTATCTCTTCAACTCTTTTATTGACTTCGTGTAGTTGAATTATTGACACTTTTTAGTGCCCCTTTTAATTTATATGTATTTATGTCTTGTTCTTGTTTGTGTATATTAGATTATTTCCCCCCCCCCTTTTTTTATGCTCCTTATAATTCTTTTTCTGATTTGTATTTGTGTAAGTTTAGTTTGACAGGTTTTTATCTTTTTAACTTTTTTAATTGACTTTTTACAGTGTAATTATTGACTTTTAAATGGTTGTTCACTATGATTTTCTTTTTGTTGTTGTTGTTTTTTTGCATTTTTGCCAGTTTTAGTGTAACCATTAATATTGTCGAATCCGAAGTCCAAATTCGGCCCTTTGTGGGCTTGTGATACAGATTTTTTTTAAAAGGAATATCTTATCTCCTTATCTTCTAACTTTCCCATTATTTACATATAGTGTAGGCTATTGGGAAATCTAGAGAAATTTTTAGGGGGATTTTTCTGACGGGTGGGGGGGGGGGGTTCAGAAGACAGGATCTTTCCGTGGAGGAACTTTTTGTGGGGGAAGGGAATTCTCCCTGGAGGTGGAGCTGGATTTTGCGGTGTTATTTAAAAGAATCAGTAATTAAATAAAAGAAAGTTTTCTCAACTGAAATTAAGGAGGAACATTAAAACTTAAAACGAACAAAAATTATGAAGTATATGAGGGTATTATCCCCTCATCAATAAAGAGCGATGTATTAAAAGGGGACAATTCCCCTCATATACGTATTAATTACTGTTCGTTTTAAGTTTGTTCTCGGGCCACTGATCGGAGCAGAATGGTGAAAGGCGTTTGCATAAAAATGACAAAAGATATAAGATCTTAAGCCGCGTCTACATTCGGCGTTTTCTGGAAAACTGGAAAACTGGGTTGTATAGACTGTAACTGCCGTTCTGTTTTTTCTCTTTTTTTACGGCACAAAAAAATGATGCCAAAAATGGGCCGCCATGTCAAAAATCAGGAAATGAAGACGGGATGTTCCGTTTTATCGGAGCCTAATCAAGCAATAAATTTGAAAGAAAGCCATGGGAGTTACAAAAAAAAATAAAGAAGCTTGTAAAGACTCTCAAAAATGGTCGAATGAAGAAACTTTCCTACTAATTGAAGTTTGGAAGGATAAATTTGATGACCTACACAAAATAGGGTCTAAAGTTCAAACTTACATGGCCATGGTAGAGAAGATGTCAAGGAGAAATAATTTGTTCCCACATAAAAAAGCTGTGGAGATTAAACTCAGGCTGTACTATTTGAGGGAATACTATAATAGAATACAACCCAAAAAAGTGACTCTGGAAGGGGAATTCAAGACATAACAGATTGGAAGTTCTATGAAGAAGGGAACAGAATTTTGGTTGAACCTCATTCGTTTAAGCTCAGACTTTTTTCTATTGATGTCTCAGCATATCTGTTTTTTATTTGTTTTGATCTTCTTAGATTTTTTGGGGGGAGGGAGGGGAGGGGGAGGAATGCACCTTCACTAGCATTTTCACCTTGTTTTTCCTAACTTGCAAGAACAGTAGTGTTTTTATCTTCATATGACTTATTTTCACTGTTTTTAAGATAGCAAAAGCCTTTCAACTAAAACTGTACCCATAGTTCACGAGAAGTCAAAAAACAGCCAGACTTGGAAAGCAAATTTAGCCCAACAGTGGAAAGTGTATCTGGCTGGTCATCTTTGGTGTTAATCTCAAATCACTATGCTTTAAAGTTTGACAGAATTGTGAGTAAATTTGCAGGTGGTACAATAATTTAGCTAGGATGAAAGTGAAAATGTCATTTGATGCCTTTTCTTATGCTCTTTCATAATATAATTATAGCATCTGTTGCAAATTGAATCTTGAGCTCTTTAAGGGGCCCCGAAGGTATTTTATATGAACTAGGAAAGAACACAAAAAAGCATCAAATGATGTTTCACTTTCATCCTAGCTAAATTATATGGCCGACTGCAAATTTACCTCGAACTTTGCAACCCGTCACCCCCATAATGTGCAAATATATACCCTGAATTGGAATATACCCTTAATTGTCAACGGGAAGTTTCTAATCGCAGAATCAGCACTATTTTTGTCGACAGCATTTGACAAACTTGAAACAGTTTGAATTGAGTTGCCTAATAAATGAGGTTTGAATTGTTATAAATAAGTATTTTTGGAATATATTACTCTTGAACAACTTATTTATAAACTATTCATATGTTTTTAACCACTTTTCAATGACTTAACTAGTGTTGATAACTTCTTTGTGTGGTTACAAAAAAGAAATACCTTCGGGACCCCTTTAAGGGCTCCAGATGCAATTTGCAACAGAAGAGATTATTGTATTATGAAAGAGCATAAAAAAGGCATCAAATGAAATTTTCACTTTCATCCTACCTAAATTATTGTGCCACCTGCAAATTTACCGAATTCTGAAAGTTTTACCGCTCCATAGAAGGATAAATGTAAAGAAAATAAGAAAGTAGGTCACCATTAGAATCTTAATTTTGTGCTCTTTCCAAATATTGTATTTTAATAAAGTTGTAAATGGCTCTTCAGAGGAAAAATATCAAACCAAAAAGAGAGGAATTTTTAGATTACTGAATTTATGTTCTTTTTTGGTTTAAATTGTGAATGTAACAATACATCCCTACTCCTCCCCTTGTAACCTTTGCAGAATTGTTGTATTGGATGCAACCTCTCTATCATTTTTTTCTCCTTTTCTCTCTAACCTGTAGGAGCAGAATTGTTATGTAAACATGCCTGTTAAAGTGCTCTCAAGTCTATAAGGTCAGTTACAAACAAAATTCTTGAAATAAAACAATAAAAGTATTGGTGAAAAGTTTTCAACCTTAAAGGAAGATATTGATATTAGTGTTCAGCCTTTTAGTGAGTTAATATAATATGCAGCTGGATCATTTGATCTGAAAAACCTCAAATAAATCATATTTTGCAAGATACAGGCCTCTTGCCATTGAACAGTCCACCAACACTGTCAAATGCACAAGTAGTGTTTCTATCCTTTTTCCTCTTCATTGCTTTTAGTTCCATTAGTAAATCAAGCATCAGCTAGTGACTATCGGGATATATTTTCAAGACCTATTACAGGTGTCTTACAGATTTAAGGTCATATGCTCAAATTTACTTTTAGATTATTATCCCAATACTGTTTTTCTACTGGCAAAGTGTATCACTCTCAAAAGATATAAATGTTTTAAAAAAATATATAAATGTTTTTACTTTAATAACTTTAATAAATCAAATAATATTAACATTTTGATTACTAAATATTAGTATATGTATGTTAAACTGACAATGCACATTCATTTGTAGTGTTTTCAGTAAAATCCAAAGTATGTTCTGGCCCTGGGAAAGCATAGGGTTTTCGAATGCTACTCATGTTAATTTCTGCTCGTTTTGAGTTTGACTCGGTTGTTTATTGTAATTTTTATTCGTTTTGGGTTTCATTTATTTATTGATGCTGATTTGTGGTAGTTTCACGCTTGGTAGATTATTTGATTTTATTTTTGCTCATTTTCGGTTTAATAGAGTTCTTTACTTTTCTTTGAAAAACTTATTTTGTGGAAAAAAAATTTTTGATTAATTTATGTTCGTTTTATATTGACATAGTCTTTTCAGGGAGAAAAAAAAGTAAATACTTTAGATCTTTTCGTTTTTTTTTACGGCTTTATAGTTTGGCCTGCTATTTGTATGTTGGAGAAACATTTTCAGGAATTTGTAAAAAACATACACCCTTTTAAAAATCTGGACACAAATAGTAGTGTTTAATTTAGTTTCATACCTCCTCTAGTTGACCTAAAATAGAAAACTTGATACCAAAAAAATCTGTTTACTTTCTTTGATAGGCTGAATACAATTACACTATTTTGATATGGTTAAATTTTAAGAGCAGAAGTAGCCCCAAAAGTTCTAACGTAATACCCTTAGTCGTTCTTTGGATACTGCTGAGATGCCTTATTGGGAAATAGCATTAACACAGTGCATTTTGATTTAATCTTAAGGCAACATTTAGTTTTTAAACCCAGTGGGCAAATGGGAGGGTGGGCGTGGGAGGGGGATTAGTTGACCTCCAATCACTTTCGACTATTAAAAAGGGCATTAGCCTTTTCTATTTTCAATCAAATAAGCCCTTTTCGAAGTTCCTACGACAGCTCCTTCGATACGAAGTGCCCTGGTCTAAAGAAAAAAATAATACACTGTACCCACACCAATTTTTACTATAAGAATGTCAAGCCTTCCAATTACTTCCGACTATTAAAACGGGCACTAGCCATTTCAATTTCCAATTGAATTAGCCCTTTTTGAGTTTCGACGACAACGCTTTCTATAAACACCTTATATGCCCCCAGGGCATAAATTAAAACCCTTGCCCTATGGGCTGTGAGGGGGTTGTCATCCTCAAAGACCTTATTTCCAGATTTTTCAACTACGTTAAACAAAATGGCTATCTAAAATTTTGGTTAGATGTGTTTGGGGAAATGGTGGGCGTGAGATGGGCGTTAGTTGCTCTCCAATCACTTTCAACTATTAAAAAAGGCAC
The DNA here is from genome assembly GCA_027921565.1 of Artemia sinica. Taxonomy (NCBI): domain Eukaryota; kingdom Metazoa; phylum Arthropoda; class Branchiopoda; order Anostraca; family Artemiidae; genus Artemia; species Artemia sinica. The sequence goes on along the minus strand of JAPEVW010000525.1, from coordinate 48,835 downwards.
TAGCCCTTTCAATTTCAGATCAAATGAGCCCTTATGAAGTTTCTACGACAAAACTTTCAATATAAACCTTATATGTCCCTAGGGCAGAACTTACAACCCTTGCCCTGAGGGTTGAGGGGCTGGGGTTGTCATCCTCAAAGACCTAATTTCCAGAATTTTCAACTACTTTGAAGAAAATTACTATCTCCAAATTTGATTAGATGTGTTTGGGGAAATGGTGGGCGTGAGAGGGGGGTTAATTGCCCTCCAATCAATTCCGACTATTAAAAATGGCACTAGCCCTTTCAATTTCCAATAGAATCTGCCTTTTTGGAAATTTCCACGACAACGCTTTCCATCAAAACCTTATATGACCCAGGGAATAACTTAAAATCCTCACCCTGAGGACCGTGAGGGGGTTGTCATCCTCAAGGACATAATTTCTGGACCTTTCAACTACGTTGAACAAAATAGTTATTAATTTTGATTTGATGTGTTTGGGGAAAAGGAGGGCGTGAGATGGGGGTTATTTGCCCTTCAATCACTTTTGATTATTAAAAAAGGCACTAGCCGTTTCAATTTCCAATCGAATGATTCCTTTTTGAAGTTTCTAAAACAGTGCTTTCTATAAAAAAAAACTTATATGCCCCCAGGGCATAACTTACAACCCTTGCCCTGAGGCCTGTGGGGGTAGTGTCATCCTCAAAAACATAATTTCTGGAATTTTTAGCTACGTCGAACAAAATGGCTATCTCAAAATTTTGATTGGATGTGTTTGGGACAATGGTGGGCGTGAGAGGGCTGTTAGTTATCGTGCAATCACTTTCGACTATTAAAAAGGGCACAAGCCCTTCTAATTTCCAATCGAATGAGCCCTTTTTTAAAGTTTCTACAACATCACTATCAATAAAAACATTATATGCCCTCAGGGCATAACTTACATCCCTTGCCCCGAGGGCTCAGATGGGTATATCCTCCTTAAAGACTAAGACCTATCTTCTAAAACTTAACTACGTTGAACAAAATGGCTATCTAAAAATTTCAATTGGATTTGTTTTGGGAAAAGGTTGGCGTGAGAGGGGGGGGGGGGGGGGGTAGTTGCCCTCCAATCACTTTAGATTTTAAAAAGGGCACTAGCCCTTTGAAGTTCCAATCGAATGAGCCTTTTTTCAAGTTTCTATGACAAATCTTTCAATAAAACCTTATATGCCCCCAGGGCATAACTTTCAACCCTTACCCTGAGGCCGTCGAGGGAGTGCCATCCTTAAAGATATAATTTCCGGACCTTTCAACTACTTTAACAAAAGGGCTATCTCAAACTCTTGATTGGATGTTTTTTGGATAAATAGTGGGCTTGGAAGGGGTGTTAGTTACCTTCCAATTATTTTCGTCTATTAAAAAGGGCACTAGCCATTTCAATTTCTAATCAAATGATCCCTTTTTGAAGTTTCTACGTCAGCATTTTCTATAAAAACCTAATATGCCCCCAGGGCATGACTTACAACCCTTGCCCTTAGGACTGTGGAGAGGTTTCATCCTCAAATACCTAATTTCTAGAACTTTCAACTACGTTGAACAAAATGGCTATCTCAAAATTTCGATTTGATGTTTTGAGGAAAAGCTGGGGATGAGAGGGGTGTTAGGTGCCTTCCAATCACTTTCGACTATTGTAAAGGGCACTAGCCCTTTGTATTTCCAATCGAAAAAGCCCTTTTCCAAGTTTCTAGTAATCTATAAAAATCTTATATGCCCCCAGGGCATAACTTACAGCCCTTCCTCTCAGGGCTGTGAGGGAGTGTCCTCCTCAAAAACTTAAATTTCTATCTAGAAATCAACTACGCTGAACAAAATGGCTATCTCAAAATGTTTATTGGATGTGTTTGGGAAAATGGTGGGCGTGAAAGGGGTGTTAGTTGCCTTCCAATCACTTTCGACAATTAAAAAGGGCACTAAAATGCAGCCCTATGATGTACTTATGATAGTTTTTGCCCAAAATCAAGCTTCAACTGATTAATTTTTGCACATATACTCTGCTATGGCTACTCTGTTGAAATCAAAAAGGAAAAAAAAAAAAGCAAAACTGGAAGCATTTTTTGCAAATGAATAATTCTTCAGAAAAGATGCAGAATAGCTTCTATATTAAAAACTATTTAGGTTCTTCCCCAGTGTCATGACTGGTGGAATAATGTTCTTAAGGGAAAAAGCGAATCCGAGTTTTATAAGTTTTTTTAGAATGAGCCCAGAGAGTTTCCATTGGGTTCTGTCAATAATTGCTCCAAAAATGTCAACTCACGACACTCAATTGAGAGCATCTATTCCAACTAAAAAAAAAACAACTTGCAGTTGCCCTGTATGTGCTAATGCCGATTATAAAACTATTGGTTCACTTATTGGCATAGGTCGAGCCACAGTTGGCTGGCGCTTTCGTTTATTCGTAAGTGCTGCCAAAAAGAACTGCTAGTTCCAGAACTGATTAAATGGCCACCAACAACAACTGAATTTGTGATGCTAGAATCGGAATTTAATGAACTTTGGGGATATGCAATGAAACTTCGCAATTCGATGAAAGATTTTATGAAAGATACTAGCTTAGAGGGTAGTCCAAGGTTTGCAAGATTGTTTAAAAGGATTTGGTGGTTCACATTGTAATATGCCCCTTCAAAATCTAGGAAAGCTGCAACTAGGACATTATTTTTTGAGAATGATTCATTTATTGCATTTGTTAGCAATATGAAAGCATCTCTTGAGGAGTGGTGTTTCCTGAAACCAGTTTGAGTGTGAGGGATCATATTATTTTTTTTCAACAAACCAGAGGACTCGGTAATATATCATTTTCTCCATTATTTTCCCCATCACAGGAGTAATCATTATGGGCCTATAAGACTCAGGGTTAGTTTTGGGTTTATTTTTCTTTAGGATTGGTAGGATGGACGAACATTTTCATATATTGGGGAACATAGAAGATGCCCAAGCATGATTATAACAGTTTGGAAGTTCCTGTTTGTATGAAGGGGTGAGATTCTTTATCCATATAGGGTGTATATTGTCATAGCTGCCGCTAGTCTTGGTCCTAATATGATGTATTGCAGTATTCATTTCCTGGATTGAAAAAGGGCTGGTTATATACTCGGATCCTGGGCGTGGTTGGTAACTTGGGTTCATAGGGATTGGGGATATTTTGCTGCAATTATTTAATGTTAGCTTATTAACTAAAAGAGTGGCAAATAGCTTAGCTTTTTCATTATCATTGCCATAATGGGTATTATTATTTATAAGCTAATACAGGAGTGGGTTGGGGGAAGTCTTTTTCCCACAGATGTGGCTTATAACTATGTATAATTGGCTCATGTGTTTCTCTGGACAGATTATTTGCAAAATTGTTCCAGTAGTTATATTTAGCATTTATTATAGTCCTTTTTAGATTAGATTCTGCTTGCAATTTTTTTAAACTATGAAGTAGGTGATGGTTTTTTTATGAATGTTTTCCTAGCTGCCTTTTTTGTTCTCCATTATTTTGACACTCCTTTGTCCACCATGCTTTGGGAATTCGTTTAGGGAGGTTTTCTTGAGTGTTGTCCTTGGGATAGTATGATTAGCTGTATTTATTAGTAAAGATGCCAAAACTTCAGCATGTGTGTCAACTGTTGTGTTTGAAATGCATGAATTTTTGGGGTGAAACTTGTAACTTCATCATTTAGCTTATTTTGGAGCATAGGCCAATTTGCTTTAGTGTTGACATATCTGGAGGTATGTGATAAGGTTTCAGCAGGTTCATTTAGGGAGCAAACGATAGCAAAGTGGTCAGTACATAGACTATCAATTCTATTTATATAAATTTTATTCAAAATATTTAATGACACAATTTGTAGGTCAATTGTAGAGAAGCTGCCACTTTTGGGGTTGAAATATGTATTCAGGTTTGGAGGGGGTAGCAACAGCTAATTCAATATTATTTGAAGTTATACGCTCAATTAACTTACCATCTTTATTTGCTGGTTTATTCCCCCACAAGAGGCTGTGGGCATTGAAGTCTCCACAAATAATGATATTTTTTAACATATTAGAATTATTTATATAGTTGAAGAAATCCATGGCATCTGTAGTTTGGCCATTAGGGTTATAAAAGCTTATTATGTAAGTTTTTGTATTAATCAGCCAAACACTGATACCAATTGCATTAACATCATTTACAAAATCTGGAAAGTTGATGCAACAGAATTTTATATTATTATCAACTATTAAAGCTACTCCACCTCCTTTTCTCTCTGATGATCTATCCTTTTTGAGGATAGTATATCCCGGAGACTTAATTTGTTGATTTTGGGCTAAATGAGTTTTCTGGAGGCAAGCAATATTGATGGATTTATTATTCATAAAAAGATATTAGTTCATTTAGCTTATTTTCTGTGAGTGATCCTAAGTTCCACTGGAGTATTGATATGTGTTGTGTTGTTGCTTTATTTTTCAAATGACTGTGTATCAATGTTCAGCTTTGTTAATAGTAAAGCCAGATCTTTTTTTGCTTGAATGAGCATATCATCAGGGATGTAGATTTTTGCGAATTCTGAAATGATTTTTGTTTTCTGTAGTTGATGTATTTTCATGGCCTCGACTGCATTACAGTTTAGAATGAATAAGCTTATATTTGGGGATTGCATGTTTAGCTGTGCATCTTGTTTGTCAGTTAAGGGATTAATTCCAGGTAGTGTTTCTGGTTTGTTTCTTCTTGGGGGGGGGGGGGGGGCCAGGCTGACCTCATCTCACTGGACAAGGAGGCTTGTTGACTTGGTGATTCTTTCTAAAAGGGATGTGAGCTAGGGGGCTTGGAGAATGGCGTTTTATAAGGGGTACTTGATGCATTGGGGGCGTTTGACCTGGGGGTTTTGGTTGGTTTCATTATGGGCTTTATTTGGTATTGTTGGGCAGCATTTGCTTCCATTGCTGCAAAGGGGTATGGAATGGCCATCTCTGTTGCTATTTGGAGTGTTAGTGCTCTTTTCTTATATGCAGGGCATAGTGATTTATGGTAGATTCATGTGGGCCTTTGCAATTGATACATGTAGGCTGAGTGTTGTTGCAAGTTGTCAACTCTTTAGGATGGAATGCTTTGCAATTACTACACGCTAGGAGAATTTCATTGCATTTGTTTGTTGTGTGTCCCATTTTCAGGCACTTCTGACACTGGATAGGCTTTGGTTTGTATTCCTTGTGCGGTTTGATTTGCCCAAAAAGGAATAACTTTTCTGGGATATTAATTTTTCCTTCAGTGTAAATAAGAAGGATCTACTTATTTTTAGGCCATTAGAGTTAGGTTTACCAAGTTGGGTAACATCTTCAACTGGGATTGTGTTGCCAGCCTTATCTGAGAGCCCTTCTTTTAACTCCTGAAAGGGTATTTCTGGGGGGACATTATAAACTACTATTTTTGTTGGGGATTGTTTTGGGTTCCATTTAGATGCATTAATTGGGGTATTCAGAAGGGATTTTATATTAATTATTGTGTCTGCTGATTTCTGATCTTGGACAGCTATTAGCAGAGATCCATCACGGTGAATATTAAGAGAGAACATTGATTTTAGAAATTTGAAAATTGCAACTTTGTTGCAGTAATCTTTTTATTTCAAAGGGGGTAATAGGAGGAATTTAAGGTAAATTCCTAACTTTTGGGAGGGAGGATCTTGGGTGGGGAGAGGGGAAATGCTTTTGATTGGGGTGATTTTTTTTCCTTTTTTAGAGCTTCTAGAAAGGACGTCTTGAAACCCATTATCATCCTTTATAATGACATTAGCCCCTACACTGATCATTGTCCTATTCTCAGAATTGGAGCTATTATGCGAGCTTTGTGATAATGAGCTTGACCAGCCAAGATGGGTATCAATTTCACTGGTATTTGAGGTGGGATCTGGGGGGACTTTTTTTTGGAGGACTTCTAAGCATTGCCTATTGGAATAAGATCTAAACTAAAAAAAGAAAGGATATTACAATGATAACAGACCGTCTGAACTCTACTGTGGGGAAAACTTCACAATCCACAAAAGAAACACCACAGTATGGCCCTGAGGAGGATTTGAGCACGATTGGTTCGGTACAACTACTGATAAATTGAGATAATAATTCACAAGAAATTTATTTTAAATTTCTTAAAATGTCGCTGCTGTGTGACAATGATGTTGCTGATGTGTGTCAATGTCCAACTTATACTGAGGAGCTGAGGCCAGTAACTCAAGGCTTGATAAAGAGTCAGAATAAACTATAATATTATTTGAATTAGCAATCAAAGGTTGGTTTTCCATAAGATGTTCTAATGCCATGATTATGGCATTTAACTCTGCAGACATTATAGATAAATTATTGTACAATCTCTCACCTATTGCAATGTTCAGGTGAGGAAAGAAAGCACCACTTGCTACCTTCTCATTGATTTTGGACCCATCAACAAAGATTTGGAAATGGTTTTTACAAGTAATTGTATTAAGTTCAGCAAATTTTTTCTGGACAAAAACAATGGGGTTAAATCTTTAGTCCACTTTAATAAATCAGTATTTATTATGGAGATTGACAAATTCCATTGTGGGGATTGGGGGAAAGTAGGTGAAATAGACTTTGCGGGTATAGGGAACTTCTTCTGAATATTAGCATACTCATCTGCAATGCCTCTATACATGGCTGGATTTCTTAACCAATTATGTAGGGTGTGTGAACTATTTGATTCATTTTGGTAAGATGTTTTATCAAGAGAAAGCTACATCTCTCCTTTATTGTTATTAATCGACTCTCCATAAGCAGAAACTTGGTGCTTGTGGGTTTCCTACGACCAAATATGAGACGTATTATATCATTTTGTATTGTTTCAGTTTTTTGCATCTGGGTCTTTGCATATGCACCATACACGATGAGCCCATAGTCAATATGGGGTCTTATATGTGATTTATAAAACTGGAGTAAGGTTTTCTCCTTACAACCACAGGGTGTGGAAAGAAGTCTTTTTAGTGTTCTTGTTTTTCTATAACATTTTTTTATTGTGTTTGAAATGTGGGGGTGGAAGTTAAGTTTTTGGTCAAGCATGAGACCTAGGTAGTTAATATGATTATCTTCTGGAATAGTTCTTCCATTTGGAGTTAGTCTTGCATTAAAATGATTTCACTTTTGGTGAAATTGGATTACTTTTGACTCGGTGGGTGCAGTGGGTAAATCTGAATGTTGAGAAAATTTTTCAAATTGGAAAAGTGACTTTTGCAGCTTTGACTATACAATCTCAAGGGTGTTGCCAGATGACCATAGTACCAGATCATCAGCATATTGTAGATTCGTGTGGGGGAGGCTCATGTCCCAGAGATATAGGGCAAAGAGGAGGCAGCTGAGGACTGCTCCCTGAGGAAGGCCTTGGTTATTGTCTTTTGGGGTGAAGAGACTGAACCTATACAAACAATGAAACTTTGCAATTCTATAAAAGATTTTATAAAATATACTAGCTTGGGGGGTAATCCAAGGTTTGCAAGTTTATTTAAAAGGATTTGGTGGTTCACATTGTTATATGCCCCTTCAAAATCTAGGAAAGCTGCAACGAGGACACTATTTTTTTAAAAATGATTCATTTATTGCATTGTTAACAATTTGAAAGCATCTGTTGAGGAATGGTGTTTCCTGAAACCAGTTTCAGTGTGAGGGATCATATTATTTTTTTCAAAAAAAACCAGAGGGGTCTATGATAGATCAGGGTCTATGATATTTTTGGGTTTATTTTTCTTTAGGATTGGTAGGAGGGACGAACATTTCCAGATATTGGGGAACATAGATGAAGCCCAAGCATGATTATAACAATTTAGAAGTTCCTGTTTATATGAAGCGGTGAGATTCTTTATCCATATAGGGTGTATATTGTCATAGCTGCCGCTAGTCTTGGTCCTAATATGATGTATTGCCTATTCATTTCCTGGATTGAAAATGGGCTGGTTATATACTCGGATCCTGGGCGAGGCTGGTAACTTGGGTTCATAGGAATTGGGGATGTTTTGCTGCAATTATTTGATGTTAGCTTATTAACAAAAAGAGTGGCAAATAGCTTAGCTTTTTCATTATCCTTATCATAATGGGTATTATTATGTATAAGCTCATACAGGAGTGAGTTGGGGGAAGTCTTTTTCCCACAGATGTGGCTTATGACTTTATGTATAATTGGCTCATGTGTTTATCTGGAGAGATTATTTGCAAAAATTATTCCGGTAGTTATATTTAGCATTTATTATAGTCCTTTTTAGAATAGATTTGCTTGTAATTTTTTTAAATATGTAGTAGGTGATGGTTTTTTTTTAGGAATGTTCTCCTAGCTGCCTTTTTGTTGTTCTCCATTTATTTTGGCACCCATTTGTCCACCATGATTTGGGAATGTGTTTAGGGAAGGTTTTCCTGGGTGTTTTCCTGGGGATACCATGATTAACTGTATTTATTAGTAAAGATGCCAAAACTTCAGCATGTGTGTCAGCTGTTGCGTTTGAAATGCATGAATTTTGGTGTGAAACTTGTAATTTCATAATTTAGCTTATTTTGGAACATAGGCCAATTTGCTTTAGTGTTGATATATTTGGAGGTATATGATATATTTTCAGCAGGTTCATTTGGGGAGCAAACTATGGCATAGTGGTCAGTATGTAAACTATCAATTTTATTTATATAAATTTTATTCAAAATATTTAATGACACAATTTGTAGGTCAATTGAAAGAGAAAACTGCCACTTTTGGGGTTAAAATATGTGTTCAGGTTTGGAGGGGTAGCAACAGCTAATTCAATATTATTTGAAGTCATATGCTCAATGAACTTACCAGCTTCATTTGCTGGTTTGTTCCCCCACAAAAGGCTGTGGGCATTAAAGTCTCCACAAATAATTATATTTTTCAACATATTAGAATTATTTATATAGGTGAAGAAATCCATGGCATCTGTAGTTTGGCCATTAGGGTTGTAAAAACTTATCATGTAAGTTTTTGTATTATTCAGCCAAAGACTGATACCAATTGGATCAACATCATTTACAAAATCTGGAAAGTTGATGCCACAGAATTTTATATTATTATTAATTATTAAAGCTACTTCACCTCCTTTTCTCTTTGATGATCTATCCTTTCTAAGGATAGTATATCCCAGTAACTTAATTTGTTGATTTTGGTTTAAATGAGTTTCCTGGAGGCAAGCAATATCAATGGAATTATTATTCATAAAATATATTAGTTCATTTAACTTATTTTCTTTAAGTGATCTTACGTTCCACTGGAGTATTGATGTGTTGTGCTGTTGATTTATTTTTCATATGACTGTGTATCAATGTTCAGCTTTGTTAGTGGTAGAGCAAGATCTTTTTTTGATTGAATGAGCATGTGATTAGGGATGTAGATTTTTGCCAATTCGGCAATGATTTTTGTTTTCTGTTGTTGTTGTATATTCATAGCCTGAACTGCATTACAGTTTAGAATGAATAAGCATATGTTTGGGGTTTGCATGTTGGTTGTGCATCCGGTTTGTCAGTAAAGGGATTAATTCCTGGTAGTGTCTCTGTTTTGTTTCTTCTTGGGAGGGGGGGGGGGCAGGTTGACCTCATCTCACTTGACGAGGAGGCTTGTTGGCTTGGTGATTCTTTCTGATAGAGATGTGAGCTAGGAGGCTTAAAGGATGGTGTTTTGTACGGAGTACTTGATGCATTGGGAGTGTGTTTGACTTGGGAGTTTTATTTGATTTCCTTATGGGTTTTGTTGGGGATTGTTTTGGGTTCCATTTAGATAAATTAATTGGGGTATTTAGAGAGTTTCATTCTTCTTCTTTGTTTCATCTTCTTTTATTTAACAACAGGGCTTTTCAGTAATACTATTTAGCCCTTTTCCTTTTGTTTCACTCTCTGGGCTACAGAGCTACTGGCTTGATTCGTTCATATTTATTAGATATTTTCAGATATCTTTCAGTAGATCTTTCGACTCTAGGAGTTCAATTATGAGATGATAGATGTCTATTTCTATGCTCTGTGTGCAGATATAGTTGGCTAGGCTCTTGGCTGATAGTGAGATTGGGTGGTGTTTGAAGCATTTTAACAGTTTACAAAGCAAGGTATGTTGTGCAGACGTCAGCATATTAAATTCAAATAGGCAATGGTCAATTGTTTCATTATTCATATTACAATGCCTGCAAAGAGGGGACAGGGGAATTGAACCACTTGAATTAGAAAACTTATACGGGGATGCAAGAAAATTTAGTCCATTTGTGCCAGAACAAATTCTATGGTAAATTTTGGACAAATACTTATTGGGAAAGGGGAAAAGGATAGGATTATTCTTATTAAAATTAATATCTTATAGTCTCCATCGGTAAATATTTCTAACCGGGATTGGTCTCCCACTTGGCTGGCCAATATTTATAGCATTTTTTGCTATTTCATCAACCTGATGATTACCATTTATGCCAGAGTGGCTAGGAATATACTGAAAATAAGTTTTTATGCCACTTGAAGCAAGTTTATCTATAATACTGAGACAATGATAAGTGTGAATGTCAACTTATACTGAGGAACTGAGGCCAGCAACTCAAGGCTTGATAAGGAGTCCGAATATACTATAATATTATTTTAATTTGCAATCAAAGGTTGGTTTTCCTTAAGGTGTTTTAATGCCATGATTATGGCATTTAACTCAGAAGACATTATAGATACATTATTATATAATGTCTCACCCATTGCAATTTTCATGTGAGGAAGGAAAGCACCACTTGCTACCTTCTCATTCATTTTTGACCCATCAACAAATATTTGTAAGTGGTTTTTATAAGTAGTTGTATTAGGTTCAGCAAATGTTTTTCTGGACAAAAGCAATGGGGGTTAAATCTTTATTCCACTTTGATAAATCAGTATTTTTTATGGGAATTGACCAATTCCATGGAGGGGATTGGGGGAAAGTAGGTGCAATAGACTTTGCTGGTACAGGAAACTTCTTCTGAATATTGGCATACTCATCTGCAATGCCTCTATACATGGCTGGATTTCTTAACCAATTATGTAGGGTGTGTGAGCTATTTGATTCAATTTTTGTAAGATGTTTTTTCAAGAGAAAGCTACGTCTCTCCCATATTGTTGTTAATCCACTCTCCATAAGCAGAAACTTGGTGCTTGTGGGTTTCTGAAGACCAATATGAGACGTATTATATCATTTTGTGGTTGTTTCAACTTTTTGCATCTGGGTCTTTGCACTAGCACCGTAGACGATGAGCCCATAGTCAATCTGGGGTCTTATATGTGATTTGTAAAACTGGAGTAAGGTTTTCTCCTTACAGCCCCACGGTGTGGAAAGAAGTCTTTTTAGTGTATTTGTTTTTCTATAGCATTTTTTTATTGTGTTTGAAATTTGCAGGTGGAAATTAAGTTTTTGGTCAAGCATGAGACCTAGGTAATTAATATGATTATCTTTTGGAAAAGTTGTTCCATTTAGAGTTAGTTTTGCATTAACATGGTTCCGCTTTCGATGAAATTGGATAATTTTTGACTTGGTAGGTGCAATGGGTAAATCTGAATGTTGAGAGAATTTTTCAAATTGGAAAAGTGACTTTTGCAGATTTGACTGTGCTATCTCAAAGGTTTTGCCAGATGACCATAGCATCAGATCGTCAGCATATTGTAGATTCGTGTGGGAAGGTTCATATCCCAGACATATGGGGCAAAAAGGAGGCAACTGAGGACTGCTCCCTGAAGTAGGCCTTTGGTTAATGTCTTTTGGAGTGAAGAGGCTGAACCAACACAAAAAATGAAACTTCGAACTTCTATGACAGATTTTATAAAAGATACTAGCTTGGGGGGTGGTCCAAGGTTTGCAAGTTTGTTTAAAAGGATTTGGTGGTTCACATTGTCATACGGCCCTTCAAAATCTAGGAAAGCTGCAACTAGGACATTATTTTTTGAGAATGATTTATTTATTGCATTTGTTAGCAAAATGAAAGCATCTGTTGAGGAGTGGTGTTCCTCCTGAATCCAGTTGAGTGTGAGGGATCATATTATTTTTTTTCAACAAACCAGAGGAGTCTCTAATAGATAATTTTCTCCATAATTTTCCCCATCACAGGAGTAATCATTACGGGCCTATAGGACTCAGGGTTATCTTTGGGTTTATTTTTTTTAGGATTGGTAGGAGGGACGAACATTTCCATATATTGGGGAACATAGAAGATTCCAAGCGTGATTATAACATTTTAGCAGTTCACTGTTTGTATGAAGGGGTGAGATTCTTTATCCATTTAGGATGTATATTGTCAAAAGCTGCCGCTTTTTTGGTCCTAATATTATGTATTGCATTATTTATTTCTTGGATTGAAAATGGACTAGTTATATACTCGGATCCTGGGCGTGGTTGCTAACTTTGGTTCATAGGAATTGGGGATATTTAGCTTTGATTATTTGATGTTAGCTTATTAACAAACAGTGTTGCAAATAGCTTAGCTTTTTCATTATCATTGTCATAATGGGTATTATTATGTATAAGCTCATACAGGAGTGGGTTGGGGGAAGTATTTTTCCCACAGATGTGGCTTATGACTTTATGTATAATTGGCTCATGTGTCTCTCTGGAGAGATTTTTTTGCAAAATGATTCCAGTATTTATATTTAGCATCCATTATAGTCCTTTTTAGATTAGATTCTGCTTGTAATTTTTTTAAATATGTAGTAGGTGATGGGTTTTTTTATGAATGCTCTCCTAGCTGCCTTTTATGTTTTCCATTTATTTTGGCACTCATTTGTCCACCATGCTTTGGGAATGTGTTTAGGGAAAGTTTTTTTGGGTGTTGTCCATTGGATAGCATGATTAGCTGTATTTATTAGTAAAAGATGCCAATACTTCAGCATGTGTGTCAACTGTTGTGTTTGAAATGCATGAATTTTGGGTGTGAAACTTGTAATTTCATCATTTAGCTTATTCTGGAACATAGACCAATTTGCTTTAGTGTTGATATATTTTGATGTGTGTAATCGGGTTTCAGCAGGTTCATTTAGGGAGCAAACTATGGCAAAGTGGTCTGTACATAGACTATCAATTTTATTTATACAGATTTTATTCAAAATGTTTAATGATACAATTTGTAGGTCAGTTGTAGAGAATCTGCCACTTTTGGGTTGAAATATGTATTCAGGTTTGGAGGGGTAGCAACTGCTAATTCAATATTATTTGAAGTCATATGCTCAATCAATTTACCAGCTTTATTTGCTGGTTTATTCCCCCACAAAAGGCTGTGGGCATTGAAGTCTCCGCAAATAATGATATTTTTTTAACACATTAGAATTATTTATATAATTAAAGAAATCCATGGCATCTGTAGTTTGGCCATTAGGGTTATAAAAGCTTATTATATAGGTTTTTGTATTATTCAGCCAAACACTGATACCAATTGCATCAACATCATTTGCAAAATCTGGAAAGTTGATGCCACAGAATTTTTATATATTTTTTAACTATTAAAGCTACTCCACCTCCTTTTCTCTCTGATGATCTATCTTTTCTCAAGATAGTATATCCCAGAGACTTAATTTGTTGATTTTGGGTTAAATGGGTTTCCTGGAGGCAAGCAATATTAATGGAATTATTATTCATCAAAGATATTAGTTCATTTAGCTTATTTTCTCTGAGTGATCTTACGTTCCACTGGAGTATTGATATGTGTTGTGTTGTTGATTTATTTTTCATATGACTGTGTATCAATGTTCAGCTTTGTTAATAGTAAAGCAAGATCTTTTTTTGCTTGAATGAGCATATCATCAGGGATGTAGATTTTTGCCAATTCTGCAATGATTTTATGTTTTCTGTAGTTGATGTATGTTCATGGCCTGAACTGCATTACAGTTTAGAATGAATAAGCTTATATTTGGGGATTGCATGTTTGGTTGTTCATCCTGTTTGTCAGTTAATGGATTAATTCCTGGTAGTGTTTCTGGTTTGTTTCTTCTTGGGAGGGGGTGGGGGCCAGGCTGACCTCATCTCACCAAACAAGGAGGTTTGTTGACTTGGCGATTCCTTCTGATAGGGATTTGAGCTAGGGGGCTTAGAGGATGTTGTTTTATACGGGGTACTTGATGCATTGGCTGCGTTTGACTTGGGGGTTTTGGTTGGTTTCATTACGGACTTTATTTGGTATTGTTGGGCAACATTTGCTTCCATTGCTGCAAAGGGTATGGAATGGCCTTCTCTGTTGCTATTTGGAGTGTTAGTGCTCTTTTCTTATATGCAGAGCATAGTGATTTATTTTTAGATTCATGTGGGCCTTTGCAATTGATACATGTAGGCTGAGTGTTGTTGCAAGTTGTCAACTCTTTAGGATGGAATGCTTTACCATTACTACACTCTAGGAGAATTTCATTGCATTTGTTTGTTGTTGTGTGTCCCAGTTTGAGACATTTCTGACACTGGATAAGCTTTGGTTTGTATTCCTTGTGTGGTTTGATTTGCCCGAATAGGAATAACTTTTCTGGGATATTAATTTTTTCCTTCAGTGTAAATAAGAAGAATCTACTTGTTTTTAGGCCATTAGAGTTAGGTTTGCCAAGTTGGGTAACATCTTCAACTGGGATTGTGTTGCCAGCCCTATTCGAGAGCCCTTCTTTTAGCTCCTGAATCGATATGTCTGGGGGAACATTATAAACTACTATTTTTGTTGGGGATTCTTTTGGGTTCCATTTAGATGCATTAATAGAGGTATTCAGAAGGGATTTTAGATTAATTATTGTGACAGCTATTAGCAGAGATCTATCACGGTGAATATTAAGAGAGAACATTGATCTTAGCAATTTGAAAATTGCAACTCTTGTTGCAGTAATCTTTTTTATTTCAAAGGGGGTAATAGGAGAAATTTAAGGTAAATTCCTAATTTTTGGGAGGGAGGATCTTGGGCAGGGAGAGGGGAAATTCTTTTGATTGGGGAGATTTTTCCCTCTTTTTAGAGCTTCTAGAAAGTACCTCTTGAAACCCATTATCATCATTTATAGTGACATTAGCCCCTACACTGATTATTGTCCTATTCTCAGAATGGAGCTATCATGTGAACTTTGTGATAGTGAGCTTGACCAGCCAATATGGGTATCAGTTTGACTGGTATTTGGGGTGGGATCTGGGGGGGATTTTTTTTTGGATGACTTCTAAGCATTGCCTATTGGAATAAGCTTTGAACTAAAAACAAGAAAGGATATTACAATGATAGCAAACCGTCTGCGCTCTACTGTGGGGAAAAATTCAGGATCAAAAGAAACACCACAGTATGGCCTTGAGGAGGATTTGATCACGATTGGTTCGGTACAACTACTGATTAATTGAGATATTAATTCATAAGAAATTTATTTTAAATTTCTTAAAATGTTGCTAATGAGCTGTGTTTCATCATTTGTTTACCACATAAAGAAAGAAAAACGAGCAAAAATGGGTTTTTATAGGACCAAATGAAGGTTTTTTTTCTTCACTTGCTCAACTCCTTGAATCCAAAACTGAAATTTACTCAGGAATCAGAGATAGAGAGGCGTCTTCCTTTCTTAGATGTTCTGGTGCACCGAAATGATTCATGTTTCGGGTTTAGTGTCTATAGAAAACCCACACATAATGACCGTTACTTAAGATATTCCTCAAATCATTCTCCTGATGTGAAAAGAGGAGTTGTCACTTCTCTAGTTGATAGATCATTGAAAGTTTGTTCAACACTTTTCTTGGATTTAGAGCTCAACCACCTTAGAGATATTTTATTTGGGAATGGTTATCCAATTAGTTTAATAAATTCTGTAATTGCAAAACGCATTAAAAGATTATCAGATAGTTCCACAGAAAATACAAATCAAAGGGAAAATTCAGTTTATCTTGGTATCCCATATGTTAAAGGGATTTCAGACCACATTTCAAAAAATCTAAGGAAAAATAACATTTACACTTATTATAGACCCAGAAAAACTATCAGGTCCCAAATTTATCAAGGTAAAGACCCTATCCCGATAAGTGAAAACTCCGGTGTCTACAGAATTCCTTGTTCGTGTGGTCTTTGGTATATCGGAAGAACTGATCAGCGACTAACGGATAGATTAACTCAGCATTCTAGTTCAATTAATAATACACTTAAAAAGCGGAAAAACCAGAAAATTTTGACTCTGCCCTTGCAGAGCACATTTTTGAAAAACCAGACCATACTATTTTGTTTAATCAAGCTAGTCTTATTTCGCATGACAAAGGTAGTGTCCAGCACTACAGAGAAGCTGTTGAAATTTATAAATACCAACATTTAGGTCTAGCTTTAAACAGAGATTCCGGTGATTTAAGAATTAACGAGTCATATTTCGGTTTTCTCAAAAGAGAAACCGATACTTTAGTAATCCCTGAAATAAACCTTGAACCACTTTCCCAGTCATCTAATCTAACACGTGAACAACCCCTTAGGTCTCAAAGGGTGTCTGCAAGAAATGCATTAATTAAAATCTGAAATCAAATTACATAGTTCTCCAACTTATTTAATTACTGGTTCGTTTTGTTTTTCGAGTGAATGAATTGTTTACTTCTCTTTGTCAGTTGTTCGCTAGTATCCGTCGATGGAAGTTCATATTTTTTGGATTTTGTGCAAATCGCGGATATTGGCGAATAACTCGCTTTTATGGTTGTTAGGTAGTTGGTTTTAATTCTTTTAATTTTTGGATTTTATTGATACATCGTTTCGTTTCGCGCTGAAGAAGAGAGGCGTTTGTCCTCTCGAAATATTCGCTTCGTTTTTTTCAGTATCTCATTTGGCCTATAAAAACCCCATTTTTGCTTGTTTTTCTTTCTTTATGTGATGTCAGGCCAATGTGTTTTAAGAAATTATCTTCATTTGTTTAACAGCGGTTTCATCTGTTTCTTCTGAAATTACGTATTTGCGAATTACATGGTTGCCAACTATATTTCCATAACATTATAGAAAACGGCAACTCAGCCGTTTTTTCGCGTATTTTATGTGATTTTATTTCAAATTTTCAAGTATTTAAGGCTGGTTTGAATCACAGAAGCAATACAACAAAAATTAACCCATAGAGACTCCATTTCACCCAATATAATGCCCCCTAAACAGTCGACTCGTAATACCGATGCGACGCCTACTGGGGGTTCGAAAAGAGCTCGCGTTAGCCCCAAAAAAGAGTGTGATAATTGTTTGGTATGTGAAATAGACCTTAATGATGACTCCTTGGCAATTCTCTGTGATGGATGCGGAAAGTGTATATGCATAGACTGTATGGATATGCCTGAACCCGAATATATGTTGCTCACAAAAATTTCTCAACGGGTTGACGTTTGCATAAAGTGTACAATTTGCAAACACTCTCCTATGACTCCTGGCAGTTCTAACCAGAATCCAAGTGTTGAGAGTATCGTCGAAGCTACGATAAACAGTATGAAGAGAGATATTATTCATAAGATCCCATCCCAAGCCATTATCCAAGATATAGTGCAGTCTTCAGTAAATAACCTTGAAACTACGTTCAAAGAAGAGATTTCGAAATATATTAATAATATCAGAACATAAATGTCAGCTCTTGAACATCAGGTCACTGAGAAATGCTAGATTTCTGATGTGCGTGCTGAAATCAAAACCCTTGTGCAACAAGAGACTGCCTTGCCAAATATTGATTTTGCCCAATATCTCAATTGTGAGATTCAGCACCTTCTCGCCAAAGAGCAATATAGACAACTTAGAGCTCTAAACATAATTGCATATGGTATTCCGTCACAATCAGATGAACAACTCTACATCCAGTCATACCTCAGCCAAAATTACAAAGTCCAAGGCATTCAAATTACAAATGTGAAAAGACTTCCCATCCCTGCAAACTCACAGTCCGTAAATGCACGCCCACCACCTATCCTCTTTCTCTGTTCCCAGTGTAGACATCAAAAGGAAAATCATTAACCGTTCTCGTGAACTCCGTGCAGATATTCAGTTTTGCGGTGACGCATCAAAGGCCGAGCGTGATAAATGTAAGACTCTCATAGATACGCTAAAAAACGCGAATAAACTCTGGTGAAAAAGATCTCATCATTTTCAAAGGCCAAATTATGACAAAAAACGTTGCAGCTCATCTCCGTTGGAAAGTTCCAAGGCCAGCCCAGAACCCGGCCACGATGGAGATATAACAATTTGTCCCTCACATCCTGTAAATTGCCCCGATTTCTTGCAGTTATCCTCTTCGTTTTGTAGAACTTCAAGTGTTAATACTAGTGTGTCAACTGAAAATGAACTTAGTGAATTTTTCTTTTCATGTGACAGTTCGAATAAATCGAGCTTCATCAGTGCAATCTCTGAACTAACATCTACCCCGCCTTTGTCAAACATAGTCGCAGCTACGGGACCTCTGCCTCTGGACGACCGGTCACGTAAGCCTAAAAATAATAATACCCTGCGTGTCATCTCTAGCAATTTTGATTCTCTTACAAATAAACTTCTAAATATCCAAGTGGTCTTAAAAGATGAAGAAGCAG
This sequence comes from Artemia sinica, assembly GCA_027921565.1. Lineage (NCBI taxonomy): Eukaryota > Metazoa > Arthropoda > Branchiopoda > Anostraca > Artemiidae > Artemia > Artemia sinica. The sequence continues at coordinate 30,363 of JAPEVW010000525.1, read as the reverse complement.
ATATTGCAGGGTTAGTGGAGATTCTGCCAAAATTTACTACAATACCTGTTACCGAAAGTATGTTGCAGATATCTGGTTTTCAGTGCTTCACTAATCTGGGACAACCAAACTGCAGAAGAGGAGTTGGTACTTATGTCAGGGAAGGTTTCCAGGTTAGTCTTATTAACCGTTTTTAATTTTTGATGTACCCTGGGTGGAAAGTTTTTGATGTACCCTGGGTGGAAAGTTTATGGCTTGATATTACTCTTCAAGAAAATAAAAAAATCTGTATTGGGTGTGTATGCAGAAGCCCTAGTGCACCCAGTCTAAATGATTGTGAAATACATCTTAAAACTATCATTGATGAAATGGCATCTACAGTATCATCTGATTTAATAATTATCGGTGATTTCAACTTCCCATTAATCGAGTTGGTTTATAGTCTTGGTCATATAGTATCTAATAATGGAGATTCACCATTTGTGTCTTGCTTATCTGATAACTTTTTTCACCAAACGGTTGACAAGCCAACAAGGAATCGTGGCAACCAGAATCCTTCCTTGTTGGATCTCGTAATTTTGAGCCAAAAACGCTGCCATTCCTCACAAAGGATGCAAAAGGAACAATCAACAGGAAAGCCAGAGCCTGGAAAAGGTACAACAAGGAGAAATCTCAGGAAAATTGGATAAGGTATGCAAAGGCTCGGAATTTTGCCTCTAATGTAGTTAAGGAATTGAAGTCTCAGCATGAGGAAAAGCTTGCAACAGATATCAAGACAAACCCCAAATCTCTCTGGAGACATGTTTCTGCCAAAAATCCGATCCGTCACATCATTCCTGACCGCAGACATAATGGCATAACCCACTCATCGCCAATAGATAAGGCCAATGTATTAAATACCCAGTTTGCCTCTGCCTTCACCATCAAACCTTGTTCAACTATTCCTCCAGCACCATCAAACTTAATATGTCATCTAATGCCAAAACTATCAATTACCGAAGATATGGTCTCAAATAGCCTGGAAAAACTTGATGTTAATAAACCCAAAAGATCAGATGGAATACACCAAAGACTTCTTAAGGAATGCCGAATTGTTCTCAGTTCTCCCTTGTGCGACCTCTTCCAGCTGTCCCTACAAAATGGAGAACTACCGTCAGATTGGAAAAAGTACTATATAACACCAACCCACAAAAAAGGCCCCAAAGATAATGCAGAAAATTACCGTCCTATTAGCATCACTTCTGCAGTTGAGAAGGTGCTTGAGAGATTTGTTAATAGAGCTCTAATTCAGCACTTGGAAACTAACAACATCCTCACCTCCAATCATTATGGCTTCAGATCTTTAAGATCTGTTGACACTAATCTCGTACATACATTGAGTATGTTACATCATTATTTGATAATGATGTACCTTTTGATATGGCACTCCTGGACCTCTCAAAAGCATTATGGGTTTGCCATAAATTCTCATAACCAAACTAAAAGCAGCAGCTGTTGATGACGTTATTGTCCAGTGGATACAGAGTTTCCTTTCAGAATGAACAAAGGTTGTGTAAGTTCACGATTCTCGAGGTGTCCCTCATTGCTTATTGTCTACAACTGTTTTAAGCGGCGTTCCCCAGGGGACCATTGTTGGACCAAGTCTCTTCAACTTATATATAAATGATGCATCAAATCTTCTCTCAAACCTCCTCACTGTTTATGCTGATGATTCAAAACTTGTTGGTAAAGCAGCCACAACCTCTGACTGGCATTCTGTTCAAAATGACCTTAATATTCTGGGGACTCGGGCTGATACATGGCTCCTCTCGTTCAATATTGACAAATGCCATGTAATCCACTTTGGTAATCATAACACACATCAGCAATACCATCTCCAAGGTAACCCCTTTTTGCAGTCTCTGAATAAAGAGATCTTGGAGTCATTGTTGATCATCAACTACAGTTCAGCACCCATGCAAAATCTGTATCATCATCTGCCCTCTAATCTCTTGGAATGGTCAAAAGAACTAACTCTAGCAGACGCCCAAGCGTGTTTATGAAGCTCTACAAGGCACTAGTTCGACCGCGGCTAGAGGTTGGAATGTCCCTGGCATCACCCTATTTCAAGAAGGACAAAGAAATTCTAGAAAGAGTTCAACGAAGAGCAACCAAAATGGTCGAAGGCCTCAAACAAATGCCATACAAAGAGCGTTTTACGTCACTCGAAACTTCCGACTCTTGCATACAGGAGGAAACGTGGTGACGTGATAATGACCCACAAAATTATTTCCAAAAATGTTCTCCCTCATCTCCTTACCCCTCCCCCAGAACATTCTGTCACTAGAGGTCATTCCCAAAAAGATCTTCAAGCAACGCTCCTTAGTCCGAAAAAGAAGCCATTTATTCAGCCAGCGAGTAACGAACTTGTGGAATCTTCTCTCTGAAAATACAGTGGCTGGTGATTCAACAGGTAAATTCAAGAAAAATTTGGACAAAGAGTGGCTACAGCAAGAGTTCCTGTTCGACTTGGAAGCTGCTGATTCCTCAACCAAAATTTAGTCCTCAGCCTCAAACCCAATGAAGTGATAACGGAGCATTACAAGGATCAAAATCCTTAATTTCGCTCCAAGCTGCGATTTAAGGTAAATTAAGGTAAGTTTTAAATAGGATGTTCAATAAAGATCAATCAGTTTTTTTTGCAGTTAGTGTTTCCTTTGAAGTAGGCCAATCCTAAAGTGAGACTATTTGAAGCTATTTCTTATGCCTAGCCTCAACCTGCCCTCCAATCTCTGCCCTCCAATCTCTCGGAATAATCAAAAGAACTATCTCTAGCAGACGCCCAAGCATGTTTATGAAGCTCTACAAGGCACTAGTTCGCTCGCGCCTAGAGGTTGGAATGTCCCTGGCATCACCCTATTTCAAGAAGGACAAAGAAATTCTAGAAAGAGTTCAACGAAGAGCAGCCAACATGGTCGAAGGCCTCAAACAAATGCCATACAAAGAGCGTTTACGTCACTTGAAACTTCCTACTCTTGCATACAGGAGGAAACGTGTCTAATGGGGGGGGGTTCATTCGTTAAGGGATTATCAATAAAAGGGTTTTGTTCTTATGCTTTTAATTATATCTTCGTATATGAATCCTTCGGTTAAATATTTCTATGGATAAATTTTAGCTAAACTCTCAATTGACTGTTCGCGTGTGGCATACCTGAGTGGAGACGGAACTTCTTGGATGGGGAGCTTAAACTAGCGGTGAAAATAGGGAGCTTATATTGACGGCCATACTGAGTCGAAATCAGATTGAAAAGTTTCAGGTTCCCTTGAGAGCGAGTGGAGCCACAAGGACTAACTATCTTGAGAAATACTAACATAGAGAGAATAAAATAAGAAAGTAATGTGTTTATTTTTACTCACATAATCGTCACAGAGTTTGGTGTAATATCGAAGACACTTTACAGTCAAAATTCCCTTAGGCTAAATGGTTCACTTGGACAATACAAATAACATTCAATAAGACTGTTTTTAGGTTTGCATAAAGTTCACATAATAAACTGACAATGAGTCTGTAATAAAACGGGCATAAGATTCTCCTATGACTGAAAAAGACTGCCCGAAAATTGCTAAGTTCTGGCTATCTATTCTTTCCAACTTCGCCAGAGGTTAAATTCGGGCGTTACTAACAAGTATATTTTACAGTTTCAATTGGTTCCACTATTTGTCCTATATTACTATTGGACGGGTATACACCAATGGGCTACTTGGGTTTAATTAAAGTTTATGACTTTTAAGATATCACTTTGGAATTTTTCTAATAACACAAAGTTTTACACTGCAACATTTTTGCTAGCAATGTGTCGCTTAGTTTTCAAAAGACTTATAATTTATTTCTGTGAAAGTTGGTAAAGGATAATACGATTTAATTACATTGAGATACCTAGATCTAAACTTAGTTTCCAAAACAATGCAATTAGATTATACAAAGATATTTTGCATCTCGAGTGACTATTTTTTGTATAATAAATTTTACCCTCTTGATAGTTTGGTATTTCGAGCTCTTAAGATTCAAATACATTGTTCGTCGCCTGTCATATAAGGTTTGGTCAAACTTATATTTATTGCATACATTGGCGACACAAGGGCGGATATTTATTAGATTTTCTGTGGGAAAGATTCTTACAATGTATGGTTTAATTAGGTACCTTTATTTCACTACTTTAAATTGAAACGCTTGAGACTTGCTCAATCTGTAGGTTACTTGAATTTTCAGATTCATATTTTTGGATGGTTTTATTTTTACTTGGGTAACTTAATTAGGGAATTTTGATGTATTTTTTGAGAATTGATCCCATTACATATCATCCTTCCCATTCTTAACGATGTCCTCATCGCTGTGTTATGCTCTCTCTCTACACCTTCAAATTGGATTTTTCTTTAAAAGAATTTATCTTAGTACTCATTACTTGAATTAGCTCTGCTTTGGTAACATTCATATCTTTTTTTTTATTTCCGATTGCTCTATTAGATTATATATATAACAACATTACTTTAAAGTGTATTACCTACTCGCTCTATTTGGCGAAGGGGCCAAAGAGTTCCTATTGACTAACACATTAGGTTATATGATTACATAATCATTATTATTTCCTCTACCTGACACTAAGATTACCTTTACCTGATATGGTAATAATTCTACATGGTTTTATTAATTAAGTTCTGCTTTTGCAATTATTTTACTACTTCACGTGGTACGTATTTGCTACTCCTAATACTCGTTTATACTTCCACCTGACGCTACATTGGTACAATAAGTATCTGACTTCAAAAGCACCTAACTACATCTAAATTTTTTAACACAGTGATATGTATGAATAAAAAAAATTTTCAGAAAAAGTTTGACACATTAATAGGTTTAAATTTAATGTCTGATTGCAACACTAAGCTTATGTAATTTACACTTATTTTCATTTGTTTTATGAAAAGTTTCTCTATGTTCACTAAAGTTATAAGTTAGATACATAAGATTTCACACTTACTTCATCATTCTACGTGTCTATGATACTCACATACGTTATCACTCTTACTTTAGGCTTCCATTCAGTTAATTACTGTGTTGGCTAATTGTTTATGTTTTGTCTTCTTGGTGTTTCACTTCTTGGCACTTGTTCCTTGGGATAAGTGTTTATGTTGTTCACAAGTATGACTACATGCATAAGATTGTCCGTAGGTGGTTTGTCACGTCGTATACGAGGTTTGATGTTGTAGATTCGTTGAAATGTATCCTGGGTACATAACCCTTGAGGAGTTGATTACAAGAAATGGGTATCTAGATCGCTGGGCTGGATATATCTTCTTGGACACTTCTATTCTCGGGAAAATCTAATACTCGTACATTCTATGTTTTCCGTAAATTGTTCACGTTCAGTTGTTCTTTTATTTGGACTATGGGCTGTGTTACGATATTTAACGTTAAATATGGTAGGCTCAACAACTTGATCTTAGGGCCTTGGCTCGACGCATTGTCTTTGATTCTGATTAAATGATACACAGTCATTGAGGGTTTAGTCATGGGGATTATGGCTAAGATAACTTGGTTTAATTTCTTCTCTGACACTTTATTTCGGGGAAAGTTTTGCACGTACAGTTTATATTTCCCGCAAAACTGATTATGATTGGTTCTTCATTTCATGGAGGATGGTTTGATTTCGTGACATCTAATAATTAGTATTGGATATGGTCACAATTTAAGCCTTGGATCTTGTTCAGTATATTGTCTCTGATTTGGGTTTAAAATGTATAATCTTTGACGTATTGACTCCAGGGTTATTCTTGGTTTGTCAATATATTTGGAATCGTGTCACCTGGTACTAGGCTTGGGTGACTTAGATTGTCGTCAGGATATTGTCTTCAGCGGTTTCCTTGGTGAGTACTTGTCGGTGGTTGACGAATGATGAAAGTAGATGTTACTGAGTTGTATCCGTGTTGCGTGCTGGTACACCAATAATTACTTTGCACTGATTACTCTGCTCCCTGGAATATAAATATCTGGGCAGAATCACATGCTCTTTACAATTACATAAGTTAAAACATATATACAACAATACGCAGTTTTCATAATATTATACGGGGACTATTGTGTGAAATAATAGTCGTGATTAGTGGTACTAATAATATCAATTTAGTATAGGTACAGTTAAACTCAAGGATAGAACAAATATGAGCAATTTTCATGCTTTTACATGCATGTTGCAGCAATACTAGGTTACAGTACTAGGTTGCTTATCTCGTAGTAACCTAGGCAATCATAAGAAAAATGATTATGTTTACGAAAAATAACACTATATAAGATTTTCGAGATTTGGTAATGTTCAATATTCAATTACGTTTTAAATGTTTTTCCATACTCATCTACCTTAGCATTTAATTTTCTATTCTATGACTACATACGAGGTAGGTTACATGGTTTTATGTGAGGTCTGGACTTACTATAAATTTTCAGGTTTTTACTGTTTACGCGCGTCCATGCTGCTTAAGAAATAAATTCCTGCAGCTTCATGGGTTTACACAAACAATAAGTATAAATTTGGGACTGGACATGGCACGAATGAGGACCTCTATTCTTATTCGTTCGATCGTGTCCTCCCTTTTTTTGTTTAAGGATTATCAGGGAGTTCCGGGTTTAGGTTTTGCATCTCACTCGGCTCGATATGATCTGACTTTGCTCTTTTTCTACGCATTATTCTCAAAATTTTTCCGTAATTTAGGTTCAATAACCTTCTTATAGTCATAGAGATCGTGAATACTAATCCTACCGTCAGGAGGATATTCAACCAAAAATTTGTTGAGAATAGTCCGTATCTACTTTCTACATATGTCAATCTTTGGTCTTCATTAGTAAATAAGGGAATTTGAGAATCTAAGGCTTCTCTTATTTTTGTTAGTGGTAAGGTTCCCTTGATATTCTCTATTTTGGACCATATTGTGGCTTTTACTTCTTCATCTTCATTATTAGGAATTGTATACGATAAATTGACTGGTTTGAAATTAACCACCTTGGGGCTTATTATATTTGTGCTTGGTTATAAGAGGTGTTTGTACCGTGGTTTCTTTGGTTACTAACCGACACCCTTGTTTTATGGTTATTGTTCCCACGTCTTCTAATAGTAGTTCAGTTCTGTAGCTTGGATCGATTCTTGCAGTGTTATTGTAACATAAAATAGTCCCGACTGTTTCTTTTGGGACAGAAAATAGCCACAGGTCATTTCTAAGATGAATGAATATTTCTCGTTTAGTACTGCCTACTAGTGCTTCGCATGAATTGGTAATTTCTTCTTGTTGAGTTTCTTTTAAAAATATATCTAACATGCAGGATCCAGGTTTTACGTTATAAATAGGCAGGGTTAGTTGACATACTAGGTTTTTGAATGTTACACATTCCTTAAGGTCCTGTGGATTTGCTAAGGCGTATTTTCTCCTATCTTGATCGACAAGTAAGTATTTCGCTTCGGGGGTGATAGTCATAAATGAATTAGTTTTGCCTATATTGGCTGGAAATGTAGAAATTTTATACAAGTCATATATGGATTGTTGATTTATTAATGGAATTGTTACTACTGCAAATAGTTGTTCGTTTATTTCCGTGATGTGAACCTTTAGCTTGGTGTAATAGCTGAATAGGTTTGCTACTTCTGGTTCTGTTGGTAGATGTAGTCCGAACGTTAAATGCGTTTTTATTTCATCCAAGATACTTTTTAGGTTCAAAGGATCCACCAAGTCATACGACAAGGTTCCTCCAGTAAGGGCAAATAATGCAAATTCAAATTTGCTGACGTCAGTTCCCAGGTTATGTAATGACATTGTCACTATATCTAGTGATACCATGGTGAGGCTCGAATTGGAAATCACACGATCTACTTCATTTTTTAAATAATTCATTATGTTTACTGTCTTTGATATTTTCTTCGAGATTGCCTCAATTTTGTCTCTCTGATAATGGCTATACTGGCTTGTATCTTTTGGACATGCAAGGTCACGTTCATGGCGTTATTTAGTTTTCCTACGTTTTCCCTTAGGATATTTAGGTCTTCTTCGGTCGAAAGCCCAAATAAGCGTGAGCTAATTCTCCTACGATTGGTATTAGACTAGCTGATCTGCGGTATTTGCTTTTTTGAAAAAAATACTTCGAAGATTCTTGTGGTGCTTTGCTTTAACTTTTGTATTTCGGTATTAAATAATTCAAATAGTGCTGGCAGTCTTTGTCTATACAATATTAAGAAAGATTGGTGAATCGATACTCTTAAGGCATTTTTCTCATTTAGCTCAGGTAACGATTCGACGTAGTTTTCGGCTGGTTCGTCTGCCATGGCCAATCTAGCACATGTGTATTTGCCGTCAATTGTCCAGCATTTTTCGGGTACATATTTTTCTTTCTTTTTACTTTCCGTAAGTCTCCTTTTGTTGTCCGGGTGGAATCCTTGAACTAATATAGTTTGAGTTTCGGTATGCAATACTGGGAGTCTTGCCCTAATTTTATATACATGTTGCCGAAGGAGTTGGTCTTTGTAATTGTGTGTCCTTTGGACCATGACCATTTGGTGAACGTCGTTGGTTTCAAATGTGTTATCGTAATTAATTTTCCTTGGGACAGTTTATTGAGTGTGATTAATTCTGTTCTTGCATTGGATGCGATATCCGTTAGTGATGGTTGTATTTCCTCTGTTCTTGCCTCGAGTTTGGGCGTAATTGTCGTGGTATTTTTCTTTCTTTGTGGCTTGTCTATCTTTTTCTTTATTTCTTTTGGAGCTACTTTCTTAGTAACGTTGCTCGTCGTATGGTCTTGCCATAGTTGCTTGAGGTATGTCCATATGCTTGGTAACTCGTTTAGCATGGCGTAATTTCCATCATAGAGTTTATTTTTCTTGGAAGTTTTCAAGAACGAATCCGTAGTATATCTTGCCGTAGTATATTCGCTTATAGAATCGTCCAAATTACTTAATTCTCTTTTCCTTCTGTTTTCTCTGTTGTTAGTTCCTAGAGCTTTATCGATCTCTGCCATTTTCTTGTCAAAGTCGTCTACTATGAATTTTGATTTAAGTTTAGGGAGAATGGGGGGTAGATTTCCTGTATTTTCCTTGTGGTACATGTCCTTCGTGTTCTGCAAGCTTTTGTCCGATTTTAAAAATTGGAATATAGAATCCTTTAATTCATTGATATTCTTTTCTAGTCTCATTACTTGTTGAAATAGGGTTTCAAACGGTTTGGGATCCAGTTTCATAAATATCTTCCAGGCATTGTGGCTTGCAAGTAACGAATTCTCATGTTTGAAGATTATTCCATGTTTTACGATATCTTGGGCAATGGTTTGGGAAATGAAGATTGTTATGACATTTGTTATCCAAATCCTTTTTGCTGTTTCTGGAATTTCATTAAACATAATACAGGAAAACTTCTTATGATTGATAATCGAACGAGAACTTTGATTCCTATTATTTGTTCTTTTTTTTTTCATTGAAGGAAACAAGGTGCTAATTATGATATTATATTTATATTATTTTATGATAATCTTCGTTGCCCAAAGGAAACAAGGTGAGATTAAGATTCGTGGTCGTATAATTTGTTACTTTGCTTATGGTGAACGTACGGTTGATTCTTAGGCTGGGGGGATAGATATTTTAATTGCTTTCACACAAGAACTTTTCTTTTAACGTAAAAGGTGCGTGGGTTAACTTTAATTATTTCGATTGGGACAGTTTTTTTGATTTCTTGATTACTTTTGATTTTGATTCATAAGTTTTAATTCTTTAAATATAATTTCATTTCTTTTTGCTTTATATATTACACTTTTTGGATTATATACGTATTGTTTGTAGTATTTTATTTCTTGGAGGGGGTCATGCTTACCTTGATATTTTACACAGTTTGGATTTCCCTCAATTTTATAAACTAATTTCTGTTTTCTACATTTGTCAAGAAGTAATAAATCTGTCTGACAAGGACCTTTAACATACCAGTACCGAACTTTATATTGTTTTTGTAACTTTCTTATCTCATGTTGAACAAAATGGAGGTACTTGCCCTTTCTGCCGTTGTATTTTATTCCTAGTTTCCCTCTTGCGGGCCGATATTTGGGTGTATTTTCTAAACAAAATCCGAAGCTATATGATCCTATGTTGTATTCCCTTAAGTCGTATTTGACATCCCACTTTCTCGCAAAAACTTCTTCCCCTGATTTATTCACAATGATCATTGCCGCTGAGTATATGACGTTTTCTTTTGCATACTTTATAGTTATGAACTCTGTATCAATAATTGCCTTGGCCATTGTCTGAAATGAAAGGTAGCTTCTATTGGTCTTGGTCTAGTTATTTTTCAAAATTAGTTACAATCATGGTACACTCTAGGTCGAAGTCAAACTACCTTTTCCCCGGCATTTCCTCAATACATCGGGTACTTATTCTTTCGACATAATTCGAGTCGTCTAAAGCTCCATATTAACCAATAATGAATATATACTCTGAATGGAAAACAGGGTAACCTCAGGTCGAAGTTAAACTACTTTTTCACCGGTGCCACTTCGCACCTGGCTATTTGTGTAGTCGAGCATAATTCGATTCCCTAAATTTACGTACTCTAGTTTAACGACTTTTGTGATGGAACTTTAGGCTTAAGGTATAGAGACTTTCGAGAAACTACCTTTTTTTTGTAAATATATTAATAATATGTTTAGATCTCGTGACATTCATTCTAACTCATAGTTCTCTAAATATTAATACAAAAACTGGTTTATAATACACTTTTTAAATTGTGATAATGATCAATTTGCGTAATTATAATACTTCAGGTAATATTAGAGGGTTCTTTTATCATTCATTTTGACGAGGTTATTTATATATACAGTTTCTTCCGCTACTATTGGGTTTTAATTTCAATATGGGTGCATCATCCGGTAGTGCCGCCTTTGAACTTGGAGATGTAAGCATATCGAGAAGTCGATAATTTTCCCATGATGAAACATTTGAGCTAAGAAATATGAGTTCAAATAGTATATTATTTTTTCCGCTTTCAGGTATGTTTAAGTACATTAAATACACTAATAACTGGTTTGGGAGGTGCAGGCCCTCCAGTGTTTTCCATTATGTCATTCCCTCGCATATTTCGTCTAATGACTTTCCGGCATAGCTGGGATAAGGATAATTGGTCATTTATTATTTTCACTATGGAAAAACTTAAGTTTACGTGTGATTGGCAGCAGCATAGTTGCTCACGCACAATTACGTCTAACCCAGGGGATATTTTTCTTCCTAAATTTTCATCTTCTTGGAAGATATTCAGGGCTATTTTCTTTATGTCTTTACAGTCTCTCGGGGTAACTTGAAAAATTGCAAATCCCGTTGAAGGATTTATTGGATTTAAATACGTGTTATTTACACAGTTGACATATAAGATTTTAATGAAGATTTCACCCTTTAACATATGTCCTCGGTCTATTAGTATGGAGAGAAATTTAATTGGCCAAATTGTAGTCATATTGTTATCATCTTGATCGTACCTAATATTGTCGGCAATATAATTAGACAATAAGCTATACTTTGTTGTTGGAATTTGTTGTACTAAAATTCGGAAGGCCAGGTTGGCACTTAGTCTGGTGTGTTCGAGTGTTCTTGTCATTGCACGTGCACTAAAATCATAATGCACTAAGCTTGCCGTTAGTCTTAGGATCATTCTTTGTTCCAACATTGTCTTTTGAGATTTTAGAAGATAATATAGTTTTGGACAGTCGAGATTTTCTACTGCTCTGATAAGTTCCTCTTCTTTTATTAAATTATCAACATGTCCCCATTCTCTTAATGGATCATTAATGTTGTGTAAACTATGTCTTTTCTTAAGATTCCATGAGATTACATTTTCTAGTCAACGATTATTTAATTGTTGATGGCTTGGGTATCTTATCATGGTTACTTTTTTTTCTTTAATTTATTCTACTAGGTTTTTGGGTTAATGACAGATTGCCGAAGATTGTTCTTTTCGCCAACCATCTAGGGCTAAACGGAAAGCAGGTCGTCCCCGTCTGGGTTGGGAGGACGTCATAAAGAAAGATTTAAAGGAAATGGGAACTTCGTGGGCGGGTTAAAAAGGGAGGCTTTGAATAGATTGGGGTGGAGGAGGAGCGTGCGTAGCTGTGTTGGCCTCAGGCGGCTTGGTGCTGCGATGAGTTTTTTAGTAGTAGTAGTAGTAGTTTGGGTTAATATAGCGACATACCGTATGGTTTCTTGCTTCGGCGTTTCCCTTAACCAGTGGTTGAAGGTTACTTACGCACCATATCTGCAAATGTGTTCTTATAAAATTTATCAGTAATTATGAAATAAATGATTACTTAATAGTATATATTTTCAAAATCGTTATAGTGATTTAAGATATACTGAAAGAATGGTTAGGCGTTTTCAATTTGATGATTGTTTGGAACATGTAGCTGGTTACTTGGTCTTTCTAATTTATGGTATTTAATCTTCATTGGTATCCTTGGGTTCCTTTTCCTGTTTGAGTTGATCTTCGCAAGAAATACCTTGGCACGGGGCTTGACCACAAAAAATTAAACCACTCGTGTCCCCACCCCTTGCCAACGTATTCCCCACGCATCGGAATTTTTTTCCATTTTCACTTTTTATTCCCATATGGTCACTTGTGTTTTCACATTTTGCTCTTACGGTAGAGATGAGGTAGGGTAATCTTGACAGATCGCGTAATTATTTTATTAGTCTTCTGGCGTTTATCCTCCACTTCTAGTTGTACTTCGTAAGAAATACTTCAGCATGGCGCCCGTCCACGAAATCAACTAAATCGCGTACCAGCGCCATGCCAACCTACTCCCAACGTGTCAGATTTTTTTTGTCCGTCTCCGTTTCATATTCTCGTGTAGTCACTTTTGTTAAGGTGATTCTTCTAATGGTAGGGGTAATGAGGGGTAGTTTTCGCGGGTCACATTTTATATGGAGATTAGTTGGTTTTCTCATAAGAGTCGCCAAACCAATCCTCATCACCAATGGAATAAAACGCACCACAGGTCACAACAGTTGACTAACGGGTCCCTATGTTTTAGGGTCGTTTAATTTAACTGTAATTTATAGCTCCTTATTATTCATCGTTCACTTCCTAGTTGGGTAGTGGCTTCTCGTAGATAGCCTGAGATCAATCAGGAGGCAGAGGGATAGTATACACGACTTCCACCTTACCGTCCAAAGCTTTTCACGGTTGAGGGTTTATTTGTTTAAGAGGTTTGACGAATAAGCAGTTGTAGTGCTTGCCAAGCAACGTCTTGTTGTGCAATCAAGTCTCGTATCCCCGTAACTTTTATCAACAGAGGCTGAAAGTCAAGTGATTGCATGGTGAGACAAAATACACCATGCCCATCCTTGGCTCTAACCTCCTATGCTCGGGGGTTCATCCGTCTTCATTATCGTATACCGTATAGACATTTGAATTATTGCTCTTATTCCGTTTTCAGAGTATTTCATGGGTTGTTCACTGACTAATATTTTATTTTTATGAATTACAATTGCCATGTATACTGAGCTTTTATTAATTGTCGAGAGAAAAAAGAAAATTAGTTACATTCGAAGTGTGATGGGTACTACTACTGATTTTTAGTTAAAAGTATGCTTCGCCTTGTTTAAGTGTGTTTTTTTTGAAATAAAAGAAAAAAAAATCTTTTTTTTTCATTACCGTGCGAAGTGTGAGAGGTAATACTACTGATTTTTAGCCAAAAGTATCTTTTACATGGTCTGAGTGGGCTTTTCGAGTTTGAATCGTTAAGGAAAGGGTTGTATTATATTATAGACTAGCATATTTCAATTAATGCGATAACTGCCGACCAACTTGAAGGGGTTCTTAAATTTTCACTTAGGATTTAATGTAAGTATTCGATCTTGATACCTGATAAATCCTTATACACAATAATTTTCTCCCCTTTTTTTTAAGTATCTGTATTTAACAAGGTAGATTTTTTTTTCTTTTTACTACTCCATCTTTTTAAAGCGTTTATGGTCTTAGCGAGTTTTTACTAAGGCTATATTTTGAAAATATAGGCTTATTTTTAAGGCTTTCAAAAATTAAGCTCTTAAACTGTATTGCATTTTCATTTATTTTTATATTTTATTTAGTTTTGACCACTGCGACTAAAATATTCATTAATTTATTTTCTCCAGCTTTGACCACACTTAATTAAAGGGAGTTAATGTATTTCATATCGAAGGCGATCCTTTCTTATTTGCTTATTCTGATAGATATTGCTTGAGTTGATCCGCATGAGGAGTTGCATATTTTATGTTCATTCAAATGAATCGTTTTTTGGATATGTAGGGATAAATTCCTTATTCCAGCGTATTCTGGATTTATTCTAAGTAGGTGAAATACTAAGACTTGTTAGTCGAGATTAAGTATTTCCGTTCAAGCGAGTTAAAAGAAAATTCATTTACTTTTAAGGTGTCAAGTTATTCTTCTCCCATGGCGGAGTTAACGCCACGTGGTAGAGATACTTATTATCCAGCGCGGTATTACTTAAAAGTTTTGTAGTTTGTCATAAGCCATATAAATTTAATTCCTTTGTATTTCCCAAATGAAAATTAAAAATACTTGCGTTTGGTGCCATACGTTGATGCCACAAGGGCGCCGCATGAGAGTGTCACGCGACTAGGGGGGGGGGTTCACAAATTTGGTTAGAATATTACCTATAGTACCTATAGAAATGTCTATCGCGATAATCTTTACTAGGTTAGCCTCTATAGGAGCTTGATTTAAAGAGAAAGTTCGAAAATTAAGCTTCTATTCTATCTTTTGATTTAGGGTCTTTGAAACATGTTTCTGATCAAAGGGCAAAAGTACTTTACAGGTGTTAAAATCTATTCACTTGCTCTCCTTCATGGCTTCAACTTTCGCTTGATTACATTAGAAATTACCCTTCAGTTATTCATACTTTGTATAAATGCTCGTTTTTATTTTGTTAATTTTAGTTAAGCACATTTTCTCATTAGTGAATGCGTATGAATGCGTATTTTTTGAACTCTTGAATACCGTGCTTTCGCAAAGCTTGAATTTTGTGAGTAACATGTGGTTTACTCAGCTATATTTCTTATTGGGGGAATTAAGGATTAGCAGGGACCCAAGGCCGTGAATGATTTATAAGGTTAGTAAAACTTATTAAATACTGTTTTGTTGTATGAGCATTTATGACTAACGTCAATTTTTGGAAGAATTTTCTTCTTTTTTATATTAATTGGTTATTTCTTGCATTACTTGATTTCTGAATGATTTTGGTTACTAGTCTGTATTTTGACAGGCCTATATGGTTTAATTTTGACCTACTCGTCTTTGCGATATGTTGCGCGGCTTGCGTCTTTTATGACAACCCATAGAAATTGAGTTACGGTCTTTTTTTTGCAGTTTCTTGAGAATTAGGTTTTGACTTCCCTTATTTTGTAGGTAATTACAGCACAGCTTGTTTTCAAAAGCTCTCGTTACTCTTTCTATAAGGCCTATTTCTGAAGCAGAGTATATTTGCTGTTGTCAAATAGCCATTAGCCTTATTGCACGTTGCCATTTTTTATAGCGCCACAGTGAATTTATGGGTCACTTTCGCGATACACGCTGTGTGACCGCTGTTTAAATATTGTGGGTTTTACAATACTTTAGGAATTAACTGATTGGTTTTATGTTTTACCCTTCTGGTAGGCTATTTTAGCAAATTATTTGTCTTATAATATACGACTGATTGCTGGATCGTAAGCGAATAATTTTACTCGAGACTAGCTTCGTATTTGGTTTTACCGGTTGTGATTATCTTCCAATTACAGTTCAAAACCTCTCTAAAGTTAAGAAATTGTCTGACCTAGGAAAAAGTTGTTTTTTTTTGTTATTCTTTTGTTACAGCTTATTCTTAATACTTTAATTGCGCGGTTCTTTTGTATGCTTTGACTCGCTTTAAAGTAATCTTGGCTGAACTCATTGCTACAATTTTTAGGGTTTTTTGACGAATATTTTGCCCTTTGCTTATCGACTGTAAGCGTACTACTGTTTTTGCTAACTACTGCAAAATTACTGTGCCATTTAGCTAAACGTTGGTTATGATTTTAATCTTTGGTACAACAATTTTTATCAGGGAAATATATTTCTTTATAGTTGGTCATCAAAAATAAAAAAAAAATAATCAATATGCGTCCCTTTTCTTTTTGTATTAATTCTATCTTATTTGTGACTCCCAGGTACGATATTTTGGAACTTTGATAGCTATTTTCACGTATTTTTTTTATAGCTTGTTTTTTATAACTTATGAGTTACACCGCCCTCGGGGTTTTGTTTGTATCTGTAGAGATACTTCCTATTAAGGATTATATCCCATTTCTATAGGTCAAAATTTATACGCCAAGACCGGCGCTTTAACTTCTACAATTTTGGTTTATTTTTTCATTCAGCGTTGCTAAAATTTTTGTTTTGCGTTAATTCTTTAGCAATTAATTTCCTTTGTTCATTTAGGTTTTGGAACGGAATTGTATATTATTTTATTTATTTTGGCTTATACCACACCAATCTATAATCAATATACGATCAAATGTATGGTTAAAGACATATCGAAGACACTGACTTCTGAGATCAAACTATATTTCCAATCTCCTATTTTTTTTACCGGGGCCAATTTTTGCCGCAGGGGGTTGATGTTTTCTCTTTTTTTTTGTTATTTGAGGTACATTTTGGTATGGCAAGTTAATTATTAGTTTTTAGGCGAAAGGGTTACTAATTATAGGTATACGATTAGTTCAGAATCCACAACGGTACACGGGTCAACTATTTTTTTTTTGGTTAATAAAAGGATGTGAAGTGAAAGTAGCTTAACTCGAGGACATTATACTTAGGTGATCTGACTATACTACGATAAATTTTAGTGGTTTCAATTACGTTTTGGAATCATGATTATTAATTATTCTCGTATCAACGCTTTACAAAGGGTTACTCGAATTGCATAAGTAATCCTTAACATTGACCGAAATGGTATTTGCTTAGTAAAAATGGTGAGAAGGGTTTTTTTTTTCTTAGCGATTTGTAGGGTTTGTTTAAATAATTGAATTTATTTAAAGGCTTAGATGAACTTTTTTTTGCTGGTAAAGGATGGGTCTTCTCTTGATAACCCAATCTTCATACCACCACACATCCCATATGCGGATTAAATATTCACTATGTTACCATAAAAAAAAAAACACAATTATACTTATAACTATTATCAATCGGTTAATTTTTAGCAAGATCTTCAGTTCATATATTGACTTGCATGTTTTGGGACAGATTTTTGGAACAGATTTTTTTTTCTTTTAGTAGGCTTACATGGACAATTTTTTGAAAGATTAGCCAGATCTGCTTCTGTTATTTAGATTGACAGAGACCCTATATCTGTAATTCGGTTAATTATTGTATCCCTATAGGCAGGTAAATCATGCCTTGCATCGTTACTATTACATGTATACATATATATATATATATATATATATATATATATATATATATATATATATATATATATATATATATATATATATATATATTATATATATATATATATATATATATATATATATATATATATATATATATATATATATATATATATATCTATATATATATATATATATATATATATATATATATATATATATATATATATATATATATATATATATATATATATATATATATATATATATATATATATATTATATATATGTATGTGTATATATATATATATATATATATATATATATATATATATATATATATATATATATATATATATATATATATATATATATATATATATATATATATATATATATATATATATATATATATATATATATATATATATATATATATATATATATATATATATATATATATATATATATATATATATATATATACACATACATACACACATATACATAAATGCTTGATCGTTGCATTACTGCTAATTACCTGTTTTTGTAACTACCTGTTTCTCAGTTGGGTAATAATTCGATAACAGCTCGCCCATATATATATGTTTTTTTGCGAATGAATATTTAAGATTGTCTGGTATTTTATAACTTTTACGGCAAGTTTGGGTGTCTGTATTTCCGGTCATCTTTTCTTGTGATTAAATTTGGTACATTCTGGAATTCCGTATTTGACTATGTCGTTGGCATGACGATTTTCGAATAAAATATCCCATAAAATTGATTTCAGAAAAAGTAGAACTTATCCTGAAGGAACCCTCAGTTTATCGAACATCCAAATACATACAATCAAGCCTTTGGAGGCTCGACACACCGAAGGCTCCCCGGATCGGTTGCCAAATCGAGTATTCAAGCGCCGATCCGAATACTTCATTAAAATAAAAAATAATTTTTGAATTATCGTGGTTTGGGACTATGGATTGATAGACGACCGAACCCAGGACACTGTTTTTTTTTTGTGAATTTTTTTGTGAAATTAGGGAAATACTATTTATGTGGGGCTAGTAGAAATATAGTTATTATTAGGTTATTCACTATATTTTATTGCTAAACATTATATTCTCTAAAATGTAACCACCTTACTGTGTTTAAAATTATTATTTTTTTTTAACGAAAAAGGGATTTTTTACCTCTTTTTTATTTAATTAATTCCCATGTTTGATGTTCCTTAATTTTCCGTTTCTTCTGGTAATGGCTGTGTTTTGGGTGTTCCTTGTGGTGCAGAGACTTCTGAGGAATCTTGGCCTGTAGTAACATTCTCTTGGGCGTCAGGGTATTGTGTCCTCATAATTATGTTATTATCTGTTGGAGGGTCCTGTTGAATAGTTTCCACTTGGGGTTTTATGTTATGGCGGGCTTGGTTTGGGACTACAAAATATACGGGTTGTGACGGTCCTTCGTTTGTAATCATTAGCAAGAAGATTTTCCAAATGGGGACTGAGGGGTAGGTCAATTTCAACAGTAAAATATGTTGCAACCATTTTCTCTAAGTTTGAGCAGAAATTTCTTTGTTTTTGTAGTTTTCTGGTATTTTCGGCATGGTTCTCCTTTAGCTGCTTTTCTAAGCTGTCCTGTTGCAGCTTAATTATTTCTTTTTGTGCTTTCAAGTGGTCGTATTTATGTTGCAAGTCTAGGATCTTTGCTCTTTGGGGTGCCAGGAATTCTTGTATTGCCATTGTCGCGGATAGAATAATACTATTTCTATCATCTTGTACTTTTTTTACCAATTTCCTGCATTTTATCGTATAATACTTGTAATTTTAGGATCTGGTCGGGATAATCATGTCCCTCAACAAGCGTGGCGTCACTTATTGATTCCATTTCATTCTGTATTTTGGCGGTTTGTTCTTTCACTTCCATAAACTGGGCCTCAATTAATTTATCTATTTGTTTAGTAACTAAGATCTCATTTATTTTCTTGTTCATTTTTTCTTGGGATGCCTTAACCTCGCTAAGGGATTTAAGTATGGTTTCTATCATATTCTCAATTTTTAATTTTTCTGTTATCAATTGGGCCGATGCTTCTAGGAGTTTCGATCGTATTTGAAATAGCTAATCCATATTTGTTCTGTCTGTAACGGGGTTGCACTAGTTATTTTTCTTTTTTGGAGGAGGGGTTGAACAATTCTTGTTCTTCTTCTATCTTCGGGGTTTTTTATCAAGCCGGGGTTCAGTTTATCTGGAAAAATTAACTATTAACTTCTTTCGACCTTTTATGGGTGACTTTCATTGTAATGTTTTATTCACATATTCTTGTTTTTAAGGGTTTTTTTTTTTTGACTGCTCATTTCGATTTACAATTATTTTATGAGCTTATTTTTTTTTGGGGGGGGTATCTGGTTCCTATACGTATTTCCATTTATCTGGTTTTTTACTTATTCTGCCAGATTTCGTGGTAACATCCTGTTCATTTTCTGGCGTTTTATTCTTTTTTGACTTTCCCATAGAGATTAGGTCAAATTTCTTGTACTGTTTTAATAGAAAAATTTTTTACTCTTTGCCTTAGCTTGTTTTGCTTGTGCGGTAGCCGAAGTTGATTTTTGTTTTTGTGTGTCTAGCGGCTCCTCGTCGGATTCAGTAGAACTAGTTCCTGAGGATTCATCGTTAGGGCTTTCTGGGGTGGTCCTTTGTAATTTCGGAGTGTCACCTGCCCTTGCTTCATATATTTCATCTCCTTTTGAAGTAGAGGGTTTATTTTCCATTTCCTCATGCTGACGTCCTGTTTCGGGGGAGTTAAAAGATTCTTGGGAGCTCTGGGAGGATTCAAATATTTCTGGGGAGTGTCTCCATTGCTTGAATGCCATATCTTCGGGGGGGGGGGGGTGAGGTATATTTCGTAACAGGGTCTGTTTCCAGGAGTGAGATTCCTTGGGTTTTACTTTGGATACCGTTATGTGATAGTATTGTCTTGGATTTTCATCTTCGGGGTGTTCCTGGGTCCAAGGCAAGGTGCTTTGCCTTGTGTTATAGGGTAGTTAATAGTGTCCATGGCTTCTCTCAAACTTTTTGTACTTCCTTTGTTTGTATCCCTGGGTGAAGTCTTCCTTATTTTTGCACCCGGTGTTTCCATAGCTCTGTTCAATTCCTCCTGTAACGATAGGGGTCTTTCTATCGGGGTTGCTGGGGATACCATGCCATCAGAAAATCTTTTGGGGGGACATGGGGTTGAAATTCTATCGGTGAAAAATTGGGTTTTTGGCGACAGCGTATAATCTAATTCTTCCGAACTTTCTGAAGATGGACTTTCTGGGCTTTTTGGGTTCTTGCTGGTATGGTTATTAAGGATTTTCTTTTAGGGATGACTAGATTTTTCATGGCAAAAAATTCTTCAAAATCTTCCTCTTCGCTATGGTTCTCAAAGTAGTTTTGTTTGAAATTAAAGGGTTTTAACTTGGTTAGTCTTGACTTGCGAAACTCATTTACCGTGTTTGATGAATCTGAAGATGAGGGTTCGGGTGCCTACTTAACGGGGTATTTGGCACCTTTTATACGGCTAACATATGCCTTGTATGTTCTCTCCCGTTTTCTGGGTTTATCATTTTAAAAGTAAAATCATTGTCGTATTTTTTGATTATTCTGTAGGATCCCGAATATTTATTGGAAAGTTTTATGCCTTCTAGCTTTGCCTCATTTTTTTAGATATACACAATCTCCTACTTTAAAAGTTATATTTCCTTTGATTTTGGACTCGTTTCTCAACTCTTGGTTCATCTTACATTTTTCTAACTCTTGTCTAACTATTTTATAGGTTTTTCTCATTCTGTTTATAAAATCTTATTTATAGTTCTCGGTATTATTGTAATATTCTCTGGACTCTATAATTTCTTGATAATGTATTTTAAAATCGCGTCCAAATAAAAGAAAAAAATGGACTTTCTTTAGTCGTTTCTGAATAAGCGGTTTTAATTACATTGGTTAAGTAAGGTAGATACAGATCCCAATCGTTTTCGATTGTCTTTTGTATAAATACTCAAAACATTGGAAAATATTTTGTGCCTATTTTCAATTTTTCCATTAGCTTGGGGATGGTAGGGGGAGGTTAATAATTTTTCTATTTTAAAGGAAACTCATTAAATCTTTCGTTACTTTAGAAACGAAGTTAGTTCCGTTATCACTAATAACCTGGTGAGGAACACCAAATTTTAAAAATATTTTTGCTAACGCTTTGCTTTTGACATATGCGCCTTGATTTTTCAATGCTTTGGCAAAAGTGAAGCCGGTTAAAATGGTCTATTACTGAGAGAACGCAAGTATGACCTCTATTAGAAACAGGTAATCCTCCACTCGTTCCATATAAATCAAATGAAACGATATCAAAAGGAAATCTCGCTAGTAGTATTCTTTCCATCGGGAGATTAAGGTACGTTTGAGGGATTTTTTCTTAAATTACACGCTTCACATGTATTTATAAAATCCTTAAGTTTTGTTAACGCTGATGGTATATAAAAATATTGTTTTAACTTGTGAAATGTTTTGGTTATTCCTAAGTGCCCACCTATATCAGAATGGAAATATTCAAAGGCAGGTATTATTAGGGTTTGAGGTAGTACTGGGACTATTAAGGTTTGATTTCTATTTATTTTGCCTGTTACTATCCTGCAAAGGATTTCCTCGTGCAAATCGTAATAAAAATTGTCTATTTCCCATCTCAGGGCTTTGAACTTATCAGGGAGATTATCAGAATTCACAAAATAATTAATGAGAGTCATACACATTTCATCCTTAACTTGGTTTTTTTTTTAATGTTAGCTAGGTATAAGTCGCTACGAGTAATTTCGTTTTCTTCTGTACGGATTTTAGGTTTATTCTTCTTGTGTTTTCGTTTACTGGGATTAATGGCATTTATTTGTTTAGTTTCATTGTCTGAGGAGTCATTCTCAGGGTATCTACTCAAATAATCGCAGGGGGTATTTTGTTTACCGGTCACATGTTCAAATTCGTAATCCAGATCTTGGATTTTCATTATCCATCTCGCTAAAATTCCGGTTGGATTTTTGAATGTGCTTAGGTACTGTAAGCTTTTATGGTCCGAGCACAACTTAAATTTTCGGCCTATTAAATAATATCTAAATTTGTCGAAGTGGTAAATTATAGATAGTAACTCCAAATTCGTTGCTGAATAACTACTTTCGCCTTTGGTTAGAGTTCTGCTTGAATAGCATATGACTTTCTCTATATACCGAGGGGGCTCCTGTAGGGGTTCTGGGTAGTTTTTCAGGGGATTAATTGGGAGAGGATTGCACCGATGCCTAGAGCTGAAGCATCAGTAGTAACCACAAATTGTCCCTTTTCAAAGTGTGGCAACGACAAAATTGGTTCAGAAGTAAGGGCTTTCTTGAGGGTTTCCAAGGAAGTTTGAGCCTCCTGCGACCAGGTAATATTTTGGGAGGTCCCTTTAGTTAGATCTGTTAGGGGCTTTGCGATTTGCGCGTAGTAGTTTCGTATAAATTTCCTAAAATAACTGGTTAAACCAATGATTGCTCGCAATTGTTTCATAGTTTTTCGGAGGTTTTAGATTTTCTACACATTTTATTTTCTCAGGGTCTGGTGATATTTGGCCTTGTGTCACTATCATTCCCAAGAATTTTATTTCGGATTGAAGTAGATTTACCTTTTCAGGTCTACATTTTAGATTGCCCTCTCTGAATTTTTCAAAAACTTTGGCTAATGTATTTAAATGGTCCTCTGGTGTTTCCCCCACACAAATCACATCATCCACGAAATGGATAATATTTTCTATACCTCGTAATAAGTGTAACAGAGGTCTACCTAATGCACTTGAGCTAGTTTTGAGTCCAAAGGGTACTCTCAAATATTCATAAGAACCACATTCCGTTGTTGAAAAGGCCGTTTTATAGACGTCATTGTCTGCTATCTTAACCTGATGATAACCTTGCGTGAGGTCAAGAGATGTAAAAATTTTATTTTTTGGTTGAGATGGAGTCTAGGATTTCATCAATTCGGGGCAGGGGAAACTTGTCGCTAACTACCTGATTATTTAAGGCTCTATAGTCTACTACAAGCCTAAGGTCCTCGTTCTTT
Source organism: Artemia sinica (assembly GCA_027921565.1). NCBI lineage: Eukaryota > Metazoa > Arthropoda > Branchiopoda > Anostraca > Artemiidae > Artemia > Artemia sinica. Next base: position 6,829 of record JAPEVW010000525.1, on the reverse strand, counting down.
TTTGGTACTAGTATAACGGGGGCTGAATACGGGCTTGTACTTGGCCGTATAATATTGTTTCTTTCTAATTCGCGGATTTTATTTTTTAACCAATTTTTTTTGGGATGAGGGATGCGATTGGGCTGTTTAGCTACAGGCAACCCTGTGGTTTGGATAGAATGTTCATAGAACGGTATCAATCCAATATCTTCCTCACATGTAGAAAAAATATCTCTAAAATTCCAGAGCAATTCACATAACTTTTCTTTTAATTGTGTATCTTGGATATGGTCTAATTTAAATTTTTCCAAAAATTGGGATCTTGTTAGTGGGTACCTATTCTTTGGATTACTGACATCAATACCATTAATTATTGTTTCTTGGAGTTTTTCCACTTGTTTAGCTCGTGCTCAGAAATCACTTGTATTTCAACGAGGCATGTTCCCTTTTTTAATGTAATCGTATCGTTTTCATGTGTGTTAGTCAACCAAATAAAACCTTCTCCTTTTTCATATGAAATAATCTGTTCTTCACAAAACAGATTTTCTGGAATTTCTTTACACGGGGATGCAAACCAAATTTCGGAATTGTCATTTACGGGGGTGATCATTTGTGAGATTTGAACTCTTTGCATCGTTTTTGGGGGGATTTTTGTTTTTCGTACCGCGAATCCATAGTACTTTTCTTCCGGGTTATTTTCTATTAAGTTAAGATTGGTGCTTGGTTGCGTCAATTCTTCCGAATTTGGGTTGGTGAGGGGATAGTACTTGGATTTATTATTTCGTTCCATAGTTCGGCTATTTTCTTTATTTCTGTTTGTCTATACTCCTGCATTTTCCCTATTTTTTCTTTTATTGACGCAATCCATTTGCTGCTTGATTTTCTCCCACAGGACGAGAGATGGTGTACAAAAGACCCCATTCTATTGTCCCTTGCACCCGATCCCTCCACGCGTTGGAGAATAGGATCGTATGGATACACGAGTCTGTTATTTGCTATATCTAATAACACTTTATTAGATTTTAAAAATTAGCACCGATTATAGCCTCATATGGAAATTCTTGTATATTATGAAGTTTGTAGGGAATATTCTATTATCTTTCGTCACAACTAGACGTATGGATCCAATTGTTTCCAACCTATGCCCCGTGATACTAGTTAAACTGGGAATATTGAAGTTTTTCCGTCGCTTAATATATACTGGTAGTCTATTAAATGCATTCGAGTTTATTATGTTAACCGATGCGCCGGAATCTATCAACGCTTTGAAACTAATACTCGCAACACTAAAATCATTTAATTTGGAAATATGTCATTATTATCACTCAAAGAAGGTACAATTACTGGAAGGGACCTATAAAAAATACTGGCCTCCAGGGTCCCGGTTAATTTTCTTGGGGGCCTAATTCGTTTCCCTGTGCACTTATTTGATAAGTTGGCGTTTGACATTGGGGTTCGGTGGGAATTTCACACTTGCTAGTGAAGTTCCAAGTTGATTGACATTTGATTGTCTTGGTTGCCACGTATAATTGCGTGGGTTAGGATTTCTTGTGCCGACGGCTTGCGGCATTTGTTCATTTTGCATTGACGAAAAATTTCGTTCGTTTCCCGAAAAATTTCTTTCATTTCCCGTCGGGAAATAATATCCTCTGTTTATTGCTCGTATTCTTGTTGAACCTAGATGGATACACCGTCCTTGAATTAAATTGGTACATGTTTTGTTGCGTATTTGGGTTGGAAACCGATAATTATCGTCGGATAATTTGTCGATTGGGGGAAGGATTTGTATACGCAAATCCTTGTTGGTAGGAATTGCGGAACGATGGGAAACCTGGGGCGTTACTTCTATAACTTCCTGACCCATTGGCATTTGAGTTTGTTCTCCCAAACAAACGGTTATTAAAACTGGGGGTTGGTGGTGTATATTTGTTTCTAGTACGGCATTCCCTGGCAATATGTCCTTGCTTATTACATGCATAGCATATAATTGGGGGGTTCTGTACGTTGTTTGTCGTATTCGTGGGTACAAAACGTACCATCCTTTGCCTCGTAGGGGTTGGAGATCTATTTTGGTTCGGTTTGGGTGAATTTTCTCTCGAAAAAAAAAGTCCTGGGGAAATCCCTCGTGATCGTCCCGGAGTTGAATTTTCTACATTATTTATTCTTGACTTATTGTGATTTGCCACAATTGAGTCAATTTCAATCATTCTCTCTACTTCTTGAACTGCTAGCTCTAGTGTTTGAATATTTTTTGATATTAACATTCGGTATAGTTTGGGGCTTAATCCTTGCATGAAAGCATTTAATACAATTTTACCGTATAAAGGACCAGATTCTTTTCCGTACTTAGCCTCAATAGATACCATTACTTTGTGCAGATATTCTCTAACATTTTGTGTCTCGTCGAAACATACCGTACCATGCTTTAATTTGTGTGTTGAACTGGTTTCAACAAATCTTTTCTTGGAACGCTTTAAGCAATTTTTCTATTGAGTTTATTGGAAGGTTGTTGTCTTCCCCTATTGTATTTTCTATTTGTTTTAAGAATGTTAGTGCTTGCCCCTTAAGTCTCATCTTCAACATGCCTAATAATAATTTTAAGTCCGTTTGAGTTACTTCTACAAATTGGTTTAATTGGATAATAAATTCATCTACATCTGAATCACCGTTATATGAAGGAACAGATTTGAAATTTCCACTGTTTTGGCAATGAGTTTTTGCTTTAAACAATTGTTTGTTTTGATTTAAAGACATTTTTTTTCAAACTAAATTAAAATCCGGCACTGGTTTTTTATTATTTTTTTATATAATACAAATTTGACACTTCCAAATTATATTTTTTTCTGTTACTATTTTGAGGGGACTTAGGCAATATTTTGTTAGGCCTAATAAAATATTGCACTTCAAAGTATGCATGAAATATTGCACTTTCCCTATGTGTAATATTTCTCAATAATCTTTTTTTTTGTAGAAAATTTTTTCCTTGTGTTTTGCTCCTTTAAACAGGCCGCGCCAATTCTAATGGGGGGGGGGGTTCATTCGTTAAGGGGTTATCAATAAAAGGGTTTTGTTCTTATGCTTTAAATTATCTCTTCGTATATGAATCCTTCGGTTAAATATATTTCTATGGATAAATTTTAGCTAAACTCTCAATTGACTGTTTGCGTGTGGCATACCTGAGTGGAGACGGAACTTCTTGGATGGGGAGCTTAAACTAGTGGTGCAAATAGGGAGCTTATATTGACGGCCATACTGAGTCGAAATCAGATTGAAAAGTTTCAGGTTCCCTTGAGAGCGAGTGGAGCCACAAGGACTAACTATCTTGAGAAACACTAACATAGAGAGAATAAAATAAGAAAGTAATGTGTTTTATTTTTACTCACATAATCGTCACAGAGTTTGGTGTAATATCGAAGAAACTTTACAGTCAAAATGCACTTAGGCTAAATGGTTCACTTGGACAATACAAATAACATTCAATAAGACTGTTTTTAGGTTTGCATAAAGTTCACATAATAAACTGACAATGAGTCTGTAATAAAACGGGCATAAGATTCTCCTATGACTGAAAAAGACTGCCCGAAAATTGCTAAGTTCTGGCTATCTATTCTTTCCAACTTCGCCAGAGGTTACCTTCGGGCGTTACTAACAAGTATATTTTACAGTTTCTATTGGTTCCACTATTTGTCCTATATTACTATTGGACGGGTATTCACCAATGGGCTACTTGGGTTTAATTAAAGTTTATGACTTTTAAGATATCACTTTGGAATTTTTCTAATAACACAAAGTTTTACAATGCAACATTTTGCTAGCAGGGTGTCGCTTAATTTTCAAAAGACTTATAATTTATTTCTGTGAAAGTTGGTAAAGGATAATACGATTTAATTACATTGAGATACCTAGATCTAAACTTAGTTTCCAGAACAATGCAATTAGATTATACAAAGATATTTTGCATCTCGAGTGACTATTTTTTTTGTATAATAAATTTTACCCTCTTGATAGTTCGGTATTTCGAGCTCTTAAGATTCAAATTACATTGTTCGTCGCCTGTCATATAAGATTTGGTCAAACTGATATTTATTGCATACATTGGTGACACAAGGGCGGATTTATTTATTAGATTTTCTGTGGGAAAGATTCTTACAATGTATTTTTTAATTAGGTACCTTTGTTCCACTACTTTAAATTGAAACGCTTGAGACTTGCTCAATCTGTAGGTTACTTGAATTTTCAGATTCATATTTTTGGATGGTTTTATTTTTACTTGGGTAACTTTAATTGGGGAATTTGGATGTATTTTTGAGAATTGATCCCATTACACGTGGTGACATGACAATGACCCACAAAATTATTTCCAAAAATGTTCTCCCTCGTCTCCTTACCCCTCCCCCAGAACATTCTGTCACTAGAGGTCATTCCAAAAAGATCTTCAAGCAACGCTCCTTAGTCCGAGAAAGAAGGCATTTATTCAGCCAGCGAGTAACGAACTTGTGGAATCTACTCTCTGAAAAAACAGTGTCTGCTGATTCAACAGGTCCATTCAAGAAAAATTTGGACAAAGAGTGGCTACAGCAAGAGTTCTTATACGACTGGGAAGCTGCAGATTCCTCAACCAAAATTTAGTCCTCAGCCTCAAACCCAACGAAGTCATAACGGAGCATTACAAGGATCAAAATCCTTAATTTCGCTCCAAGCCGCGATTTAAGGTAATTTAAGGTAAGTTTTAAATAGGATGTTCAATAAAGATCAATCAGTTTTTGCAGTTAGTGTTTCCTTTGAAGTAGGCCAATCTTAAAGTAAGACTATTTGAAGCTATTTCTTATGCCTAGCCTCAACCTAACTTTAAAATCCTAATAATTGAATAGCCTGCTGAAAACAAAACTAAAAACTTCCAAGTCTAATCAAACAAGTTTTTACCTTTGTTTAGGGTTAACCTTTCAGCTCAGTTAATTGACTTAAGTTTTAAGGGCTGGTCACACGTAGCTGATTTCGGGAACCAATTTCAGCATCAGTGAAACAAACGATAGCGGTAAGAAAAATTTGTTGAAAGAAAAATTTATTGCGCGAGATTTTCAAAACAAAAAATAATGGACACAAATAGTCAACTGGAGTTTATTAATAGTTGCATGATTGATCTCAGCTTAGTTCTCAGCTCAATAGCGGGGTCTTTCAAAACAGAAATCTCTGTCTGACGTTTTATCTGTATCCCTATTTTTTTGTGATGATCATGATGAAAATCGGTGCCGAAAACTAGAAAATTTTTCAAGCTCAAATCGAGGCAATTTCTTTTAAAATCGGCACTAATTTGGAAATCATTTGCCGAAATCAGCTACATGTGCCGAGCATTTTAATGTAGATTATTTTTATAGATGTATAGTGTCATCTATTTTATATAATTATTTATATGTGTAAAACCTATACAGAGCAAAAAGAACTACATTAAAACAAATTTGGAATTTGGAATTTTTAAAAGGTTTTTGCAAAGTAAGTTTCCTTTTCTATTGCATAATCCATAAATAAATTAATGGTAAAATCAGCAGTTGGTTTTCTAGCAACATTAAATATAAAAAAAACTTTTTCATCAGAAAGTAAGGAGGAACACTAAAACTTAAAACGAAAAGAAATTATGACGTATATGAGGGGGTTGTCCTCTCTTCAAAATCTCACTCCTTACACTAAGGTTTGACATTTTGTTTCAAGTATTTAAGAATGACTCCTGAAAACACACGGGCCGTTTAATTAGAATAATAAGCATTTTCCAAAGTTCTAAAAAAAGAAATTGTGTAGAGAGCGAGGTATTGATGAGGGGAAAATACCACTCATATACGTGATTATTTTGTTCGTTTCAAGTTTTAATGTTGCTCCATACTTTCAGTTGAAAAAACTTTTTTTTATTTAATTACTGATTATTTTTTTATAACACAGCAAAATCCAGTTTTACCTTCATAGAGAATTCCCTTCCCCCACGAAATGTTCCTCCATGGAAAGATACAACCCCCCACCCTGCCCGCCAGAAAAACACCCCAAAAATATCTGTAGACAAAAAATGGAAAAAAGTTCATAGCTTGCAGCCCTTACTCCTGGGGCTGAGGAGAGTCAATTATGCTTAAAGACATAGTTACTAGATCTTTTGACTATGCAAAACAAAATGTCTATATCAAAATTTCTATCGGGCAACATTGGAAAAAAAAAAAGGGTGCGGGAGGCGGGCTAGCTGCCCTCCAATATTTTTGGTAGCTTAAAACGGGCACTAGAACGTAAGGTTCCAATTAAATGAGCCTTTTTTCAATTTTCTAGGATCGCAGGTTCGATACAATCCATCCTGGGGAAAAAAAAAACAAGCAAATAAACAAGCATCCACAATCTTGCTTCCGGCAAACAATTCAAAATGCCGCATTTTGTATATAGGAGCTTAACACCACTACAGTTGGGTCCTCGGATATGCTACATCTGCACCCGAGGTCAAACTGCTATGCTAGTTCCTCCTCCATCCCAATCTGCTCAAAGCCTCCCTCTTTACAACCCTCACAGGAAGTTCCAAGTTTCTTTAAATCTTTCTTTATGACATCCTCCCACTCCAATTGTGGAGGACCTGCCTTTTGTTTAGCCCTAGCCGGTAGGCCGAAAAGGACAATCTTCGGAAACCTGTCACCCTTCATCCGCAGAACCTGCCCGCTCAATCTTTCTCTCTACCTCCCCAAACTACTACCTCCCAAAAATTTTGCACGTATTATTTGAGCACCAAAGTTTCCCTTTGGCGTAAATATAAGTCAAAGGTAATTTTTTTTTTACTTCTCTATAGCTAGTTCTTCTTATCTGACTTCTAATATGTACGAAAAAGGCA